>RCFS01000046.1:0-197962 GCA_004296355.1 Lepiota venenata
AATCCGCTGCTCGTGTTTGCTTGTGGGTAATCTATCGTGAACCGTTAACTCAGCTCCTCATAGAGTTAAACCCCAAAAAGGGAAATGAACCTTGAGCTGATGTAGTTGACATGATCGAAGCTGGCGTTAATTGCGGGGAAGGTCTGCTTTCCGGAGCCGGAGTGGCGGACTGCGAACTTTGGGGTAGTTTGAGTGGTGATGTATCCCCTAGTGCTGTGGATTGAGTGGTGATTTGAGGAACTGCAAATGACTGTTGTCTGGTCATCATTTGGGAGAAGGGATTCGACGCTGCTCGTTGAGCACGACTTGGGCAGGGTTAATTAATAGAATGAGGAGCGATAGGATTTAACATACCTGGTTGTCTGAGGGAAAACTGTTTTGGACGGTTTCGCTTCAATCGAGCTGAAGAAATCATCTACATCGCTTCCGCCCTGTTGCTGAGAAGTCAATGGTGAAAAGGGGTTTGACGCTGCTCGTTGAGCAGGACTCGGGCAAGGTTAATTAAATAGAATGAGGAGCAATAGAATTTACCATACCTGGTTGACTGAGGGAAAACTATTTTGGACGGTTTCGCTCCAATCGAGCTGAAGAAATCACCCGCATTGCTTCCGTCCTGTTGCTGAGAAGTCAATGGTGAAGACACAGAAGGTTTATCTGCATTAGGCGATGTTGATGTGGGCGACTCGGTGTTTGCTTTTCGTAATAAAATATTAGTTGAGACCTGATTCTCAAAATTGCTATCTGAAAGTACGCACTAGTTGGAGCTTTGGAGTTATTTGCCGGAGAGGTTTTTGGTGTCGGCTTTCCTTCGGCTGCTGCTTTCTCCGCTTTGTATTCCATACGATTTTGCTCAAAGTTGGGATCATTAAGATACTCTTGCAGGGGTGTGGCAAGTGATAGCGGGGGCTGAGGTGAAAGATGAGTGGTTCATGCAAGCCTCGGAGGGGCAGGGGCTTACATAGCGGAGGTTGGGAATGGGAACATTGAGGAGATTCTGTATTTTCTTCGCAACTCCAAGGTATTCTGTGACGAGTTCCGTCTGCTTGCAGAAGTGGCGATAGGTCCAGAGTGCTTCAGAGGCGTCTATGAAGGACATCTCAAAGTATCGTTCTGACCAGATGCAAGATGACACGCTAACCTCAGTAACAGATATCAATGTACGCACCAAGGGTGTTGATGATAGCCTCGTTCCCCACTTGGAACAAAATCACCAGATCCTTGACAAGCATTCGCAGGGCTGTGAAGTGCAACTCTTCCATACTGTCCATGTAGAACTATAGGCAGGATAAGGCCAAATACCTCCCCGAGTGCGGCTGGAACCACACACGCACCCTACATTCAATCAAAGAATCAATCATCTGGTGGACGACCTTTGTCTCCCGCAACAGCCCCTCCTCCATCGTCATTGACTTGCGACCTGCGACTGTCTGACTCCGCGAAAGGATCGAGCGCTTGTTTGCCGCATCTTTCCCGTTCCTGTTTTCCTGCTCCTCAGTCGCAGACGAGACGCGCAAGTCACGGTTAGTCTCCTCCTGAACCTTGATAGCATCGTACCCGAGGTCACGGTAGGCGCGGGTGCGGAAGTCGAGATATCGAACATAGGCATGGAAATGATCCGGGTTTCGAGAGCCTAGATTGGGATATTGTGATAATGGGATACACATAATCAGCAGGCCGGTCGAGGATGTTGGGGGAAGGGGGGGGGGGCATGGATTTCACCTTGCCAGCTGCCAAAGTGGACGTTGTGCAATTGAATGGTGTCGGACTGAGAAAGGTAGGCGAGGACGTTGTTTGTAGCGCCATTCCGAATCATTGTGTGTAGGACGATCAATGCCTTGAATACAATCTGGGGAATGGCAATGCCGACTCAGCCGATGTTACAGGGACAGCACCAAAGGTAAACGCACGACCGGATTGGGCTTGTGGAAAAGCGGAGAGAGGGCCTTGCAGACATTCCGGAGCGCATCACCCTCGGACCAGGTTGCAGCGACGATGGTGTCTATGTACTGTTTAGAGGGGGTGGGTGGGTGTGCAGTGGGGCGGGAGAACGGGACAGGGATACCTTTAATTTTGGCGGTGCGTTTGTTGGCTTGCAGGCGAGCTTGGCAACCTTGTCGTAGTTGGACATGTTTGCGCCAGGTCGAGGGCAGTTCGAAACCCACTAGAGACCGATCACACTACAGATCAATCAGGTTTGGTCCCCTGCACAGGGGGTACAACAGATTAGTAATAAGTAGATCTATTTGTAAACTCAGTACAGCACATGTAAGATAGTCTCCACCACCCTGAGCAATACTTTCAGCTGCACAGTCTTCATGGTTGCCTTGCTCGACCAGATAAATGTGGGAGGGGATTTTGATATTGAGCCATTCATACATGATACCATAGCCTATATCAGAGAACAAAAGGGTCTTTAAAAGGAGACCAGAAAAATTGAAAGAAAATAATTTGTATGTACAACTGACAGCGATCGGGCAACCCTCTAACTTTTCTTGCAGTGTGGTGATAACATCTGCAATGCTCTCTAAGACTCCCACACCCTCTCCCGCCGCCACCGTCTTGTCCCTCTGTTCCTCTCTGACTGTTCCTCTCTCTTGAGGTTGAGCTCCTTAAGGTGGGATGTTATTTCACCAAGTTCATTCATATCAAAGCATGAGTCTGGGAGTTTGCCTTCTGGCCATACTGTTACTGAGGTTGGTAAGATTGTGTTGGGGCCCCTCAAACACAGCCCAATAATAATGTTTGTAGTTGAGAATATGTACATGATGAACAAGATTTTTGCAGTGCTTTTTATCTGTTCCTCACTTTGGGAGAGCAGCACAATAATCTGGCTGTTATGATCACTGAGAACCCTTAGCTAATGGAATGACAACTGAGAGTTTGTATAAAACCCCAGACCCATAGTCTCTCCCCTGAAGGGAAGGTGAGGGGGTAGCTGTCGAGGCAAGCGTGACTGTGTCCATCAGTCGCTAAAGCTTTGATCCAGTTTCAAAGGAGAGGACAGTTAGTAACCCAAAGATAGAAAATGCCATGTAGCTCAAGAACTGCTGAATGCAGCAACAAACAACATTGAGGGGTTGGTTCTGGGTGCCTTGACAAAGTGTCAACATGCACCGTTTGTTGAAGCATCGAGAAACTATGCTGCAAGGGGAGAGAGGGGGAGAGCTGAGAAAGAAAGAGAGAGAGCCAGGAACATGAACTAGCCTACAATGACAGGGAGCCATATTTACCAAACTAGGAGTGAATTAGAGATAGATGAGTATGTTAAAATTTTTACTAAGGGAAGGCAGCAACCAAACATTGAGACAGACAGAGAGTTCAAGATTTAGGAGTGAGCATATCTAGAAAGAATGAGTAATATACTTTAAGATGGCAAAGGTGGGAGCTACATAGGGAGTCTGATGAATGCTAGAGATAAGAGAAAGGCAACTAGTGTACTTGAAAAGGCCCGGAGTGCGAGAGGAACCCTCTCAAGGCACTTATCTTCAAAGGTCTTGCAGGTGGCAGGATTCTTGCAGATGGGCGCTTCAATGCATGCCAATCTGAATTATTGTTTGTCAGGCTCCCATGCAAGACCATTCCAAAGTAGTGGGTGAGGCAAGATAGGAGTGATGAGATCAGCAAAAGGGGGGAGGGATTGAATGAGCAATGTCAGAGCAATGTCAATGACTGGATTAGTGGGGAAAGGGAATGGTTGTGCCAACATGCAACCTTTTCCTATTCTCCACATCCCCAAAAAATATGAGAAGAGCAGTTACAGAGCAGAATAGTTCATTGCCAACCACTGGTGGAGTTGATAATCAACGATGGTTACTAGAATCTAAGCAGGTCCTGGGATTTCGAGACCTTGTTTGGAACAGACCAACATTGTACAATCAATCTTCCAAGTTGAATATAGCAGGCCTCCATCAAGATTCTGGGATTGTCAAAAAAAAAAACAAGTAGATTAAAGTAAGTATATAAAAACAAAATTTGGAATGTAACATAAAATTACACATAGAACTGGTTATGGCTGGACTAATTCTATGGGTGGTCAAGGCTGGTAAGTAAACCAGTCATTCTCATCAAGATCAACAAAGCTATGTTCCATCTAGACACTTGTGCATGAGTACACATTGAGAAAAGGAATATGTGACATACCCAATATGACAAGATACCTGCAATGATGTCAGGTTCTGGACTTCAACCATTTTTTTTGTGTTTATGTACATAAGTAGTCCATTGTTTGGCCGGTGAGCACGTGCCCGTCCATCACAATGGCACCGAGAGCGCTGCCACGAATGTTCCCTCGGAAAATCGGTGCCAGGGCTGGACACTTGATATAACCGTTGACTGCACACACACCCCTCCGACGGGACTGGGTCCTTTCTTTTTTTTCCTCCCTTCCTTGCCGTCGAATACATCATGGTTGACGACAAATACATCGGTCTGGCGCTCGCAGTGTCGAGTTCAGTTGCAATCGGAACCAGCTTTATTATCACCAAAAAGGTACCACCTTCCATGTCAGGCCCATCTCGCCTTCTTTAACCCTCGTTGCTCCCTCCAGGGTCTCATCGACGCAGCAGAGCGAAGTGCATATGCTGCCCAGGTGTCGGACAGTCATTCATACCTGAAAAACCCCCTCTGGTGGGCTGGCATGTCGACCTGTACGTACATTTGACTGTCAGTTGAACACACCTCCCTCATTCACCCTCGTGGCGGAATGCGCTGTTGCAGTGGTCCTGGGTGAAGGTACGCTTTGTTTTGCTTTTGAACAACTTGTTCGTGTCCTCAATCTATAATCCGCAGCTGCCAACTTCGCCGCCTATACCTTCGCTCCCCCGATCCTGGTGACACCTCTAGGCGCCCTCAGCGTAATCATTGGGTTCGTTTTACTCCCTTCTCCCCCGAATCCATCTCGAACCTACAAATTCCACCCAGTGCCGTGCTTGCCTCATTCCTACTGAACGAAGAGCTCGGTCATCTGGGTCGACTTGGCTGCACATTATGCCTGATCGGGTCACTCATCATCGTTCTTCATGCCCCCGAAGACAAGCCTGTGGAAACCGTCGACCAAATTCTTGATTATGCTCTCCGAACAGGTGCGCAGCACAACATCTATAGCCGGAACGCTAACTCAACCCCTCTCACTCAAGGCTTTCTCATGTACTGTTTCACAGCCCTTGTATTCTCTCTTGTCATGATATATGCCGTCGTCCCTCGCTATGGTCGCTCCAACCCCATCGTCTACATCTCCATCTGCTCCGTCGTCGGCTCCGTTTCCGTCATGGCCATCAAAGGCTTCGGCGTCGCAGTCAAACTCACCCTCAGCGGCCACAACCAATTCAACCATCCGAGCACTTACGTTTTCGGCATCGTCGTCGCTTTATGTATCCTCGTCCAAATGAACTACTTCAACAAGGCCCTCGACACATTCTCTACCAACGTGTAAGTACCCCCCCCCCCCCCCCCCATCCTTTTTGTTCTTTTTTTGTTTTATCTCCATAACATTTGAACTGAGCTGACATCTCATCTCCACTAGTGTCAACCCGATGTACTACGTCGGATTCTCCTCCGCAACCATCGTGGCCTCACTTATACTCTTCCAAGGTTTCAACACGACCGACGGCACCAACACCGTCTCACTCCTCATGGGCTTCATCGTCACCTTTCTCGGTGTCCACCTCCTCAACGTCTCCCGTACCTCCGCTACTCCCCCTCTCGACAGCAGCCATACTGCTCTCGAAGGCGGTCTCATGAATCCACGCCTTAGTCTCCAGGGGCGCATGTCATTAGAAAGCTGGAATACCATGCCTGCAGAACGTACTCATCACAGACGCCATTCTTCTCTCTACAGGAATCAACGCAATGAAACACTATTTGCTTATGATGAACCGAACGGTGCGGAGGGAACGGAGAGCGTTGGACTACATCAGCTGCGAGAGGAGGAAGAATCGGATGAGGATGCGGATGAACGGACACGTCTGAAGAATACAAATGGAAATGGCAGAATAGGTCATTCATCGCCTAAAAGCGGGTCGAGAAGTCGTAGCCACTCGCCCATGCATCTAGATTCGTCGCGGGGCGACGTGCGGATAAACTCTAGATCATAATTTTTTGGGTTTAAGAGGGGGCAATGAGAGTGGGCGGGAAGGCCCGTTCATAGTCAGTTTTTACCTGGTTTATTTGCTCTCGTGTTTTCCACGGACAACATCATATGGCTTTTTTAATACCACCAAGTAATATTTGTCTTGGGATGTATAAAACGTTGATTCACTGAAGCAAAAAGAAGTCTGGTTGAACCCGGGGTCGAACCGGGGACCTCCTGTGTGTGAGACAGAAATCATAACCACTAGACCATTCAACCAGTCTATAGGATGGTTGCTTCTTGAAATCTTGACTGACAATTATAGCACCTGGAGGACAAACTATGTTACACACTTGCACCGCCCCTATCCCCATGACATGGACCTATGCCCACTTGCAAGTGTTTACTTATAGAATGGATACAAAACCCTACCCACATCATTACAAACCCTAGTTGTAGTCTATTACATTGACATTGGGGGAATACCAAAAGGAACCTTCTTCCTCATCAATGTGCTCAAAAAATTCAACCAAGGATGTCCGCAGGCCAATACCCAGGAATAATACACCTATCAACTGCTCTGACACAATGCACAATGCACAGGCATGTGTAGACTCAAAATGTTCCTGGTCGTGATGTAACGATGTGAAGTGAGCATGAATGTCGAGGATAGACTCCTGATGCATGCAAGCACTGAGAGAGAACACGGGTGGCTGAAGAGGTTGCCCGTATTTTTCGAGGAGCTTGTGATCCGTTTCGCAATTCGGAGAAAACCTAATCAGCTCGTGGTTGCGGTCTTCCTGACCAACATTATCTCCTCATCATGCATAGGGAATGGGACACTGTAACTCACCAAGGCATAGAACCAGTTTATGAACTTTGAGAACCCATCTTGACCAGGTGACAGAAATGAAATTCGAGCAGCTCAGTCACCACCTTTTCGATACTTTCATCATCTGTAACGCAGCAGGCCTCCCAGCCACAATTATTGGTCATACCGCCAAACGATGCAAGTGCGTTACTCTGCGTCGAAGTGTTACCCGCATTCCATTTCAGCTCCAAAGATGGGCTGCGGCACATAGCTTTATCTTGAAGATAAAACTCGATATCAAAGCCACAACATGTCACCGCAAAATCTTGAGATTTCGGTCACCTTCAATGCGAACGGGCCAGAGCGGTTCGAATCTCTGATAAAATCACCGAACGAGGCATGGTAGAAATGTTCCGCCTTGTCGAGAGCGTCGTGGGGAATTTGACACCTCTTAGGCTTTAAGCTGCCTCAAGTAGAAAATGCAGAAACCAAGGATGCGCATCGCCGTTGGAAGTGCGTGGGTAGGAACATCAGAAAGAATTTGTCGGTAGAGAAGATCTAGGGCACGCAGCGGGTTGAGGGCTTTGTGCATCCGTGCGCCATCCATGAATTTCGGGATAACCTCTAGCCGTGCTTGTGGGTCACTGTGGTTCTTGTCATCAATGAATCTGAGAACGGTCGAAGCAAAAATGAATAGTCCAGATGCTACATCAGAAAGCCGTAGCAGCTGGCTCTCCGATGGCCATGGCTCGTTCTCTTCAACGTCAATGATATCCCAATACCATCAAAGCCACCACGAAGAAAGCAACGGACGCCCTCCTGGGATTCGGCATCATCAATGACTAATTCTTCCCGTCTGCATTTGATTTCGAAGTCTGCTCTCCGAAGCAAACGCTTCAGGTGCCCCTCGGGTCGGCTGCAGATCATCCAAAGGAGAGGAAATGTATCAGTCAGTCGGATGTGTTCATTGATGAGCTCAATGAACTCGCATTGGGCTTCCTCCCCATCGCACTCGTCCAACCCATCCAAGACAATTAAAAGTGGTTGGTCGACACTGAACAACTGGCGTGCCTTCAGGATGGTGAAAGGTTCAGTGATGAGTTTCTTGAATTGAAAACGCAGGTCCTTCTCAAGGATAGTCGAATCCTCCACCAGCATTTGTGTTACCAAATGTCTGTAGTTGGGAACCTTCACAGCGAGTTGATAGGCGAGGGTGGGAATAACGCGGAATGGATCATTTCGGTCGTTTAGCCTTGAGAAAAAGAACGCAGCACCAAGACGGCTTATAGCTTGGCAGTGTTCAGCAATGGTTTGTGCAACTGCCGACTTTCCAACACCAGCGGGACCGACGAGCCAGAGCATACTACAGTGTCGCTTGTTATCAGTGAGCCATGTCGTGATCTTCCCTCTGAGCTCCAGGCGAGTTTCGGGGTGGCACTTAGGTGGGGGATATCGAGCAGAGGAGTTCACCTCTGCACCAGGTATCCGTCGGTGTTCAAGTAGCTGTATTGCTACCAGTCGCGACCAGTGAATCAGCGAGCCGAAAATACACTAATTAGAGCATCTCCTGACCTATATTACCAGTCTCGATGGAGTGCTCGATCATGGTAGGGTTATTGATCACGACGTGCTGGGCACCGGCAAGAATGCCCGAGTTGTGTTGTTGACTCTGTTGGCCTATAGCATATGGCAGATGAGCCCCACCGCGTCGGTTTTCAGCTCAGACACGGACTAGCAACCGACACACCATTCGTTTGCCCTACATGAGCGACACTAGGTCCGGCGCCAAGTACTGTGTTGGTGTTTGGATGTCCCGTAGCGAAGATAAAATGGGATATAAAGTCTAGCAGCATTGAACAAAGAAGGTACAGGAAAGGGTGTAATAATCAAAACTGTCAGTTGACACCTCTTCAATCTCACACGATTTTTGTAATCATTTTGAAGCATTGAACGGACGAATAAAGTAGTAGCAGTGTTTATTCAATTTTAATTTTCATAACCTTCATTAACGCTCATCATGGAGAAACTCTGACCGAACCAAGTACATTGCCTTACTTGAACGAACTGGCGGGCACATAGTCAGGCACTGGCAAGTACAGGATCGCAATAGACAGGGGCAAGGGACTAGATTGAAAACAATGTCATTGAACCCCACGGAATGCCTCAGCCGCTAGGAGGCACCCATTACAAGTATTCAGGAAGCAGTCTCGGCAGGCCAGATGGGTTTGCAACAATAAATACTCATTAGCCATTTCCTGGCAATCACTACTGATCTGGCATACTCAAAGCCTTCAGATATTGTTCCCTACTTTGATACGAAAATATGGGAGTACTACAGGCATTCACTAGGCAAAATATATGTTGCAGAGAGCTATTCGGCTCTTCCCCTCCGTACACACCCTCCTACGCCGTATACATAATTACTTTTTAATTGAGCTTGTGATGGGGCTTGGTTCGGATCTGGTTGTGCGCCTGTGCGCCCGTGTGGCTGGAAGTACGAGACATATGTGGAAGGTTTTGTCGGTAGTATACCTAGTGGCCCACTATGGCCCATTGAACCCGGGCCAGGAATCTTCAAGTGGAGACTAGGGTCAATTTTGAATTCCCCAAATGCAGTGATGAGGTGTGTAGTGTGAGGAGATAGTCACTGTTAAAATATAGACTATATAATCACTACTTATCCTAGGCTCTCCCTCTATAAGATTTTGTCTACACTCGTCGCTCTTGAGACTCTGAGGATTGATATGAAAACGCTATGTGAATGGACAAGAATTTATCACTTAGTGAAGTTGTGAGTAACTTCTTGTGGAGGGTTCGGCAGGGTGAGTCTACAGTGTCGTGCCACAGCTAGTTTTGAAACCGTTAATAATAAATAGTAAGTCTACAACTGAAGCATCGCGACAGGACGAGGGTCTTTGGACATAATGTGACAGTCAAGGCTGTCTCTCCAGCCGGGACCTCGGCGTATGCACATGTCCGGCATTGATGGTACACATAGTACGGTGCCTGTAGCTGGTGTGTCCATAAGGTGATTGGGCCTAAGCCAGCAAGAGGCTCTCCTCAACGGTTTAAGCGGGTTCTTATCCAATCACTCATCCAAGTGCTTTCTACTTGTGAACTTCCCACCCCGTAGAGTCAACACCAACTCCTTCAGCCATAACAACGACGCATTTAAGAACTCCAGGACGTCCCCCACTCAAACAAGGTTCAGACACAAACACACCGAATCGAGTTGGATTTTGTCGATTTGATATTGGAGGGGGACAAATTGCTGGAGAATGAAATCTGATGGGTATATCACCTTTCCCCTTTGTTTTTTATCATGAGCTAAGTGGAAATCCACAGTGTAATGTCACTACCATTTCCCTGGTGGCCACCGGGTCTTATTCATTCAACAGAGGGCGAAGCTACTGTACAAAGGTACCAATCATGAGACTTTGGATATTCCTCTTGATATCAATCAAGAACCTGGCGTAACACCCGAACCACAATTCCCGCCATTAGGGTCAAGCGTGAATGCAAAGGCGGCAGTAGGATTGGCTTTCCCTTGTCCTCCCTGTTTTGTTGTGGCAAATTTTAAATGGTGAATCACATCCTATGGAACAAAAACTCACCATAGGGCAGTTTTGGATAACACTCCTGAGGAAGTTTGCGCAGTTGTTACCACTCGGTCTATCAGGTCCGCTAGCAGTGTTGTAGGCAGTAAAATCGCCTGTTTTAGCGCATGATCAAGAAGCAATCATTGGAAGAATGAAATAGATAAAACAAACATCGGTGATTGTTAACCATATAGCAGCGAGAGGTGCTATCGCCAGGGCGCGTCTAATAACATTTAAGGGTAGAGTGTTGAGCAAGTCATGAAAGGTTTTCAGTACCGTGAACTCGCTTACCAAGAACCCAGCAGCACCGTTGCAGTATTCATCAATGAAGGGTGCACACCCGGCGGCATCATTATTGCCCCCAGGGAAGCAGGTAGGAGTCTGGGCCAGTGCCGGAGTGGCAGCAACAGCAACAGCAAAGAGCACAAGCTAGCAAATGAAAGAGTCAGCCGAAAGACAAATTATGTGGTTGAGGAGAGCCCTCACAGCTTTGGAGAGCATTGTAGACGTGACTTTCTTAGGACTCTCTGGTGAAAGCACAGGGCTTTTATACCTAAGCAGCGCTGCTGGAGCCCAATCTGCCTCCACCGAAACTCCATAGAGTGTTAGAATAGGGGATCTGACACGGAAGCGAAATCGGAAGCATTTATTAACATGGGCAGTGGGGACACCATCTAGAAGCAGAGAGTGTACAAGGATGTATGTTCACAAAGAGTTTAGAATCCAGATACCATCACTACATTTGGTAACACGACAGACTAGAAGTTCTGTCGACTGATGGGCTACATATCCCGAACGATTTAGTGTTGGAAATCTAAATCTAATGTGTATCCGTTAATGCTTCAACAGCAACATTTACAACCCACGTACCCCGTTTGTTTCCCCCCAAATACCGCCATGTTCGCCTCATAACGAGCCCCTAAACAGCAGTATTCTACAGCTCATCATGTACCCTACTCGTTTCCCCCCAAATGCCACCATGTTTGTCCCATAACAAATCCCTAAGTAACAGTCATTTACCCTGCCCATTTTCCCCCAGTACCGCCAGGTTCATCTGGTAATGAGTCCCTTCGACATTCAGTGCTCCATGAATTCTCGAAGGAGCTTCTACATATCTTCACATACAAAGTAATAATTAAGACCACCCTCAATAGAATATCGAGGCCTGGTAAAGCGAAGAGCACCGTGTCAGCCAACTGAGCTGAAAGAGGTTGTACTGCCCATTAATGAAGATATATGTGGGATAGTTCCAGTGTCACTGGGCCATACCTCGCGGTCCAGTCAAACTATGCGCCACAGACTAGCTGTCAACCCCAGCTTATCTCACCGTGCCCGGCTGCCCAAATGTCACTGATGAGAAATTGATGATTGCCCTCAGAAGGCCGACACTGACTGACTGGAAAGCATAGGCCTCTAAGCTAGATGATCCAGTGAAATTGGCTGATTGAATAACTGGCATCAGGCGTAACAGGGAGGTAAGCACACCCAAACGAAGGCCACTCCGATTGACCGTGGGTTCTGCATATTAATGGCAGCGCCGATTGACTTTGCAGCCAGCGAGCAGGAGCCGGAGATCGGGAGCCACACCAAACTTGTTGTAGCTCTGTGCGGAACTATCACGGCAATAGCGAGGATGTCACTGGCAGAGTAAGTTTGGTATACTACGAATGTATGTATACACATAGTTGCTGTGGGAGTAGCTAGCTTCGTTTGGACACGGTTATTGCTCGGACCGTGCTAAACCCAGAGCCCAGACACCTGCTACCATATGCAAAAGAACCTCCGTTGTTCATATAAAAATATATCAACTCTTCACTCGAACTAACTAAAAGCCTTACGCGCTCGTTGACTGGCACATGACCATCTGACGAGCAGTCAGCATACCGGTTAACACAAACAATGAGATTGGGTAGTCCCAGAATACTATCACATGGTTCCACTATCCCCGGGATTGACACCTTGATCCTGAAATGCTAAGCGTGCATAGCTCATGAGTGTCTAGTCCAGATAGGACGCTTCTCAGGCTCGTGGACCGGGAAGCATTACTCAGAACGTCTAGAAATGAATACAGTTTCAATACGTGGGTATGGGGATTGGTACGTACTTAGATATTTACCATCAGTGGATCCAAGTGCTTATAGTCATTGATCCAATCGATGATCACTAAGAGTCCCGAAAGAAGAGTAAAATGACCAGCCGAGCTCCTTTCTCCCCGTAGTAATCCTGCTGTTGGCTGGTACCTGAATTTCAATATTTCAATACCGATGGTCCCCTATACTAGATCAGCAATTTGCCCTCCCTCTGGGTGGTTATATCAGCTTTCCACTGTGATCCATCAGTCTCAGATCTCGAAAACTGTGTTAACATGTTCCTAGGAGAGCTTATTTACTTATTTTTGAAAGAATGTCTTATCTTCCCATGCACAAGGAAGGAGCTCATTCACACCAATATATCACGCTCAGTACATTCAGGTGCATATTTATCATTACATCACTGCATCTGGGGAACTCGAGAAAAAACTCCACAAAGCCCTCGTCCGGGTTTAGTAGGCCACCAGATACGCCATTTGCAAAATCCTTCGCATACATTTCATGCGTCGTGTCTCGGCTCCACAAATCGCCAGTGGCTACACAACCAGACCGGAACCAAGGTCCCCTTACAAGCTCAATCCGCATCTTCACACCTCTACTCCTCAACGGCCCCAACGGGCTCTTATCTAACCATTCGTCTAAATGCTTCCTACTCGTCATCTTCCCACTCCGCAGAGTCATAACCAGCTCCTCCAACCGTAAAAACGACTTGTTCAAAAGCTCCGGAATATTCCCCCAAACAAGATTCAGGTGCGAACACACCGAGTCGAGTTGGATGTTATCGACTGGATGTTGGAGGGGTACGAATATGAAACCCGGTAGGGTTACAGTTAATCTTACACGTATTCGCACAGCAGACTGATTCTGCACGGTCTCTGTTGAGAGGGCCAAAGGGTAAGATCTAGCGCACAATTGTAGGTAGGTAAGGTTTTATATACGAGGTCTATTGTCTCACGACAATAGATATAAACAGAAGGGTTACAGAATTGTTGAAGAATGGAATGCGTGGTGGGTATGTCGCCTTTTCCCCTTGTTGTTTTGTCGTGAGCTAGGTGGCTGTCGTTGTATATTGAAGAGACTCGAGGCGTGCGGATATTTCTGAAGTGTTCAATGGGGAACTCTTAGAAATCTGAAAGCGAGAGAGTGAGGGTAAGGATGTGCGCGTGTGGTATCGATAGTAAGAACAGTTAAGGGCATACCTTGGGTCTCCATGTGGAGCTTGACATGTAAGTGAACCGGAGTTATGAGCTGCAGCACCTCCGTAACCAGTCCCGCAAACGGGGCATCCTTTTGTTTGGGAAGCGCAACAAAGAGGTGTATCACGGGTGATGGGGGGTTGCAGTCTCGAAGCCAGTTGACCAGACCTTGGAGTGGTTTTATCTGGTATAGTTGCATATAATGTATATAAACCGGGGCGGATTCGGTGAACCAAGTGTAATAGAAAGGCACCACAGGAATCCCCTTTTGCCAGGGGGGGGGGCCGTGATCGACAACGCCTTGAACCGCATTACAGGAATCACAGCCGTGGTGAATTCTTCCACCTTCAACGACAAATTGTCAATACAAACATCCAAATGCTCAACACACAGGCTCAGAAGCGCATCTCTGAAAAACCGTGGAAACTCTGACCAAACGCCCCCGCGGATTTCCAGAGACGGCAGAATGTTGAACTGAGAGGCCTAGCCAATGAGATCACAAGTTCGTTCGTCGAGCTGGCGCGGGAAGAGCTTGGATAATGGGTACATTTGAGATCCTAGAATAAGGTGGTAAACATGCGGCAGAAAGCTATTCCATTGCACGGTGTGCATCAGCTCCAGAAACGCGACGAGATTGCAAGCATAGAGGGTGGTGGGAGGAAATAAATAGGGTCTGGTCCGTTCGAGTAGAGCATGGCAGGTGAGTCCAAATGCGATAAAAGTGTCTCGAGAATTTCTACCGGAAGTTCGTCGAGTGCTGGTACAGACATCACCAGGGAGAATCGGAGTCGAATGAAACTCCCAAATCGGGGTCGCGGCTCGCTAGGAACGGGCTCTTGTTCCCACGGCACCCCGGTACCAGTAAAATGGGGCCCAGCCAAGGAGTCACACATACAACTGCGCTCTCATTTCTCTCGAACTTCAACCCCTTCAAAATCTAGTGATTGCACGCTCACATGGGAACCCCCAAACCCCAAAAGATATCATTCCAAAAAATCCCCGAACAGAATAAAACCCTTCCATCAGATACCTGGACCCCCCTACGTCAGCCAAAGTAAGCTACACAGCTGGGGCCCATAAGTCGCCTGAGTAAGCTAATCCCCCACGCCTCGGGAATCCACACTAGGTCCGATACTTGAGTTTCTACCAGGCCACAAACATAACACCATCCCAGAACTATCATATAGGTAATCACACCTCCGTCTGCCTCGGTACCCTGGCTTGAAGACACGATGACAAAAATAAACATGTGGTTCTCCTCACAAGGGGGAATACTAGTACATATAATGAAAAGGAGGGGAAAGGAGAAAAGAACGTAAGCTTTAGTTCCTCCCCACGTGCAAAGTGGAGTCGAATAACATGGAACCTCCAATAATAATTAAACCCTTCTCTCTCACTGATAATGGGGAGTCGGAATCAACTCCTTCAATCCTGACAACGACATGTTCAAGAGCTCCGAAATGTCGCACCCAAAAAAGATCCCGACACGAACACACCGAATCGAGTTGTACTCTGTCGATTTGATGTTGGAGGGGGACAAATTGTTGGAGAATGGAGTCTGTGACAGGTATGTTGCATTTCCCTTTCGTTGTTTTATTGGGAGCTAAGTGGAAATCCACGCCGCAACGTCGCTTCCATTTCCTTGGTGGCCACCGATTGTATTATTCAGGAGAGAGCGAATCTACCATACAAAGGTACAGATACCGAGACTTTAGACATTCCTCTTGACGTCAATCAAGAACCTTGAACAGGACCTGAGCCACAGTCAACGTTGTTAGGATCAGCTGTGATCCTGAAGGGACCAACTATCCCTTGTCCCCCCTGTTTGGTTGTGGCAAAGTTTAAATGATAGATTGCATCCTATGGGATAAAGGGCTCACCATAGGGCACCTTTGTAGAACACCAGTGACAAAGCTTCTGCAGGTGTTAGGATCAAGCCTGCCAGGTCCGGCCTGAGGGTTGTTGTAGACAGTAAAATCGCCTGTTTCAGCGCACGATCAAGAGACAATCCTTGGAAGAGCAAAGCAGACAAAACGAACATCGATGACCGTTGGCCATGTAGCAGCGGGAGGTACTGCCGCCATTCTGCAGCTAACAAAATGTAAGGGCCGAGTGTTGAACAAGCCATGAATAGGTTTTTAGTATTGTGAATCCGCTTACAGTTAACGTGCCGGTAGTGCCGCAAAACTCGGCAATGAATTGTCCACACGCGGCGGCATCTTTATTGCCCGCAGGGAAGCAGGTAGGAGCCTGGGCCAGTGCCGGAGTGGCAGCGACGGCAGCAGCAAAGAGCACAAACTAGCGAGGGAGGGAGTCAGTCGCAAAACGAATGATGTAGTTGAAGAGAGGCCTTACGACTTTGGAGAGCATTGTAGACGTGGCTTTCTTAGGACATCCTGGTGAAAGCACAGGGCTTTTATACCTGAGCAGCATTGCTGGGACCCAATCTGCATTCATCGAAAACCTCAAAGAGTGTTTGAATAGAGCATCGGACACGGAAGCGAAAACGGAAGCGTTTATTAACGTGGGCAGTGGGGACACCATCTAGAAGCAGAGAGTGTACAAGGATGTATGCTCACAAAGAGTTTAGAATCCAGATACCATCACGACATTTGGTAACACGACAGACTAGAAGTTCTGTCGACTGATGGGCTACATATCCCGAACGATTTAGTGTTGGAAATCTAAATCTAATGTGTATCCGTTAATGCTTCAACAGCAGCATTTACAACCCACGTACCCCGTTCGTTTCCCCCCAAATACCGCCATGTTCGCCTCATAACAAGCCCCTAAACAGCAGTATTCTACAGCTCATCATGTACCCTACTCGTTTCCCCCCAAATGCCACCATGTTTGTCCCATAACAAATCCCTAAATAACGGTCATTTACCCTGCCCATTTTCCCCCAATACCGCCAGGTTCATCTGGTAATGAGTCCCTTCGACATTCAGTGCTCCATGAATTCTCGAAGGAGCTTCTACATATCTTCACATACAAAGTAATAATTAAGACCACCCTCAATAGAATATCGAGGCCTGGTAAAGCGAAGAGCACCATGTCAGCCAACTGGGCTGAGAGAGGTTGTACTGCCCATTAATGAAGAATATGTGGAATACTAGTAGGTCCAGTGTCACTGGGCCATACCTCGCGGTCCATTCAAACTATGCGCCGCAGACTAGCTGTCAACCCCAGCTTATCTCACCGTGCCCGGCTGCCCAAAGGTCACTGATGAGAAATTGGCACCAGGCATAACAGGGAGGTGAGCATTTACACCCAAACGAAGGCCACTCCGATTGACCGTGGGTTCTGCATATTAATGGCAACGTCGATTGACTTTGTAGCCAGCGAGCAGGAGCTGGAGATCGGGAGCCACACCAAACTTGTTGTAGCTCGGTGCGGAACTATCACGGCAATAGCGAGGATGTCACTGGTAGAGTAAGTTTGGTATACTACGAATGTATACACATAATTGCTGCGGGGGTAGCTAGCTTCGTTTGGACATGGTTATTGTTCAGACCATGCTAAACCCAGAGCCCAGACACCTGCTACCATATGCAAAAGAACCTCCGTTGTTCATATAAAAATATATTAACTCTTCACTCGAACTAACTACTTAAAATCCTTACGTTGTTCGTTGACTGGCACATGACCATCTGACGAGCTGTTAACATACCAGTTATCACACAAACAATGAGATTGAGTAGTCCCAGAATACCGTCACATGTTTCCAATATCCCCGGGATTAACACCTTGATCCCGAAATGCTAAGCCTGCATAGCTCATGAGTGTCTAGTCCAGATAGGACGCTTCTCAAGCTCATGGACCGGGAAGCATTACTCAGAATGTCCAGAAATGAATACAGTTTCAATACGTGGGTATGAGGATTGGTACTTGAATATTTTACATCAGTGGATCCAAGTGCTTGTAATCATTGATCCAGTCGATGACCACTAAGAGTCCCGACAGAAGAGTAAAAATGACCAGCCGAACTCCTTTCTCCATAGTAATCCTGCTGTTGGCCGGTACCCGAATTTCAATACCGATGATCCCCTACATTAAATCGCCAATTTACTCTCCCTATGGGTAGCAACGGCAGCTTTCCACTGCAATTCATCAATCCCAGATCTCGAAAACCGTGGTATAGGGGAGCTTATTTATTTATTTTTGAAAGAATGACTTATCTTCCCATGTACAAGGGAGGAGCTCTTTCATGCCAATACATCACGCTCAGTATATTCAGGTGCATATTTATCACCACATCATTGCATCCGGGGAACTTGAAAATAGACTCCGCAAAGCCCTCGTCCGGGTTTAGTAGGCCGCCTGATACGCCGGTTGCAAAATCTTTCGCGTATATTCATGCGTCGTGTCCCGGCCGCACAAATTGCCAGTGGCTACACAACCAGACCGGAATCAAGGTCCCCTTACAAGCTCAATCCGCATCTTCACACCTCTACTCCTCAACGGCCCAAACGGGCTCTTATCCAACCACTCATCCAAACGCTTCCTACTCGTCATCCTCCCACTTCGCAGAGTCAAAACCAGCTCCTTCAACCGTAAAAATGACTTGTTCAAAAGCTCTGGAATATCCCCCCACACAAGATTCAGGTGCGAACACACTGAGTCGAGTTGGATGCTATCGATTTGATGTTGGAGGGGGACGAATTGTTGAAGAATGGAATACGTGGTGGGTATGTCGCCTTTTCCCCTTGTCGTTTTGTCGTGAGCTAGGTGGCTGTCGTTGTATATTGAAGAGACTCGAAGCGTGCGGATATTTTTGAATTTTTCAATGGGGAACTCGTAGAAATCTGAAAGCGAGAGAGTGAGGGTAAGGGTGTGTGCGCGTGTGGTATTGGTAGTGAGAACAGCTACAGCCAAAGGCATACCTTGGGTCTCCATGTGGAGCTTGACATGTAAGTGAATTGGAGTTACGAGCTGCAGCACCTCTGTAACCAGTCCCGCAAACGGAGTATCCTTTTGTTTGGGGAGCGCGATAAAAAGGTGTATCACGGGTGGTGGGGGGTTGCATTCTCGAAGCCAGTCGACCAGAGCTTGGAGTGGTTTTATTTGGTGCAATTGCATATAATGTATATAAAACGGGGCGGATTCGGTGAACCAAGTATGATAGAATGGCACCGCAGGAATCCCCTCTTGCCAAGGGGAGTCCCTGATCGACAGCGCCTTGAACCGCATTACAGGAAACACAGCCGTGGTGAATTCTTCCACCTTCAACAACAAATTGTCAACACAAACATCCAAGTGCTCAACATGTAAGCTCAGAAGCGCATCTTTGAAAAACTGTGGAAACTCTGACCAAACGCCCCCGCGGATTTCCAGGGACTGCAGACTGTTGAACTGAGAGACCCAGCCAGTGAGATCACAAGTCTGTTCGTCGAGCTGACGTAGGGAGAGTTTGGATAAAGGGTACATTCGGGACCCTAGAATAAGGTGATGAACATAGGGCAGGAAGCTGTTCCACCGCACGGTGTGCGTCAGCTCCAGAAACGCGATGAGGTTGTGATCATGGAGGATGATGGGAGGAAAGAAGTAGGGTCTGGTCCGTTCGAGTAGAGCATGGCAGGTAAGTCCGAGTGCGATTAAAGTGTCTCTCTTGCACTCAGCACCTGTGAAAATTTTCTCGAGAATTTCCAACGGAAGTTTGTCGAGTGCTGGTACAGACATCACCAGGGGAAGTTTGAACGAAACTCCCAAATTGGGGTCGTGACTCACTGGGAATGGGCACTTGTTCCCACGGCATACCCCGGCATGGACTTACCGGTAAAACGGGCGCCCAGTCACACATACAGCTGCCCTCTCATTTCTCACAAACTTCAACCCCTTCAAAACCTCATGGTTGCACACTCACATGGGAGCCCCCAAACCCCAAAAGATATCGTTCTAAACAATCCCCCAACAGAATAAAAACCCTTCCATCAGATCCCTTCTCCCAGGCTCCTACGTCAACCAAAACAAACGACACAACTGGGGCCCATAAATCTCCCGAGTTCAACTAGTCCCACACACCTCGGGAATTCGCACTGGATCCGATACCCGAACTTTTTACCGGGCCACCAGCATAACGTTACCCTAGAACTGTCATAGAGGTTGATTAATCACACCTTTGTCCGCCTCGGTACCTTGGCTCTCAGGCACGATGACAAAAATAAACATGTGGTTCTCATCACAAGGGGGAATAATAGTACATTATAGAAAAGGGGGGGAAAGGGGAAAAAGCTATAGTTCCCTTAGTTCCCTCCCCCTCCACGTGCAAAGTGGAGTCGAATAACGTGGAACCTCTAATAATAGTCAAACCCTTCTCTCCCACTGATAATGGGCAGTTTGACCGGGCGATTTACATACCTGAACGGGCGCAATAATGACCTTGACCTGAGACTGACAGTTATCTTGTGTATTCCCTTGGAAAATGTTCTTGGCTTTCACAAGAACGCACGGGGCAATTCGCCGCTTTAAGCACTGTTTATCTATGGACAAAGCTCCCTTTGGGGGGCTCTTTTGGTCACCGGGTTCCACTACCCTTTCGGCCATCCCTTCCGCAAGTACCGAGTGACCGGGTTATCCGTATTTCTCCAGTTCTCCACCCGACATCGCCGCACCGGCGCACCCCCCAACCATCAGAAAAGAAAAAAACAAAACCTGGGATACAATCAAATAGAAATTTCTCTCGAACCCATTTGCCGGACACTGACCGACATACTTCAACCAAGCCCTCTCTGGCTATTTACCAATTGGTTGGCCTAAACAGGGGATCATGATGACGAAGACAATGACGACGGGACAAGACAAGTGATATGTACCTGTGAAATTGATAAGTAACCTACCACTGATATCACTGATCAAACACGGATACATATCATGACATGTATGATCGTGCCTGGGACCTGAACAAAATAATCGCAACCACACCCAAGTACTACCCCAATCATACAACTTTTCCACAAAACAAAAACGACAAAAGGCAAGTCGTTGGATCACACAACCCTGGACCCGGTACTTGGGGAAACAGCAGCACAGAACAGAAAAGAACGATTCATTCATCCATCCCATCCCCAAAAAAACCCTAATTTTACCGGTTATTCCTCCTTTGGAACTTGTCAGTGATTTTGCCCTTTTTGTTTTTTTCCAGGAATAAGTAGCCGTTGGCGTGTCATGTCACGTATATGTACCCCTGTACCTGAAACATCCATAAAAAAAAAAACCCCCATGGAGCAAAAATAAGCCTCGAGGCCTCCGTTTACAGCGCTCAACATGGACACAAAAAGTACTGTGGAGGTACTCTTAACACGTATCAGTAGTGGTGTCCACAAAATGAGTTACCGCTTTGTATTCATCCCCATTTAGACAAAACACTCCATCCATCCATAGGTCCATGATTAGCTAAAAAAAAAAGCCCCTATTATATGCGTCGCGGCCAACAGATTTTCCATCCGTGCAAAAAAAAAAAAAAAAAAGAACCCTTCCAACAACCCACGCGGGGAAAATACCACCCACCCAAACTCGCATCAATCCTCGTACAGTATGCACACATGTAAATCTACCCACAGTCATGAATTCATGTCTTTTTTTTTTCCCCCCATCTCTTATCTAGAACCTATCCTCTCACAAAAAAAAACCCCCCCATGATAAGCGTTTTCCCCCAATCCTTTTCCCGCGGTTTCCATTTTTAACTGCACACGCACACACGACACCATTTCTCGCGACTCTTTTTTTTTTGTAACATTGACATGTTTGGTTGTACCTGGCGACGAGGCGGGTGTCTTATTTTAGATTCATTTTTGTTTTTTTTCTCATGGATACCTCTCAGTGCCTGGGTTCCTGACCTGAGATAACTTGTATAAAAAAAAAAAAGGTGTTGATGTGGATGGATCCGATGATCGATGGATCGATTAGAAACATGGTTGTTGTGGTACCTGGGCCTGAATTCCTCCAGGTGATTGTACGCCAACCTTTTGTCGTTGTGTATACGATCATTAACGGTGGTTGGTTGTTGCGTCCTTACAAGTGATATTTAAATACATTACATGCGTGCAATTTGATTATGGGGCTTAAAAACGAAAATAACCAAAAGATGAGAGAAACTATCTATAATTTGCCATAAGATTCATTCATTTTGCTTTCATTCGAGTTCATGAAAAATCATAAAACAAATCCGATTGAAAAAAAAAAAAAAAGATTGATTGAGATGTGAAAAGGTATCATTGTGGTATATATCCAAAATTTCCAGCTTGTAATAGAAAACGCAAATGAGGGGGGGGAAAGGAACGGAAGAGGGGAGAAGGGGGTTTTGCCTAATGTCATAGCAGCTTGGACTGCTTCAAATGCTGCCTAATCACCATATCTCTCACTTGAGACAAAAAACAGGACCCCCATTAAGCCACTACGAAAAAGTGTAAAGGAAAAAAAACAAAACTCACCGCTGGCGATGATCCCCGCCGTCGTAGCTGTATCAGTCACCGAAGTACAAAAAGCATAAAACTTTCTCGGATTCGGCGAATGCTCCCGATGTATCGCACTAAACTTGCTCCTCATATCTAAAAGGGGGGTGTGGGTCATCAGCCTCAAAAAGACTCCAAGTTAGAAAGGTATCACACGCACACTTGCTAACCGTATCCAAGTCATTCTCCCGATCCCCATAACTCCTAACATACTTTGCCAACCTAGTCCCCGTCTTGAGCTTGGCATCCAGAATATCGCACTTGTTAAGGAAGAGCACGAGATCGACATTCGCGAGGAGCTTGTTTGAACAAACGGCTTTCCATAGGAGAACTGAATCTTCTAGCCGATTGACAGTACGATCTTCGGCTAGGACCTGGTCGAAGCCCGATATAGGCGCGAGGAAGATGATGGCATCGACTAAGGGGAAAGGGGGGAAATGAGCGTCGCGAATTAGCGCGGGGGGGGGGGGGATTCCCAAGTCGGGTGTTGTGCTTACCATCATCGAAGAATGGTGCCCAGGTTGCTGGAATGAAATATCAGCATTTCGAAGTATGGGGTTTTTAGCGTATATGGAAGAAGAAGGATCACCTCTCTAGCAAGAAGATCGTCATTAATTTCATTGAAATACACAAGGGAGAGCAAAAGAAACTTGCCTGGCTCCGACTTCCACCTACATCGACGATCCGCCACTCGGTCCCGGTATCTCGCCCTGCTGGCACCTCCATCTCAAACCTGTACTCTGCCACACCGACCGTCTTTAGCCGCGCCTTCAAAACGTCATCTGATCAAAAAAAAAGACGCTTGAGAAATGACAGAAAAGAGGAAACAACAGTCAGGACACACACCATCCGACGGCATGTACCCAGGCGATGTCACCCTCTGCAAGTCGTTCAAAAAGAACCCACTGCCCTCTTCGAGCCGAATCTTCCTCCTCCTCAACACCTCGCGGACACCGGCATCCTGCCACAGCTGGATCATATCGCCACACAGCGAATTCAACATCTCCTGCGTCTCGTCTAATTCAGCTTCATCGACGGGGCCAATGGCGGCGGCACCCTGGCCCCCCTGGCCACTTGCCTCACTCGCACTAGTGCTATTCCCACTCGCGCTCCCATTCTCGCTTACGCCGCCACGACCGCCGCTACCACTGCTACTGCTCCCGGGCCCTTCACCCAAAAAGCTCGGATAACTGACCCTCGCACGCGCCAGTGCACCCCTCCACCCTGTCGTCGGTCTCACAAAGACCTCGCCACTGCCGGCGACACCGCCACTCCTCACTCCGTATGCTCCGTAATGGATCGCATTGCCGCCGATACTGCCATTGCCGAGATGGGTGGCCTCTTCCTCGTTGGGCGGCACGAGGTTGTTTATGAGCTGATACTCGACGTGACGTATGGGTGCGAGACGGAGTTTGAGGGCTTCGATGTGGTTGGGATGGTGCTGGTGATAGTAGGGCTGATGGTGATGTTGATGATGATGTTGGTGGTGGTGATGATAGCTGGAAGAAGACGGGCTCTGATGAGGCAAGGGGGGATGTTGGTTGTGGGTGTGGTGATGGGAGGGGAGGGTCTGGGGCGAGTGGTAGGGCAGCGACTGGGGCGAGCCGTACTGGTGGTGGTGGTAATGGGTGGCGAGGGTGGTGGAGGAGGGGTTGGAGCGGGAGCCGGTGGCGGTGGTGGTGAAGGCGCCCTCGAGATCGGATTCGGGATCCGAGTCGCCGGGGTGCCTGGGGTGGATTGGAGATCCGTAGGTGGCGGCTGTGTCGTTGTCCGGGGGCAGTGACGGGGGAGGGTTTTGTGGGCGGGAAAAGGTGCGGGCGTGGAAGTGGGGAGACGAGTAGGGGGATATCTGGGGCGAGGCAGAGTGGGGGGCGGCGAGGGCATCGAGGATGGTGCGGATGGAACGGACAATGTTGAGCTGGATGACGGCACGCCAGAGCACACGTTCTTCGCGGAAGGCAGTCGGGGTGTAGAGCCGTTGGAACTCTGGGTGTTGGCTGCGGGGTCAGCGCGCGCGCAAGGGGGGGACGCAAAACACAGCTCACGTACGTCTGAGGGTGGTCGACTTTCCTGGGGAGGCAATGAGTTATTAATGCGAGGATCAGGAATGAACAACTGACCAGATTCGCTCTGGCCGAGAAGCAGGAGGCGGACAATCCGTTTCTTTCTTCGTGCATTGCGCTCCGCCTTGATGGTCGCATCAATCGCCGCACTCACCTGGCGCGCCTCTTCCTCCCGCACCAGACGCACACCGCGCTCCTCCGCCGTCTCGTCCGGGGGCGGTCTCAGCAGGTCGTCGAAGGGGTCGACGGGGACAGGCATGGCCAAGGTGGGGGGGAAGGGAGGACTTGTGTGTGTGTGTGGGCTGGGAAGGGGCGCATTGTTGTGGTATATTAAGCCCGGTCCCACACGTGTTCCCACTCTCTCACCGAGGAACCATCAATACAATACGTAACATCTCCATTCACACACACACACACCAACTTATCGTAGATTTTACCACAACCCCACCCCGGGTAATCCATCAGAACAGCCACGGCCCAACTAAGGGTGGTGCCTTTTTTTTTAGTCGCACGTTTCTCTGAACAACAACCAACAACTCACCCCGTCCGAGTCTGCCCTCCGGCTTGATCTGCAGGCAACTCCGGTGAATCAAGTTCAGGGCCTTGACACTGTCCCGCGCCTCGATCACACACGAGATGTTGATCTCGCTTGCGCCCTGGCTCACCATCCCAATGTTCACGTTGCCCTCTGCCAGCGTCGTAAACATCTGCCCGGCAATGCCCACCATGTTCCGCATGTGTTTCCCGACAAGCGACAGGATCGTCATGTCCCTGTGCACTGTCACCTTTTGAACCGCGTTCAGCCCAAAAAAAAAAACAAAAAAAAAAAAAACACATTTACCGTTCCATTCTTTTGCAACTCTCTCACTAGCCGCTCCTGCAGCTTCTTCGGCTGCCCATCCTCAATCGCCATACTCACATGCACCTCACTCGTCGTGATCAAATCAACCACAACCCCAAACCGGTCTAGCGTCGAAAAAATCCCCGCAAGGAATCCATGCGACACACTCTTCCGATTCGAGTGCACATTCAACACAATAATGTTTTCCTTGATCGTCACCGCCGTCGGCAGCCGTTTCCGATAAGGTGAATCTGCTGATGCCTCTTCTGCTAGTGCAAGAAGCGCCATTGCGGACGCGGGTTCGGGTATGCTTGGCGGATTCGATGAGGCTTGGTGTAGCTGCGGAGCGTCGGCGTCTGGATCCGGATGGATCACGGTCCCTCCTCCCCGCGGGTTTTCAACATTCTTGATCCTGATAGGTATCCTCCGCCGAATAACCTAAACAAAACTGGTATCGTGCTCTTTTCCCCAGAGTAAAAAAAAAAGAGAATTTATAAAGACCTGTTCCATTGTAAACGGGTGAACAACTTCACTGCCATAGTATGTCAACTCCGCCGCTTCATCCGGCGAGATGATCGGGATAAGGCGTGCTGTGGACACTTTGCGAGGGTCAGCTGTAAAAATACCGTCTACCTCCTTCCAGATCTGCAACTCGGACGCTTCCAGCCCTACAGCCAAGAGCGCCGAACACAAATCTGTATATCCTCGTCCGACGTGGTGTAAAAGGGACCCTGGGACAGGCCCGAAAAACCCTGTAAAAAGGCAATGCAAGTCAGCCAAGCCGCCAAGACTTTAGCTAGCTTCTAAAAGCCACAAAGCGCCCCCAACCCGTCGCCAGCAAGATTTTTTCTATCAGACTCTCTCTCTCTCTCTCACCTGTCACAACTGGGACACTTTGCCCACACTGTTTCACTCTCTCGCCCATCGCAACCGTGAGTTGATCATAAAAGTCTTGGCCGAGCGTGTTTTCCAGGCTGTCATCAGCGCTGTCTGAAACTGGTACGATATCTTCAAATGACACGTATTCAGCGTCGATGTCCTTGGAAACCAAATGTCAAAAAAACTGCGACCGGATTGAACCGAAAGAGAGGGTTTAGAGACACAACACGTACCCGATCCCGAAGCACGGCTGTCATCAATTTACATGCTAGTTTTTCTCCGAGACAGATGATAGTATCCCTCGAACGGGGTGAGATCTCGTCTATAACCTTAACTCCGCGAAGCATATGAATGTAAAGCACAAAAACAAAAAACCACCATTTTTTACCTTGAGAGCATACAAAAAACTCGCAAGCCAATCACAGTCTCTATGAATCTCATCCTCGAGCTCCTGCAAAATCTCTGGATGATTCGTCACACACTCCCTCGCAGCCTTGACATGTTCCTGACGCAACACGTCGACCGTATGTACAAAATCAGGTACATTCTTCTTCTGCTGCTGCGCTTCCGTTTGTGTCGTAGTAGTGGCGGCCGTGAGGGGCGTCAATCCAGAGCCACTTGGATGGGGTGACGAGGACCCACAGCGAGGGCTCATCGATGGTGAGTGGTCTCTGTCCCCGATGGGACCAAAGAGGCCTCTTGAGACAGGGGTGATTGTGCCCGATTTGGTGCCGTTGGCACCACTAGAACCTGATTTTGCATGTGCTGTTGGTCGGTAGAGAGCCTCTGCTGAGGCACGAAGAAGGAGGTTGGTTGTGCCTAAACTCTTTGTGGACCCAGAACGGGCCGAACAGACGATGGCGACTTTGTTTTGGTCGATGTAGTGTCTGTTTTGTTATTGCGAACAATTCATTCATCGATCAGTTAATCCGTTTTCAACGAACAAGACACGTACGAGATGATATCTTCTGCGATTTTAGCAGCAAATTTGCCTACACTTGTTCCTCCAAACTTTTGAACAAGCCATTTGGCATCTGGATCCATAGTGTTTTGATGTAGACTCGGTGGAGTAAGAGGGCCAGTGTGAGAGGAGGGGGGAGAAGGAGAGGCAGAGGACAGGGATGGCGTGGAATACTCGTGTTCATACATTTTGTAGTTGACTAGCTTCTAGCACGGTTGAGGTTGTGCCATTCATTCGTCGGTACGTCCGTTTCTTTTTTTTTTCCTTTGAGAAGCGAAAGTTGTGGGGTTGCACGTGCGGCGTGGAAATGACTCACTTTTGAATATATTCGTGTTTGGCACCTTGAATGTTTCAACTAAATTTCATTCGGGATGTCGTTTTTGTGTTGCTTTGCGAAGAGAATAGGTCTGCAACGTGTTGTTGGGGGGGGGGGTTTATGAAAATGACTTGGAATGCATTCTTTGTTTGTCACCTTGAATGTTCACACTTGACAAACAAATGTGATTTATTATTTATCGACGTCGGGCTT
This sequence comes from Lepiota venenata, assembly GCA_004296355.1. NCBI lineage: Eukaryota > Fungi > Basidiomycota > Agaricomycetes > Agaricales > Agaricaceae > Lepiota > Lepiota venenata. Next base: position 27,490 of record RCFS01000046.1, read on the forward strand.
GCTACCCTCTCGACACGCACCCTCAATGACCCCCATAGTAGTCAAATGGGTATGACGTATAGGGGGAGTGGACATTATGTGGGGTCTGGGTCGTACATAACATGCATACACCTTCTAGACGAATAGCTTGGGGACCGCCGATGAAGGACGCTAGCGAGGGAATAAACTCATTCATGGTATTTTTGGTATTCGCGTCCGGTAGGAGCACCCTTGAAGTTTAAATTGTATTTGGGGGAGTGGAGGGGGGGGTAGTACATATGGGAATCACAAACGTGGGGCGTTAGATTTTTGTCTACTCACGTCGAAGGAAAAGGAGCTGGTGAACTCGGACGAGTGCGAATTGGTCAGAATCAAATAAACTGAACATAATCTGTAAACGCGCAGGTAAGGAACGCCTCGTTCACTGCGTAGCCCAAGTAAATTAAAAACAAACAGGCAAGTTTCTAGTCCAAAACGGCTCCTGGCTGCAGCACAAGCCCCTGGCAGACGGGCCCAGGATACGCGGATGGGAAAGATCACGGGACATGATGTCACGTGCACAGACGGGGAACGCGTAAGTGCAAAGCCCAAAGCCTCTCAATCCACACAACTCATGGCCACCGCAACAGCAAGAGCTCCCGCTGGTATCAAGCAGTACTACCAGGCAAAGATCGAGTCTGCAGAACTATTGATTAATCAGAAAACACAAAACTTGAGGAGATTAGAGGCACAGCGGAATGCGCTAAATGCTCGGGGTACGTCAGTCAGCTTATCCTCTTGCAGGAGAGAGCGTCGGGCTGATTGAGGATTTTTTGTCAAAAGTGAGACTACTACGAGAGGAACTTCAACTGTTGCAAGAGCCTGGGAGCTATGTCGGGGAAGTCGTCAAGGTGATGGGGAAGAACAAGGTCCTTGTGAAGGTGCAACCCGAGGGCAAATACAGTGCGTTTTTCCTTGACTCTCTGACCAACCGACTCTTGTAGGCTTATGCACGCTCTCAAAGTCGTGGATATTGACTCGGACGTGGATCTCAACGCTTTGAAACCCACCCTTCGAGTTGCACTTCGCTCAGATTCGTACACTATCCACAAAATCCTACCAAACAAGGTTGATCCCCTCGTTTCGCTCATGATGGTGGAGAAAGTACCGGACAGCACATACGAAATGGTTGGCGGGTTGGATAAACAAATCAAGGAGATCAAAGAAGTCATCGAGTTACCCGTCAAACATCCAGAGCTCTTCGAGGCACTCGGTATCGCACAGCCCAAGGGTGTCTTGCTCTATGGCCCTCCTGGGACAGGAAAAACACTCCTCGCTCGTGCAGTTGCCCATCATACCGATTGCAAATTCATCCGTGTCAGCGGAAGCGAACTCGTGCAGAAGTATATTGGTGAGGGAAGTCGTATGGTTCGAGAGTTGTTTGTCATGGCTCGAGAACATGCACCGAGTATCATCTTCATGGACGAGATTGATTCCATTGGTAGTTCGCGCGGGGAGAGTGGAAGTGGTGGTGGGGACTCGGAGGTGCAACGGACGATGCTGGAACTTTTGAATCAACTGGATGGTTTCGAGTCTACGAAAAACATCAAGGTTATCATGGCCACGAACCGTATCGGTAGGTATCTAGAGTTCTAGTTTTTAAGGTTATGCTCATTTTCTGTTCCTCATTAGACATCCTCGATTCGGCACTCCTCCGACCTGGCCGTATCGATCGCAAGATTGAGTTTCCTCCTCCAGGCCCTGAAGCACGTGTTTCCATCCTGCGAATTCACTCAAGAAAGGTTTGTGGAGCCTGCGCTCGGAAATTAAAGACATATGTATTAATCCGCAGCATTAGATGTCATTGCAACGAGGTATCAACTTGCGTGCCTTGGCAGAAAAAATGGGCCAGTGTTCTGGCGCCGAAGTCCGTGGTATCTGCACAGAAGCAGGTGCGTTCATTTTTTTTTTACCAAATTCTATCCGGCTTTCATAAAAGCTCATCGGTACTTTTCTAAAGGTATGTACGCACTGCGGGAACGGAGACAGCATGTCACACAGGAAGACTTTGAGTTTGCTGTGGCCAAGGTGCTCAAGAAGAACCAGGAAGGAAACACGTCGGTTAACAAGCTGTTCTCATAAAATGCTGTATACTACACATGCATGTTATAATCATACCTGTATACCTCTAATTTGGTCGTGCGTTCATCAATCATCATCGATCATCCCCGTGGTCCTCGCGATTCTCGTGATATCTTTCCGTCGCAATTTGCATCGTTTGCCGCTCCGCTGTATTCTATCCGCGTTGGGGGTCCGCTCCGTGTTCTATTGGCGAAATCCAACTTTGAATGGAACCTTCAAACTTCCGCAATGACTATGCTGCGGTCTCTTGTGGTCGACATAACAACACCTGGTCCTCATGCACATGCATCATGCCTGATCAGGTGTGAACCACCACAGGCCACTTAACTTTGTTCGGCAGGCGTCAATCTCTGGACTACGTAAAAGGAATAATCGTGGGATCATCAAGGCAAACAGCTAGAGTCAAAAAGGACGTCACGGTACACACGAGGGCCACGCAGTGTTCTCTCTCAACACCCCCTCACCCGGCACCCCTTGATGGCAAAGAACTGTCCCAATCTCCTCTCCTCAGGGAGCTGTGACGATCCCGAATGTCGTTTGAATCATAACATTCATGCATGCGATGCGTGCAACTACGTGGCGGGCAATATTCATGAGTACAATGCGCACCTTCGATCTCGGCGACACAGGCAGGTCATGGAAGGGAGAATTCATCAGCCCTTGTACTGTCTAGTGTGCGAATGCCCTGTGGAATCAAGCGTGTGGGACCAGCACAAGAATGGTAAAAAGCATCGAGCTCAGGCGGAGGTCAAGCAGATGGACGTTCATACGGAGCCTGATGCCGAACTGCCCACGGATACCCATGCATTTTGTAACTTGTGCCAGATGTCGGTCTTGATACGCTACTGGCCCGGTCACCCGAAATCTCGGCGCCACCAGATGAGAACAAAGTATGCTTCTTTCAAGACGGCCTTGGATGAGGCCGAAAAGGACAAGAATGGGGTCACGATCCAGGGTGATCTGGACTTTGGTATCATCGAACCAGGAGTTGCCGTCTCTGGGAGGGTCGTGTCGTTGAAAGTATCATCGACCGTCCCATTGGCGAAACTCAGCCTGGTCTCGGTGAAGCTGAGCGCAGACATAGGATCGCAGCCAAGCAGAGCCACTTCACCGTAAGTGACCTAGTTATTTCCATTGTACCAAGAGATACACTTAACACGCCGTAGGTTCTCCGTAACGACTGAGACTTCCACTCGAAATATTTCTACTCTTCGTCCCATCGTTATAAATGTCAAATTCACACAGGCGTATATTGGACGCTATCAAGATCGGATTGAGCTAGAGTTTGAAGACCATCAGCTCAAGAAGCGTTTCATCATCTCAAGGACAGCGCGAGCGATTGTTGGCGATCGCACTGTCCATGAGGAGTTGAAAGCCCGAGCACCTTACGTTCCTCGAGTAAAATCCAAACGTGCAGCAGAGGTCCAGGTTACCGAAGGCGTTGCGGCGCCTACTCTAAATGCTATTCCCTATACCACTGTGCTGCCTCATGCGGAGATACCTAAACATCTAATGTCGACACTTTCCGTGTCATCCCATGCGACGAGGGAGAATGTGACTTCGATCGAGCGTGGATTTCTTCCGAGGACTTTTGACTCCGCAAATCATGGAAGGCACTTTAAGATCCTGCTTTGGGTGGAGGAGCATCAGATGGAGTATACTCTCCTTTGTTCTCGATTCAGGAAATTAGTTGCTAATGTTCTAATAGACAGGATTTGCAACGATATGACATAGAAAATGCGAAACTCACTCGCCACAACCAGTATTATTAGTATGTCACTACAACATCATCTAAAGCAAATGATATTTAACTGCGCCGTAGCCTTGCTGTTCCCGGTCTGGCTGAGAAACGGCCAAGTGTCCTCATCGGTAAGTCGAGACTCTTATGCTAAAATGTACTGACCCTGATGCTCCTCAACGCAGGCGACAGAATTCTAGTCCGAAAGCAGAGTGATCCTGAGGGTCACTGGTATGCGGGTCACGTTCACGTTGTGCGGCAGGCCGAAGTCGGCCTCGTCTTCCACCAATCTTTCAAGGGTTGGACATCATCCCAGACGTATCATGTTCGATTCAAACTGACGAGGATACCTTTACGCCGCCAACACCAGGCACTTGACACCGCGTTTGACCAAACCCGTATACTCTTCCCCAATTCGTCTCATTTCCCTACGATTTCCGTTCCCAGCCCTCGCATTACCTTAGCCAATAACCTGATCTCAACTAACCCTCCTCAACTCCAGGCCGTTGGCTCCATTCTGACGCTGCCCCCTGGCTCGTTGCCCTTCATCATCTTCGGGCCGTGCGTTTCTTCTTGCTCCATTTACGTTTCTCTGTTCTAATGAACCATTATTGTCAGCCCCGGAACCGGAAAGACGATCACAATTGTAGAAGCAATTACGCAGCTAGTCCGAAAAGATCCAAAGATACGAATCCTTGCCTGTGCCCCATCCAACTCCGCCGCCGACCTCATCGCTTTACGATTGAGCGCGACCTTTGGGCAAGAGGACTTGTTCCGACTATATGCACCCTCGAGAGACGAGAAACAAGTCCCAGACTTGTTACGGCCCTACAGCTATTATCGCGACAATGGGGCTTCGCGCCCTTGCTTCACTGTCCCACCTATGGCGACGATGAAGAGGTATCGCGTGATCGTTTCAACTCTGATATCTGCTGCCGTTGTGTCTGGTATTGGAATGTCCCGAGGACATTTTAGCCATATTTTCATTGATGAAGCTGGACAAGCAACGGAGCCGGAGGCTTTCGTCTCGATTAAAATGATGGCTGATAATTCGACCAATGTTGTGTTGTCTGGGGATCCAAAACAACTTGGGCCGATCATTCGCTCCCAAATCGCCACAAAGCTCGGTTTAGAGCTAAGTTACATTGAACGCCTTATTTCACGTACTCCGTATGGTATTCCGGCAGGTAACGGGAAGAGGTCAGTATTTCCTTGGAGTCAATTAGACGGTATGCTTAAACCATTTTCTTTAATTCTAGTATCGTCAAACTTGTCAAGAACTTCCGCTCGCACGAAGCAATTCTCAAATTCCCTAATGAGAGGTTCTATGGTAGTGATTTGCAACCGTGCGGGGAGAAGAAGGTTATCAATGCATATCTCAACTCGTCCTACCTCCCAAATAAACACTTCCCTGTGGTATTTCACTCGGTTTCTGGAAAGGACGATCGAGAAGCCTTCAGTCCGTCATTCTTCAATATCGACGAGGCGATTCAAGTCAGGACCTACATTCAGCAGCTGAAGGCTGATCGTACATTTAGAACTAGTTAGCTTTCTCACGTCCGTTCACCTTTACATCAACTGACCTTATCCTATAGGTGACCACGACATTGGCGTCATAACCCCATATCATGCCCAGTGTCTCAAGATTCGCACTACGCTGCGCGGTGTTGCTGATGAAGTCAAAGTAGGTTCGGTAGAGGAGTTCCAGGGCCAGGTAGGTGTCGACGCGTCCAACTTAGTCTAAGAATGCCTCGGTTAACTTGACCGCCAGGAGCGAAAAGTCATCATCATCTCTACTGTCCGAAGCAGCAAAGAGTTTGTATCATATGACATTAAACATACACTTGGATTCGTCGCCAGCCCACGACGCTTCAATGGTAAGCACATCACTAGAACATCTCTCCTCCCTCTCCACTTACTTGTTTCTAGTGTCGATCACCCGAGCCAAAGCACTTCTTATCGTAATTGGCGACCCACAAGTCTTGGGTCTCGATCCCCTCTGGAGATCATTCCTCAATTACATTTACATGAATAGGGGCTGGAGAGGTCCTGATATTACGTGGGATCCCTCGGAGCCAGTCGAGGAGGCGGGCGGTTACGATGCGGCTGTCCGGGATACGGCGTTGCTTGATATGAATGAATTCACGCGTCGGATGGAATCTATGACCATGGAAGAGGTTGATGACGACGACGATGCTGGTGTTGACAGGCCGTGGCGGGATATTGAATAGGCCAGTGTACTCATCATGCCTGTCTCCTGTCTTACACTGCTCAGAACATAATTTTTGGACCCGTGTTTGTGTTACATACTACTCCGCTCAAGTGATGTTGAATAGACGCCAAGAGTGTTAAAGAGTAACCTATTTTCGGATGCCAAAGATGCTGCTGGCGTCTCCAGGGCACGCGGTCTCGCGCGGTTATTGCTCGACCTTTATCATACACTAAGACTGGTTGTGAGTGGTGTATACGTTCCAATCAGCTCAAGGCAAGGAGAAAGTGAAATACGTGAATTAATTTTACCAAAGAAGTGGCATGAGATGTCTTAGCAACCTTCTGACAAGGCCGGGTAGGTGTTGGTGGAAGGGTAAATACGAGGACGATTATCCCGGCTTTGTTTGCAATTTTGTGTTCTCTTTTCATTAGGCCTGGACCAGGAAATACCATCGGTTCCCATCTCGCTTGGCCGTGGCTTCTTCCTCAACATTTGATTGGGAGAGGTCGAGGGGGCGGTTCGCGTTCAAGGAAAGGAAACTCAGGAGGGCTGTGTTGATGGCTTCCTCGCCAGTTGGAAGCCGGGCGTGCACCTCTCCTGCCATGGCCGGATCCACATTTTGCACGGGCTTGCTTCTTCCGCCGATCGTATCGCGTTCTGGCTGAGGCCTTTGGCGATCGACTTCGTTATTTATGGGACCGGGTAGTTGCGGGGTTCGAGACTGTTCGTTCTGTGACTCATTCCCTGGTGTCTAGAGCAAGCCTTGGAGGACAAGTCGGTAAGCCCGTACTGGGAGGTCAGTATCCACCGACAGGGGTTGTATGGTTACTCGACAGTTTGGCCTAGAGCTTTTGCATATTCCGCCTTCGCAGTTATTAGAGGGGGTGAGCGTTGGCGGGTGCTCTGCTAGCCCTGTTTTTGTGTTTCGTTTTATAGTGTTAGGGGCTTCATGTTCTCTGGTTGGGACTTTTGGGGGTTGTATGTGTCCGGGGAACACGCACCGGGGCTGACCGTTGAGGTCGTTCGCACAAGGACCGATAGCTGGATCCTTTTGACTGCGTCAGGTGGTGGGTCTGGCCCGTCGTCCAAGAGAACCTAGGTTGCACTATTCCAAAATCGGGCGGCTCTCACGTGCCCACAAACCCAAATCCTGCCGCGGACTTCCCTGCGACAAGATAGCATCCTCACGGAAGACGGGGCTTCTCATAGAACAGTGGCAAACACGCATCAAATTACCTGCCAAAATTCCGATCATCAAGGTATGAGACGGTACCTACATATGCCGCCCAGGAACAAGGTTATGCAGTTTTAAAAACATATCGTTTGCCTGGCCCTTGGATCCAACCTATATAGGCGTCCTTAGGGGTTCTGAGCTATCCTAAGGCACCTGAGGCTGTGTCTAAACCTATATGAGCCATATTTTTGGCGATAGGACACTCAGAAAGTACATTTAGAGAGACAATCTGAAATTCTAGACCTCCACAGGAAGTCATCCAGCGTGGACAGGAAACTACCCTGATACACCTCGTGCATAGTATCCGCATGGCAAGCTCAGGATTCCCCGCGTAATATGAGAACAAGAGTTGTAATGCAGCGACCGCATGACAAGCTCGAGATCTCGCGTTTGTGTGAGTGCACTGGCACCCAATCTCCCCCTTGCCCCCAACCCCAACAACACTCAAACCGCCACCGGTGCTGCCGTGGTAAGCCGGGCCTTCTACATGTGACATGTACCGCCAGTATAAGTATCCAGGTGGCAAGCAGACATCTCTCAGCATCGGGGCGTAGTTCTCCTTTGAAACCCATTATCAGCCTCCAAACTCTCATCCATACCGGCTTGAGTTACCCTCTATATCCACCACAATGCGCTCATTTTATATCCTCTCCCTCCTCCCACTTGCTGTCGTTGCTAGCATCAATGGTCATTGCACTGGCAGCAAGGCAACGGGTGATTGGGGGAAACATGGCATCTGTGTTACCACTGCAACCTGCGGAGCATTCGGCGGCGCAACCACTGTCGGTGCATGTCCTTCTGATGCCGACAACGTCCGGTGCTGTGAGGTTGGGATAGGGGATAACGCACAGAACAACCCCTGCGGCGGTACTTCCTATTGCACCTGGACCTCCAATGGCTGCCCTGGCGGTTCCTTTGTTTCCTGTGAGCTGCGCTAACCCCCATTGTGACAAAGTCAGACTAACCTTTGCTACCTCTAGCTTTCTGTCCTGGAGGGGACAACTACCAGTGCTGCAAACTTAGTTAGTGGCCATTTTTTCATTATTATTTGAGTGATGGGTTCTGTCCCACATTACGTCTCCTATCATCATCGGCCGTTGATGAGGTTTTGATTTTTTTTTGCGATTCCACTACGTAGTACACAGTATCAGAAAATGTTCAATCTCGTTTATTTGTATCATCATGAATACCATCTCCCGTTTTCGCACTAATCCACACGACGATCGTGAGTTTGATTAATTTGGTTGACTTTCTGTGCCTCAGTTCATCATCAAAGAAGGAGAACAGCTGCACATCGAAAGCGAGCTGCAGTACTGTATTTGTGTTAAGGGATTTGTATCATCACATTACACACATACGCGTTTAGATTCCAAGTCCCTCTCGGTTTCCGATGGAAAGACATTCATTAGTGCTCACCTCGACCTGCCTCAGGAGGTCGACGAGGATGTACGCATCCTTCCCTACTCTTTTGGTTTTTCCTCTGGCAAATGGTAATTTTGCGTCAAGATATTCCATGCAATAATACACCGCTATTGGGCCAGGCATGAACTCATTCATGAGTTCATGCCCTATTTCAGCGTGATCGAGTAGCGAATGGTGATTGAGCAGGAATAGAGGTAGTATCGTTGGCTTGGTCAGGGTTCACAAGTGTACTCATAATGCCTGTCTCTTGTCTTACGCTGTTCATGACATAATTTTTGGACCTGTGTGCTATTACTCCGCCCAAGTGACGTTGAATAGACGCCAAGGATGTTGTAGGAAGGTGGCTGAGCTCGAGAGAGGATGGAACTGCTGTATATAAGCGAGAGAGATGAGGGGGAGTGAGAGATAAAGCAGATAGGTCCATAAATTTGATGATCCTAGCTATGCAACTACAGAGGCTTTATATATGAGAGTTGTGTGTCTAAGTAACAGAGGAAAGGAATATAGGAATCTCTGAGCTCTGAGACATGTTCAGGCGCAATGTACTCGGTCTATATACTTTCTAAGTGTAAGCATGGCCACGCAGACACTAAACTAATTGCCTATGATCTATCCTACCGAGGTCTACGCACGTGTCCACGCGTAGCCACGAGGCTACTCCCAGTGTCGAAGAGTAACCTATCTTTACCATATATGCCATGGGCGCTATAGGCTACCAGGCACTACCAGGCAACGGGTATGAGAGGTTTTTGGGGTTTCCCTCGTGAATCAATTTTGTGAAAGCAAAATCTTAGTATGGGCTATGGATTAAGGCAGAGTTTATTGTATATAGAAAGTAATTCAATGTCCTACTCTGGACGGGCTATTTGAAGACCAGCCTTGACACTTTGTTCAGACAGGAGAATCCGTTCACGGATGAAGACGAACTCCTCGTGGTGTACCTTGCGAGATACAAGAGGATCAAAGACAGAAATGGGAGCAAGGTTTACAAGCACCCTATGCCAGAAAATGTTCGTTTTCGGACTACGTGATACGCGAACATTTTTCGAACTCATCACGGATGAACAGGCTGAGAGCAAATGGAGATTGGGGAATATCGACTGCAGCACAACCTTGTGCAAGGGTACCACCTGTAAATCGGTACCGCTTAAGCACCCTTTAGTGTCTTTCCCGGATCAGATCACAACGGAGCGCACGGCATGACACTCCCCCGTGAACGGAGCCCGCTAAAGGTCCATATAGCACGCGCCGCTCGTCCTCAGTTGGTTTCGAATATTCATATATGTCTTTCCCATTCCTCTTCCAGTTTACCGTACTGTTGCACGGCCCTTTTAGTATGTCGCGGTGAACTTATATTCCTATATTCTGATATGTTTTTACCATATGCCGGATATTCTCTAATGGCCGACAGAGAAAATTTTATCTTATGGTCTCGATAGTTTGTTTGTCTCGAGGACTCTTAAATATGGTTTTCCTGTAGTAGTAGGAGGCCAGTGAATACCACCACCACTCGTTTTCACTCTTTCTCTCTCTCTCTCTCTCTCTCTCTCTCTCTTGTGCAATCAAACACACACTTTATCACACTCGCTAACTGTCTCTCTCTATTTCTCTCTCTCTTGTGCTCCTTGTTGACGACCGCGCACATCCTATCCTCGTCTCAAAGCTCAGCGACCGACGGAGTCGATCGCGCTCGCCGTCTATTTGTTTGTTGTTAGGCGAGTCACCCTCTCTTTACTTGACCTGCCGCCGTCGGAACCCCAACCCATGGGTTCTGAGCGCCGGAGTAAACGACAAAAGGTTATGGAAGTGGATAGCCAGGAGGAGCAGTGGGCACGGATTCTGAAGTGGAATGAGTCGATGCAAGGCAGCGTCTCAACGGGTAATGATCTTAATGCCTCTGAGGATGGGAAACACGTAGCGGTCAAAAAAGAGCAAAAACAGACCCCGGCAGTGGTCCTGGACCTGTCCAATACCGACGATGGAAAGGACGATTTTTTCGAGAATGACGAGAAGCCACCGAATTCTGGGGGCTATCACGGCGAGATCTTCGAGACTTCTGATCAAGACGAGGACATGGCGAGTGGCGACCACCAAATGCCAGGCAATGCAGACAGCAATAATCAAGTTGAAGGAATGGGCCAAGAGAAAGAGACAAATGTTATTGAAAGCCGGCATTTGAAGGTTGTTATCAAGAACAAAAGCGAAGAGTGCCAGCTCAAGTATGTTGACCTTTCACTCCCTACCAAGCCTATCCCTGACCTATCCCCCTAGCACTCAGTCTGGCCTTCAAGGTCGCTTCAAAGTAGAACGTGCACCACCACATTCTATACCTCAGCCTCAATCATTTCCCAACCCGACAAACACCAGTTTGCTGCAAGCTCAAGATACTCCAGGCGCTGGGCCTAGTCAAGTTACAGCTGGTTAGTTTCGTCTTCTTTCGGATGTCATTATGGTCTAATGATTTTGCCTTCAACAAAGTCAACACTGATGTTTTTGTCCGACCTCCGATGGCGACACCTGAGCGCTACTCAGTCAGCAGCATTGTTGATTCCACTCCCACCAATAATTGCATCGTCAATCAAACCCATTCCACTGGATCTCGAACAATCAATCTCCGTCAGGAGCTCGCTAATAAGCAGCTTCAACTCGCTCACCACCCTCCAGCACGTTCTTCCCGTGCTTCCTCAGCTCTATTAGAAGAAGACCAGCAACTTATCCAGCAACTCGGCATTCAACAGGCCACCCGGACGCTGTCAGAAGAATTTGGCTTCACAGAGATTGTGGTGCAGAAATTGTGGAACGAGTTGCGGAGCTTGGGTCTTGTGAGAGACGCATTGATCGAGATGAGGGCTGCTGTAGATCGGGCGATGAATGAGCGAGTTGATGTCTCTTCGGATGTTTCGGGAAGAAAAACGAGCGGTACACTCTCAGCGGCCGCTTTAACGGAGTCGATTATCAAGCCAAGTGTTGTCAACTCTGCTTCCAACGTACGGGCTTCAAGTGTTAGTGTTGGTGTGAATGGTGGTGGTGGGAGGAAGAGTCCAGATGCTATTTGGCTAATGGATGGGCAAGACGTGGCGGATTTGGACTATGAACCTTTGACTAGGACGAGAGCGGGGAAGGTCACAAAAGAAGGAGAGGATGTGCAGGGTAAAGGTCATGATGAGAGCGGTGCCAGCGAAGGCGGTAGCGAGGATGAAACTAACCATGAGGAACAGGAAAGCGGTTATGGGGAGCGCGATGTCCTGTATTCAGCCCGTCAGCGTGGCAACAGACGGAAGGAGATGATTGGCTTGCGAGTTCGTGGAGGGAAACCAGGAGAAGACGTGGAAATTGTCTCTGGGGCGAGAGGAGTAGCGATGGCAGGAGTAGCGATGGCCACCAAGACAGCGGTGGCTGGAACGTCATTGACTCGGCAATACCGGAGTGCAGGAGCTCGCGCTATTCCCTTCTCATCTAATATAGCTTTCGAGTCTGTCATCTCAATGCACAATGTACTGATGTCCGCTTCTCGCCAGCTACACCCTCGTCAGGCTGTAGCGGGTATGAAGGATGCTGGCGCGAATGCTCTAGCGCGTGAAGTCACTGCCCGCACTCGGGCTTCCAAGTCAAGTAAGTTCATCATCGTCTTTCTTTCGCGCGCTGAGCTTACATGCTTCCTCGACCCAGATCCCAAAATCGAGTTACCTCCGCTTCGAGAGCGTAGTCAGACCCCCCGCACAGCACGTACTCCCCAACAAGACATATACCCTGCCGGCACCGCGGTGGTCGAGTCTTCCCAGACCCTCCCGGAACCTGCGGCTCCTGTTTTCGAGGAACCAACACTCCCAGAACCCTCAACTCCCACAGAGAACGCTCCAATCGACCTCCTTCGTCGTCATTCACCGAATACGGCAGCCCTCGAAACTGATTCCGAAGCCGAGGTTTCAGGTTCTGAGTCTGGTTCTGAGAGCCCTCGTAAGTCTCTTCTTTATTTCTCTAGCATTCTTTTCTGACCCTCGTCTTGCAGCGCAGACTCCTCCGGCCATCAGGGTTACGAGGAGCCGATGTCGCATCATGGCTAAGTCCCCCTCCCCCGCTACTGACGATGATGCCTCTTATCAGGAGGACATTGAAATGTCAGATGCTGCTGGCAGGTCTTTTAGCCTCCCTCTTTTTTCCCGTGGCTAACCCCCTTTCTTATTCAACTTAGGTGACGCAAGTACCTCCTCGGACGAAACCCCCCTGGCAAACCGTTCCCGTCGGAACACCCACGCGAGCCCCCCAGCTCTTCCTCGTCGACCTCGTCAAGTGGCTCTGACTACTGCCGTGCGCAATCGTCGTCGCACTCCGGCCCAGATTCGAGCTCAGGAGGGAGCACGCCATACCGTGCCACTCTTGAGCGAGAACTTTCCAGTTCTCTGGAATGCTGCTGATCTCCCAGTATGTACTCTTTCTTAGTTCTTAGACTGATGCTTAAGTCTTTCTTAGGCTTCCCTCCGCAACACACTAAGCTGCACTGCCTGTGCTTCTCACCGGTTGTCGACTTCCTGCGCTCCCAGGGGTCTGGGTGTCAGATGTGGACTCTGTGAGCGCATGAATCGCCCATGCTCCTTTACAGATCATGGCGAAGTTCAGTCGGGAATTGGCCAGACTACGGTAGGACCCTCCGCTATCTCACAACAGCGTAAGTTCCACCCTTATCTGTCTTGTTCCCTTTCTCACTCCCTTCTCTAGGTATCCAGGCTTCTGCTGCCACACTCCGTGGTAGTCTTCAAGCACTTTATACGGGCCACTAGATTTTAGCGTGATGCTAAGCGTGGCTAAGCGTGATCAAGCGTGAGCGAATATGTCAAGCGTGATCAAGCGTGATATGCATGAGCACTCAAAATTGAGCATGAGTCGGGCGTGATCAAGCATGAGTCGGGTGTGATCAAGCGTGAGTTGGGCGTGATCAAGCGTGATCAAGCGTGAGTTGAGTGTGGCTGAGCATGAGCGCCACTGTTGACTGAGTGTGAGGTAAACGTGAACAATGTGAATCAAGTACATAGTTTCTCTTATTTATTTTTTACATATGCATTCAACTAGTAATCATTCTTGATACAACCTCTGGAATACTATTATGTACTACAATAAATGATTCACAAACTCCTCAAGTACAGTGCAATTTCTACAACACAGTCTCTGTTTTACTGCCCCTTATCTTTTGGATAGACTGATAAATAGATCTATTTGGCACCTAGACTTTAGTGTGAGTCAAGCGTTGTGATGGTATTGGTAAGGTAGGTATGTAATGTGTGGCTCGGATAACCACTACCTATATCAACCAGTACCTCGAAATGCGATTCTGGGGCGTTGGAGACAGTTCTCGAAGAGAGGGATTCAACTTTATAAAGGGGGTTTTGGGGGAATATGAATATATAATGGGTTTTCTCGAAAATATACCCAAGGGCACCAAGTGTACTCTGGGGGATGGTTTCTGTGGTAGTAGCACAAGTCTCCTCTTGCAGCTACAGCCTCTGGTTCTCAATATCTCTGATCTCGAAACCTTGGGGGAATCTGCACTACCCCACTGAGTCTCTGTCTCTCTATCTCTCTAGACCTAAGGGGAATCTAAACTACCCCTGAGTCTCAATATCTCTCTGTGAGCCTCCCGGACTCAAGCAATGGTCTCAACAAGTTCTCTCGACGATCTCAGTCTGTCTCTACTATTTCTGGGTGGTCTAGGACCGAAGCTCTCACTTAGTTTGCCTGAATGCACACAATAACACAAGATATGAAATCGTTAATTCCCAATCTTGTGGTCTCGAAGCTAGGGCAGCAAGTGCTTGCCTTTCACCTCTCCTCCACGCTGTATTTATATGTTTTTGGTAGCTAGGAAGCAGCCCGATTAAATAAGGAAGTATTAAAGAAAGTAATGCTAGTATACACAATCGGTCCGATATTCCCCTGCGTAATAACGCTTTTCCACCCGGTATTGGTCCTGGCTGCCTGTTGTAGACTCATTTCGAGTCATCGAGACGCTGCTGGCGTCATTTCGTGGGTCATCGCGACGGCCTGCGGCTGTTTCAGCATGCCCGGGGAGGTTCTCTACCCATATACGCATACTTTCTACCGCCGTGCGTCTACCCTATTGGTCCCCTCCCGACCCGGCATTTTGGTATACTGTTAATATACCCTTCTAGTATCTTGAACTGGCCGCGCGTTGCTTACGCGTCGTGCGGATAGTCCGAGATAGTCCAACTACTCCATCATTTGTCTTTTGATCCGCTATTGGACCCTGCAAGGCCTTTCAAGGTACTCGGTCGGTCATCGAGATACTATTGCACGTATTGTATTGCCATAGCTATCCCCTTGGGGCTGGCTGATAGGCTTACACGTCCATAGCTTAATAGGTTTGCTACTCGTTCCACTCCTCGCTCTTCTCTATTGGTCCTCCTGACAATTGGCGGTCCTTCCGATTGTCGTATCGCAATCAGACAAGCTGACGCAGCTTCGGGTGTATTTCCTCGGCCGACGCCTTCTGTCTGTGGTCATCGGGCCATAGCCGTAGTCTCCTTCTTCTCGATAGAACATCATCCCTGCCCTTAATATAGCAGTCGGCACATTGTCTCTTAGTACATTGTATGCCATTTATTCGGGTGCGGGACACTGTTCGTTACTAATCGAGGTATCTCGAAAAATCCGTCTACCGAGTGTCTCGATGCCGGTCACACGATCTTCTCGAAGGTTCCAATCAGCGCTAGGCTGCTACATGTGTTCCCTTCGAGATAGTCGAGTTAGGGGGCCCTCAGTCTTCTCAGGTCATCTCGATGGCCATTATATGGCTGCGAGCTCTTCCCTCGTGATCAGGGAGTTCTACTGACAACGTTCTCGATACCTGGTGCATCTCTGAGCATGTACAACTGCGATGCCGCCTGTTGTACTCTTTGTCCACTCTCGAAGCCATACAGTAACTATTTAGTAGCCACTGGCTGACTCCTGGGGTGTCTTGTAGCCTCATAGAGGTCCTTACATGACATACCAGTCGGGTTAGGGTCATTGTAGGGGTGTTATGGGTATATCGAGACAATTACATCGTAGCTATTGCTGAGCCATGGGTATATAGGGGTATAATGGCTTATTTTAGCAATGCTTCGATTTTCGGCGTAATAGCGTGGCCAAGCGTGAGTTGAGTGTGGTCAAGTGTGACTCAAGCGTGGCCAAGTGTGGCTGAGCGTGAATTGACGCTGAGATCAATTGACCAAGCATGAGATAAGCGTGAGTTGTACAGGGTCGAGTGTGGTAAGCGTGGGTGGCGTTTTTCAAGCATGGAAGCGTGATGTGGTGCAGCTAAGCGTGAGCCAAGCGTGATACAAGCGTGAGTATGAGGGAATTTTTGTAGTTTCCAATAGTCACATCTTATCTCTCAAACATACTCCTATTAAGATCAGCACATTCATACCATAATTTATACTGATCTTCACTGTACCCATTGTGTGATCAATATATTTGTGTATATTTAAACATTTTACAGCTGCCTAATGACTAGGACATGTTATCGAGGCATTGGAAAACTGATTAGATTACTGGAAGATATAACATAATGGGCGTTAAATGAGCTGTCAAGCGTGATTGGACCCTTCATGCTTGCCACGCTAGCGTGAAGGCATCACGCTAAAAACACGTCGCCCACTTTATACGACATCTGAAGCTCAGCAGGTTGCGTTTGCTCAGCATCGGGCCAACATCCGTCGCTTCGTTGAAGACATGCTAGAGGCCCGTCGCTATCTCGCGGCTGGTAATGATCCCAGCGCTGGACTCGTCAACTTGCTGCAGATGGGGCTCGCCCGCGACATTTTCTCCCTTAGGCAGTTCTTTGTCTTCGCCGAAAACCTTCCTTCGACTGACGACGAGGACTATGAGCAAATGGCAAGCTATATCTGGGGGTTGCTCGAGCCCGGTGCTGGCGAGGGGTCTGACGCTGGTAACTCGTAATGTATGCTATTTCTTTTTCGGAGGCCTGGTAGCACAAGTATCGTACTTTCTCTTGTATGAACTTACATACGTATCAGACGGCCCTCTTCTGTTGGTTGTTTTTGTCCCGACTTCTGGTGAGGTTAACAATGATGGATGTTGGCGTTGACAGGCCGTAGCAGGATATCGAATAGGCTAGTATACTCATCATACTTGTCTTCTGTCTTACACCGTTCAGAACATAAATTTTGGACCTATGTTTGTGCTAAGTATTATGACGTTGTATAAACGCCAAGAGAGTCAAAGAGTAACCTTTGCTCAGATGCCAGAGATGCTGTTGGCGTCTCCAGGGCACACAGTTTCGTGCGGTTATTCCCTTACCGCTCGAGCAATACCATATGTTGAGATTGGTTGCAGGTGGTGAATATGTTCCAATCAGCTCAGGGCAAGAAGAAAGTGGGATGCCTGATTTTATCTTACCAAAGGGGACATCCCAGCAACCTTCTGACAAGGCTGAACAGATGTTGGTAGAAGGGGGATACAAGGATGATTATCACCTGGGAAGCGCTTACCCGGCTCTGTTTGTGAGCTTGTGTTCTCTTTTCATTAAGCCTGCACTAGGAAATGGCATGGGTTTTCATCTCGCTTGGCCGTAGCTTCTTCTTCGACTTCTGATTGGAAGTGGCCGAGGGGGCGGTTCGCGTTCAAGGAAAGAAAGCCCAGGAGGGCTGTGTTGATGGCTTCGTCCCTAGTTGGAGGCTGGGCGTAAACCTCATCTGTATGGGGGCTTGCTTCTTCCGCCGACCGCATTGCGTTCTGGCTGAGACCTTTGGCGATTGAATTCGTCGTTTGTGGGACCGGGTGGTTACAGGATTTGAGACCGTTTGTTCTGCGACGCATTCCCTAACGTAGAGCAAGCCTGGGAGGGCAAGTTGGTAATCTTGTACTGGTCAGTACCCACCGACGTGGGTTGTGTGGCTACTTGATGGTTTGGTATACAGCTTTTGCACATCCTGTCTTCGCAGTTTGTAGAGGGGCGAACATTGGTGGGTACCCGGCCAGCCCTGTTTTTGTATTTTTTTTTGTTTATTGTGCGAGGGGCTTCATGTTCTCTGGTTGGGACTTTTTGGGGGTTGTATACGTCTGTGGAGCACGCGCCGGGGCTGACCATTGAGGTCGTCCGCCCAAGAACCAATAGTTAGGTCCTTTGACCGTTAAGGTCGCCCGCCCGAGGACCAATAGTAGGGTCCTCTTGACTACGTCAGGTGTCCAAGAGAACCCAGATGCGTTATTCCAGGTGTGGGCGGCTGTCACATGCGCACAGGCAATTCGAAGCTAAATGGCAGATGTCTGATGAGGTTGTTTCCTCATCAAGAGATAAGTTGTCGAAGTACGCAGATTGCCTAACGCCTCTGTTTGGTACACGTAAAAACTGGGGCTCAGGGTTTTGCAAGTGCAAAAAAGTTTTCCTCATTTTGTCTCTGCTTGGACAGTTGGACTGCATGCTCGAAGCTAGCCCCACACGGCATCCATTTTCCACTCTGCCCTTCACATGGAGATCCCGATTTCGTCATCCCCAAGGGCATCTTGGTTGGGAGTCACGTGATCCTTCGAAAGCCTAGGCTTTCTCCGCGAAGCCTCCCGCAACTACAGCAATCGCCCAAGCTTATTCCTGCTGCAGACTTCCCGTGACAAGATGGCGGCTTCCACAGAATAGTGCCAAGCACACATCAATAATTACCTGCCAAAATTCTGATCATCAAGGTGTGGGACAGTACCTGCATATGCCGCCCAGGAACAAGGTTATGTAGTTCTAAAAACTACTGTTTGTCTGGCCCTTGGATCTAACGCATGTAGGTGTTTTTATGGGTCCTGAGCTATCGTAAAGCACCCAAGGCCCTGTCTAAATCCTATATTAGCCTTTTTTTGGCGACAAGACACTCAGCTGGTACATTTAGAACAACAATCTGAAATTCTAAATCCCCGCAGGAAGTCATTCAATGTGGACAGGAGACTGCCCTGACACACCTCGTGCACAGTACCCGCATGGTAACCTCGCGATCCCCCGCATAATTTGATTTCGTATGGACTATTTTCAATCAATCAAACTACACCGATGTTAAAATCAATTCGGTGAAGGAATAAAAGAGAGCAAGAGTTAAAATAAATCCAATAAAGGAATCGAAAAGAACAAGTATTGTAATGCAACGACCGCATGGCGAGCTCGAGATCTCGCATTTATGCGAGTGTACTGGTACACAATCTCCCCCTTACCCCAGCCCCAACAATACTCAGACCGCCACCAATGCTGTCATGGTAAGTCAAGCCCTCTGTGTGTGACATATACCACCATGGGTCCAGGGTATAAGTATCTAGGCAGAAAGCAAACCTCTCTCAGCATTGGGGCACAGTTCTCCTTTGAAACCCAATATCAGCCTCCAGAATATCATCCATACCAGCTTGAGTTACTCTCTATATTCACCACAATGCACTCATTTTATATCCTCTCCCTCCTCCCGCTTGCTGTCGTTGCTAGTATCAATGGCCATTGCACTGGCAGCAAGGCAACAGGTGATTGGGGGAAACATGGCATCTGTGTTACCACTGCAACCTGCGGAGCATTCGGCGGCGCAACCACTGTCGGTGCATGTCCTTCTGATGCAGACAACGTCCGGTGCTGTGAGGTTGGGATAGGGAATAATGCACAGAATAACCCCTGCGGCAGTACTTCCTACTGTACCTGGACCTCCAATGGCTGCCCTGGTGGTTCCTTTGTTTCTTGTGAGCTGCGCTAATCCTCATCATGACAGAGTCGGACTAACCTTTGCTACCTCTAGCTTTCTGCCCTGGAGGGGACAACTACAAGTGCTGCAAACTTAGTTAATGGCCATTTTTTCATTATTATTCGAGTGATGGGTTCTGTCCCACATTGCGTCTCCTATCATGTTCGGCCATTGATGAAATTTTGAAATTTTTTGTGATTCCACTACGTAGTACACAGTATCAGAAAACGTTCAATCCCTTTTATTTGTATCACCATGAATGCCATCTCCCATTTTTGCACTAATCCATACGACAATCATGAGTTTGATTAATTTGGTTGATTTCTGTGCTTCGGTTTCATCATCGAAGAAGGAGAACAGCTGCACATAGAAAGCGAGCTGCAGTACTGTATTTGTGTTATGGGATTTGTATCATCACAGTACACACATATGCGTTTAGATTAATCTCGAAAGCTCGTGCCGCAAAAAGTGGCATTGCATTCAATGGCTCTAACTTGCTCAATGTACATGTGATTCCAAATCCCTCTCGGTTTCCAATGAAAGGACATTCATTAGTGCTCACCTCGACCTGGACCGGGAGGTCAAAGAGGATGTACGCGTCCTTCCCTGCTCTTTTAGTTTTTCCTCTGGCCAATGGTAAATTTTGCGTCGAGATACTCCATGCAATAATACACCACTATCGGGCCAGGCATGAATGAGTTCATGCCCTATTTCAGCGTGATCGAGAAGCGAATGTTGATTGAGCAGGAATAGAGGTAGTGTCGTTGGCTTGGTCAGAGCTCACAATGGTGAAAGGTTGATTGATAACTTCCAAGAGCCAGTATTTTCCAGAATGATAGGTGGATTTTTCCCTTCCCAGAGAGCCACAGATGATTTCACCAGGGGGCATGGTGAGAGGAGGAATGAATCATTGTCCTCCGCATCAAAGATTTGATTTGACAGCCCTAAAAACAATTGTTTGTCTTCAAAATTCAAAAGACGTGGCCTAGGGCTCGCTCTGTGAACTGGCTGTCAGTGGCTTCATTATGATCCGACAAGAGTGGCCTCAAAGTTACCTTCCCATATTAGCAACATACAGGGCTGTACACATCGAGCTGAACCTCGAGTGCTCACATTCTGCCCGGTTATACGGTGCTCCATTATCCCCGTATACTAGTTTACATATTATAAAAATCATATCACTAATCTGTGGGTGATGAAGTCTGACAAGCTTGAATTAACAACTCCGTTAACTTATATCCGAGCGGCCAGACATGCAGCATGTAGCTCCGTATAATGACCTTCAAGGCAATTGAATACATAGTCCTAGAGAGAAAGAATAAACGCGGATCCTTGTAAAAGGAGATATCATGCTTACTGCATCAAATGTCTCTTGAAAACTTTTCCGAGCCTTGACATCAGAAAAGTATTTGCAGATCCTCTCGAACTTTGTATCTGTTTGTATAATACTCCACGTCCTTCCAGTCCCTTTGTCATATGCGCCAAAGTCATTCCCTAAACTGATCTCGGCTTGCGAGAAACAGGGTGATAGCAGCATCAGCAATGGAATATTCTCCAACCGCAAAACCTTCAGCAGGTAGAAGCTCCTGGACCATTTTGATTGCCATTAGAATAATCTCTGTGCTCTCTCCTTGTACACTGGCGCCATAATAAGTGGGAACAAGCTTAGAAGAAACAATTTCCATGAAGAAGCGGGCCCTTGCATGGAGAATGGGATCCTTGGGAAGGAGGTCTGAGAGGTCAGCAATAAATTCAAGAAGTACAGAGGACTCAGAAATTTTCAGAGACTCTGGGGATGGCTGATCTGGTGGAACCATCGGACCACCATAGGAGAGAGTTGGGACCTAACAATGGCCTGAATACTATATTACTTCTACCTTGAGAGCTTGTATCTCACCTTACTTGCTGAATTAATTTTGGGTGCATACCAGTCTGGTTTGTTACTCAGGTCAATCTCGTAGTACTCATAAGGCAACCCAGACTCCTTGAGAGCAAGCTCCACCTATTAAATACTCCCTTCAGTATGGGCTATGGTACTGTCAGCATATCGTTTGTACCCTGTGAGCACAAGGGCACAACTACAATTGGTTAGTCAACCATGCCCAGAATACAATTGCCTTGTCATACCTTTGCAGTGTAGAGTGTAATTTGTTGAAACATGTGGGAGTGTTAGTGATATGGGACTGAAGAACCCTCATGTTACTATATATACATTTTGTGGGGATCATGAATTTACATTTTACACCCCTGACCTCAGGGTTGTCAGGACTTGTTTATATCGAAGTACCAAGCTATTGTGCAGCTTGATGTCTTTTTCTTCTTCCTTTTTCATGTGTTTCTTCTATTTCATATCTTACATGGACACCGTAGGTACATGATATGGACCTTTAGTTGTGCACCTATAGTAACAACAATCAGCTAAATTACTTGATAAATAATTGTACATAGTGCCATAGTACTTAGGTCATGGTTTGACCACCCTAGGATCCAGTTTTCCTATCTGGATCCTAGGTGTGTAGATACCCCATTTGTATCACCTACCTTACTGACAGTTTTCCTATCTTTTTTTTTTTTTTTTTTTTAAAATCAACAATTTATTACCCGGTGTGTGGTAGCAGTCCGGGGGCAGCTGTATCTACACAGAACAGGCAACTACCTTAAATAAAACATAGTTCACAGAGGGACCCTGAAGGGGTCCCAACAGCCATTGCTGTACTGAGTGGGGCCATCAAGTGACCATGTAAACTAAGCGAGAATAGCCAGGGACCAGGCCAGGCGTGAGCCTAGACACCTGAGCCCTGTCCAAAAAGCACAGAAGAGAAGTGAAAGGAGCCCAGTGGAAGATGCCCATAAGGCGGCAGGACGAAGTGCCGGGCAGGAGGCCCCGGGGAGAAGGAAAAAGAGCCCAAACCAGATAGTATATAAAATGAAATGAGAAAACCTACTAAGAAGAGACCGATGTTGAGGTGCGGGACCCCAAGGTCTTGTCCTTGCGGGCTGAGGACCCGACGCTGGTCTTGTGACCAGAGTCTGCAGTGCGACCATTGGCCAGGTAGTGGGCCTTGATCCAGTCTGGTTGGAAGCAGTGGTGCCAGAAAGGGCACTTAACGCTGTTAGCGGCATGGGATTTACTGCAGTTGATGCACTTGCCTGTGTGGGGGCAGGGGGTGCCAGCAGGGGTGGCAGGGACAGGGGGCTTGGCCTTGGGGTGGCCTTTGCAACAGCCGGCGGAGGATCGGTGCTCAGCCTCAGAGTGAGGTTCAGAGCAGATAGGGCAGTGCACAGAACGTACGTGGCAGGAGTGGATGGTGTGGCCCCACTGCCAGCAGCAAGAGCAGTGGGGGGTGCCGGGGTTGGCACAGGCGGTCTGGATAAAGCAGACAGCGCCGGCAAGAGGAATAGAGTGTCCAGTCACTGTTTTGGCACAGGATCCGGACTGTGAGTCGTGAATGTCAAACCACACAGTAGCAGTGGTTGACTTTGCAGAATTGCGGACCACCTGGGGAGGGCCAGCAAGGGGGAGAGAGAGTGTGAGGGGGGATCGGCTGAGGGCCTGTGCGACCTTGGCTGAGGTAACCCGGTCAGCAGTACCAGGTTGGTAGAGAGGAACATCAACCAGTTTCAAATACAAGCATGATGTGGGAAGGGAGACAGGAACCGGGGAGGCCTTGAGGTCCTTGCCAAGGGTGATGCCAACAGTAGTCAAATCGGAGGCCGATGCGACAGTTGAGGTGGAGAGGGACAGGCCCCCAGAGGAAGGGTGCACTGACTCTACGCGGAGCACAGAGCCAGAGGCCAAAAATGCCGAGTTAATGACAATAGTGATATGGGGCAGAGATGCCCTGGACAGGGTGTCAGAGCCAGGAACTAGGATCTGGCGCCTTGAGGGGCCAGCAACTGTGCATGTGCACTTGGCTTTGGAAGCCAGAGTGCCGAGAACGGCCTTTTGGACAGCAATGATGCGGTCTGTGGGGAGGGAGGGGAATGCCTTGGCCACATGGACTAAGGTGGGTGCCGCTTTGAGCACACCGGCATAGGAGAGGAGGGGGGGAGGGGCCACGCCGGGTGGAACAAACCGAGGGTGCCTAGGGGAGCGTGCAGGGCAAGGGGGAGGGGGAACTGCAGCGGCAATACCAGCAACTGGAGCCGGTTTCGCAGCAGTAGACTCCTGTGCAACCGGTCCTGAAGCCAGCCCAGCAGGGGCAGAGTTAGTGTTACCAGAGGAACCACTTACCTCAGCTGTTCCATGGAATGGGCATGTGGCATCCACATGTTGGGGAGGGGAGGGGGGAGCCCACTGAGCCGCATAGCGACAAAAGTACTCCCGGAAAGAGACTTGTTGGCCTTGTGAAGAGATCTGGATGTTGGACCACTCAGATGCCAAAATAGCATCTAAGAGGCGGTAGGAGCTCTCAACGAGAGCAAGGGCAGCTGCAGAGTCCACAGGCGCAGAGGCGAGCAGGGGACCCAGGTGGGGGAGAGCAGTCTTGACCAGCCAGGAGCTGTAGTCCAGAGTGGGGTCCCGCTGGACAGGGGCAGAAGGGGAGCGCTGGGCATCAAGGGTAGCAAAGGAGGCCGCTGCAGCAGCAACGGCATCCTCAGAAGGGGGGGAGGGTGTGGATCCATATGAGAGGGCCGGTGAAGCCTCAAAGCGTAAATGCTTTGTGGCGACATTGGCCAGAGCCATGTCGACAGAGTCGGCAGGGGCTGGGGCCAGAGAGGGGGAAGGGGGCGAGGATGTACCAAAGCTCCCCGGTGTGAAAAAATGTGCCGCGGCCGGTGACCTTTCAGAGGCCATGCGCTGTGATGGTATTGGTGGGGTAGGTATGTAATATGTGGCTCGGGTAACCACTACCTATATCAACCAGTACCTCGAAATGCAGTTCTGGGGTGTTGGAGACAGTTCTCGAGAAGAGGGATTCAACTGTTGACAGGGGTTTTGGGGTGTATAGTAAATGTATAAAGTGTTTTCTCGAAAAATATACCCAAGGGCACCAAATGTACTCTGAGGGTGGTCTCTGTGGTAATAGCAACAAGTCTCCTCTTGTAGCTACAGCCTCTGGTTCTCAATATCTCTGATCTCGAAACTTGGGGGAATCTGCACTACCCCACTAAGTCTCTGTCTCTCTGTGTCTCTAGGCCTAAGGGGAATCTACACTACCCCTGAGCCTCAATGTCTCTCTCTAGAAGTCCCTCGGACTCAAACAATAGTCTCAATTAGCTCTCTCAACGATCACAGTTCGTCTCTACTGTTTCTGTGTGGTCTATGACTGAAGCTCTCACTTAGTTGCCTTAATGCACACAATAGCACAAGATAATGAAATCATTAATTCCCAAATCCCGTGGTCTCGAAGCTAGGGCAGCGAGTGCTTGCCTTTCACCTCTCCTCCACACTGTATTTATATGTTTTGGTAGCTAGGCAACAGCCCGAGTAAATAAGGAAATATTAGAGAGAGTAATACTGTCAAGCTACTGAAAATGGCCGTGCAAAAAGGGAAGGGAGGATCCAAAGGGAGAGCGTACGGAGAGACTTCGGCTTCAGCTTATGTGCTGCGCCCTTCCGATACCACAGTCTCGATTTGCGAGCACGTGATGGGAAGCGTGCACAAGCACTTTTGCGATTGCGACAAGGGAGGAGGAGGTGCGAGATGCAAGAGGGCGCGCGAACGCACGGGAGTGACAGAGGGAGAGAGGACAAGCTTAGTTGATTATCTGACTGTGTAACTATGATACAAACGAACACATTTTATACTACAAGCCAGATACATGATTTGTAAGGAGGAGAAGGGTAACAGAGGAATGGAGACAATAAGCGATATAATGATAACTAGAGAACTACTCACCAGAACGCTTTGACAGAGGACACACGATGCGAAAGGGAGTGATGATGGAGCAACGGTTATAAATAGAATACCAAAAATAGCGGAGATCGCGCGGATCGGCGCCTTCGCGCGCTTAGGCGGTGGCTGTGCATTTGGCATGTGACAAATACTAGTATACACAATCGGTCCGACATTCCCCTGCGTAATAACGCTTTTCCACCCAGTATTGGTCCTGGCTGCCTGTTGTAGACTCTTTTCGAGTCATCGAGATGCTGCAGGCGTCATTGCATGGGTCATTGCAATGGTCCACGGCTGTTTCAGCATGCCCGGGGAGGTTTTCTACCCATATACACATGCTTTCTACCGCCGCATGTCTACCCTATTGGTCTCCTCCCGACCTGGCATTTTGGTACACTGTTAATATACCCTTCTAGTATCTTGAACTGGCCGCGCATTGCTTACGCGTCACGTGGATAGTCCGAGATAGTCCAACTACTCCCTCATTTGTCCTTTGATCCGCTACTGGACCCTGCAAAGCCTTTCAAGGTACTCGATTGGTCATTGAGACGCTATTGCACATATTGTGTTGTCATAGCTATCCCCTTGGGGCTGCCTGATAGGCTTACACGTCCATAGCTTAATAGGTTTTCTATTTGTTCCACCCCTCACTTGTCTCTATTGGTCCTCCTGCCAATCGGCGGTCCCTCCGATTGTCGTATTGTGATCAGACACGCTGACGCAGCTTCGGGTTTAGTCCCTCAGCCGACACCTTCTGCCTGTGTTTCTCAGGCAATAGCCATAGTCCCCCTCTTCTCAATAGAGCATCATCCCCACCCTTAATATAGCAGTAGGCACATTGTCTCTTAGTACATTGTATGCCATTTATTCGGGTGAGAGACACTGCTCATTACTAATTGAGGTATCTCGAAAATTTGTCTACCAAGTTTCTCAATGCCAGTCACACGATCTTCTCGAAGGTTTTAATCAGTGCCAGACTGCTATATGTGTCCCCTTCGAGATAGTCAAGTTAGGGGCCCTCAGTCTTCTCAGGTTATCTCGATGGCCATTTATATGGTTGTGAGCTCTTCCCTCATGATCAGGGAGTTTCTACTGACAATGTTCTCGATACCTGGTGCGTCTCTGAGTGTGTACAACCGCAATGCCGCTTGTTGTACCCTTTGTTCACTCTCGAAGCCATACAATAGCTATTTAGTAGCCACTGACTGACTCCTGGGGTGCCTTGTAGCCTCATAGAGGTCCTTACATGACATACCAGTCGGGTTAGGGTCATTGTAGGGGGTGTTATGGGTATATTGAGATGATTACATCGTAGCTATTGCTGTGCCATGGGTATATAGGGGTATAATGGCTTATTTTAGCAATGCTTTGATTTTCGGCGTAATAGCGTGCGCTGGGTTTCAGTGGCATCGGTGCAGTAGAGCTAGAAATCATGAAAGATACCTAACTACAATGCTTTGGACCAGCCAGAGACCAACTCGAAAATCGGTGGTGGTGGTACGAGGTCAAGAAGGGATGACAGTTTTCCTATCTGGATCCTAGTGATCCTAGTTTATATACATTTGATTGACTTGATACACTGTGCAACCATCCTACCCTATTCTTGTTAGTTTAATGCAGCCTTCTTAGCACCTCAAGGGCCCATCTGTGCCTGCGTTGCCTAGTCACTACACTTGCAGCTGCAGCACTGGTGGGGATTTCAGGTAGTATAAGGGGTAGATGTGTAGAGGATGCTAGTCCAGACACCATTCAATCACCTCCACTGCACTAGCTTACAGTAGTGAATTGGGCTTGCAAGAAATGACCATAAGCAAGCATTTCAGGCCTGCAGGGCTTGAGCTTGGTAGTTCAGAAAGGGGTAGTGCCCAACTTATGCCTCAATCAGCCCTTCAGCAGCATCCGAACTTATGGACACTGGTGACCTTGTCCACACCTTCTCCTTATTCAATGGCATCTAGCTGACCCCTCTACCTTCACTCCATTCTGATGCAGAACAAGACTGGAGTTGACAAGATATGTAACTATGTTGTCTGAGATCTCATGATATACACTAACAACCAAAGCTGCTTGAACCAAGAACAGCAAAGCAACCACCATTCTACTAACTTGTTGGCATTGCCATGGTTGATTACCTAGTCAGAGTTCACCCTGAGTGTTGAGACAGAAATTATGGGGATGGGACACCTTCTCTTGAATGACCTTGAGTAGAGGTTCAAAACACCTCAAAACAAGCCACAGGTGACACAAGGACCTATGCAATGAAATTCATTTCACACATTGTACTAGGTTGTACTAGGTTGTACTACCCAAGATGAAAAGAGCCTATGTTTTCTGCTTCCGGCACAACTGACTCACTGCTAAGCATTTGGCTATGCACCCTATGCCAGCCTTGCACAGCTTGTCAAACAGTATCAAATGAGGCAGTGTGTTTTTACCTGTCCTTACTAGAGCAGTGCTGAATACAGGCAATTGGATTATCATTGAGACAATGTGGGTGATATTTGATGTGGTGGGTCCAAGCATTGTCGAAAAGCATTTGTCACTACAGATTATGTTTAATTCATCATCCCCACTGTAGGGCAGACTGTTGCTCAGAATATACCTCTGCACAATGTGGAATAGATTCTGTAATATGCACATACTGATACCACACCAAGGAGAGATGTTGACAGGCTGGTATGCAGCCACAGTTATGCCCATCTATTTTTGAGGGCACTTGACCCTGGTGAGAGGAGGGTTGACCAGATGCGGACTAGATGGCAGTGATCTTGGAAACTGCTGGATAGGTGGTTGACAGTGATGGTGAGGGAGTGCCGTGCTGTTTGTTGAGCCAGGGATGTGAAGACCAGAGAGAAGAGAAAGATTGACAATTTGAGTTTTGTGAGTAAAACCTCCTGTATCATTTTTTTTCTGCAGGATGTACATGTATTTTGTAAATGTAAGGGGGCTCTGGAACAAATGCATGTTCCAGAACTCCCAGAAATTAAGAAAGAGAAATGAACAGAGGGGAAAAGGGAGGAATAAGACTATATTCCAGTAAAGTGCTGCATAGCACAATTAGTACTCCTAAGGGGGTTTTGAGGCATGTCCAAGGCATGGAAGGGAGCATTATTGAGTGGGCAAGAGGTATCATACAGGCTCATATCTGCAAACAAAGGCAGTCATGCCTTATCAGGCTAGTGCAGGTGGGGCTGGCACTGTAGGGCCACGCAAGGGAGGGGCTGGGGATTCGGAGCTCAGAGACTTGAGAGTAATGGAGAGCTCTGAGGGTAAACCAGGGTATTATCAGGTGTTATCTTGTGGAGTCTGGGCTGGGGAGGGCAGCAGCTGTACTGCTGTGAGGGTAGCTCACATGCTACCCATGGAATTGCATGAGCACTAGTGTGACACCCAGATCAAATTACCTCAGAGTGCACATATCAAGCAATGCGTCCCCTTCATTTGATAGAGATAGGTTGTCACTTGCTTGCACCCCACTGCCTCGGTAGAACCATGTAATATTTGCCCACACTCTCTTAGCCTTACATAGTCTACTCTGCCCATAGTATACCTAGTCTGTAATCCTGAAATTCTTTTTCTCTCACATCTCAAGTATGCTCTCCTCTGCATACATCCAAGTAGATTAGGCCATGAAAATTTTTCTTCATCTCGGGAACCCACCTTGTTTTGTAGGGACTTATATACAAGCTCTTGTATCTAGACAAAGGCAGTGAAATATACCAGCACCACTCAACAATCATTTTCTCTCAATTTCTCTCTCTCTGAGTCCCCCTGCTCTTTCTCTTACTATCTCTCTCTCTTGTGCTTGTTGTGTGCCATCGCATGCACTCTGCCCTTGCTATGAAGCCCAGTAATTGTCAGAGACAATTACACTTGTGTCTATTTTTGTTGTAGGTGAGTTTCTCACTTTTCACTGCACATGCAACTGTTGTCCGATCTCCACCCCCAAAAGCTGTGACCTTGTCTTATTTATTTAAAGGTGGCACGGAGGGTGACTCATATTTGGGTGACCTCATTGAGAGGGGTTTTCCTTATTGATGTCTATATGGATTGGGGAGAATGTCTATGTATCTGCTAATCACACTGAGTCAATAAATGGGAGTAGATGGTTTAAAAGCCAATGGAGGCTGCATGTCTGTAACCGTTACACCCCCTTTTAGTATACCACAACCCTGGAGCCTCGCGCCCATACAGTAGCTCTCAAAACCCTTCCAATGTTTGTTCAGTTTGTGTTAATCTGTTAATAACTCTAGTTATACTAAAGCTGGGACTTTGAAATTTTAAAGTTAGATTCCTGAGTATCTTGTTTATACCTGTGTACAACCATATTACATAATATTAATTTACAAGTATTCTGTGAATTATTTAATATTTTAAGTGCATTGGAAGGGTTTTGTCACTCTCAAAACAATTAGACAATTCTGGGTATTTAGTACTTGGTATAACCTCCCTTGGCCTCCAAAATGGCCTGAACCCTCCTAGGCATACTACTAATAAGATTCTGACACACTTCTGGTGGAATCTTGTTCCATTCAGCTTCTGTCCTCTCCCACAACTCTATTACTCCTCTAGGAGGAGTATCATACTCATCCAGCCTATCCTTGATGTATGTCCAAAGGTGTTCAATAGGATTAAGGTCAGGAGACTGTGGAGGCCACACCATAACCTCCATCCTAGCTTTTTCAAACCACTTTGTGGCTGTTTTGCTCTTGTGTTTGGGGTCATTATCTTGTTGGAAGATAATATTCTCCACCTTCTTGCTGTACCACCTAAGACTTCTCTGTAGTTCATCCTCCATAATGCTGACATAAAGATCAGCATCCATCTTTCCTTCAATCCTGCAAGGGTATCCTCCTCCTTCCCACAACATACAGCCCCAGACCATGATAGAACCTCCTCCAAATTTCCTGGTTCCATCTACCAACCTATCATTCAGCTTTTCTCCCTTTTTTTTCCAGACCCAATTCCTTCCATCTGACCCAAAAAGATTAATTTTGGTCTCATCTGACCAAACAACCCTCTTCCAGTCCTCCAAAGTCCAGTTTTCATGTGCCTCAGCCCACTCCAACCTCTTCCTCCTATGAATTGAGCTGAGAAAAGGTCTTTTCACCTTTACTACAGCCTTCATTCCAGCCTTTCTGAGTGCCCTTCGAACAGTGTTGGTAGAGAGAGGTTGTTGGGTCATATTCTGGAGGGTTTTGGTGACCTGAACTGCAGTATCGGCCTTCCGAGATGTGATAAGACGAATGGCATATGTGGTATCAGAGGAGGAAAGTATAGATGGGCGGCCACCAATGGATTTAGAAAGTGATGAACGATGTTTGGAGCGAAGTCTGGAGATAGTACCAAGACCTAGACCAGTGGTAGAGGAGATTTTGGTAGCAGAAACCCCTTTATCCAGGAGAGAGAGAATGTGATTGACTTCAGAGGTAGAGAGAGGTTGCATAGTAGTATAAGAGGAGCTGGGGGGGTTGGGTTGGATGGGGATAGTAAACACCTGTATTTATACACTATTCCAGGTAGTCACATGATTTTTATTTGTATTTATTTGGCCACAATAAACGGAATCATGTGATAGCTAGGAAGAGTGACAAAACCCTTCCAATGCACTTAAAATATTGAATAATTCACAGGATACTCATAAATTAATATTATGTAATATGGTTGTACACATGTATAAACAAGACACTCAAGAACCTAACTTTAAAATCTCAAAGTCTCAGCTTTAGTATAACTAGAGTTATTAACAAATTAACACAAACTGAACAAACATTGGAAGGGTTTTGAGAGCTACTGTATATATAGCTACGAGTGACCGTTACCTACAGTAGTTACACTTTACCTCCTACCGTATTCTCGCTCAACGCAGAAACCGTGCAGATCTACTGCCTTGTGAACCTAAGTGTAATACCACCTGTAACGCATACGCGTTTCATTTTTTTAGATCTTCGGATACTGTAAAGCATTCCCCCACCGTGTATACCACCCTTTTTGACAGAACAACGGCCACGTCATCACTCAGAAATGAACCCCACGGATAACAACTCACCTGATAGGGCATCCCCCGCTACAAGTAACAGGAGTAATACCCAGTCTAATCAAAATATTGAGCAACCACTCGCCGAATCACCATATCGACTACGTGGCATACAATGGAGCACTAGCCCCAGTAACTTGGGCACACCTCTAGGTGAAGACCCACATACCAGTAGAACATTACCTACTAACAGTAGACAGAACTCGCCGAGACCACTACCTCACCCACTTCGCACACCAGCAATGACCGTCATGCCTATATTCCCTGGCTTTAACGCGCCAACACGAGCCCCACCCCCACCATTCACAATTGCAGCTGCACCTATGAGACCGCCCTCACCCAATTTTGCACCACCGAGGCCGCCCTCAACGATATTTGCACCAGCAATGCTACCCTCATTCCTATCGGCACAAGCTGCTCCCACACAACCAACCCCACAGCCGCCTGTGCCCAAACAGCCAACCCCACAACCTCGTACACGCTCACAACACCCAACCGTACCTACTGCGGTGATGAAACCTTCCACAATGAGCCCAAACTCACCACGACCGTTTATACCACCTGACCTACGATACCATGAGGTCTGGGATGACTACAAAGTCGCCAGTATGACGGTTCGGGACCGAATCATAGAATATGCCAAAGCTGAAGCTGGAATATCCTTTGACCAAGCAGGTATGAGCGGATATGAAGACGCTAAATCCTACACCCGAGTAATGATAACCCATATACGAAAGATACTACACATATATCTACTAGGACGAATAGAAGGAGAGGTAAAGGCTCGGGAGACACCACCCAGCCCAATCCAACAATCAGCCACCGAGGCCCCAGTAGTACATCAGGACAACTCGAATGACAGAGCAAGCCCACTCGCATCAGGAAGGATTACTGCCCCATCCGTGGACTCACACCGGACACTAGATGATGTACGCAACCTATTTGCTCCCCGTGGAGCTGAGGAATCAGATGATGAATACGTATACCGCTGCGGGGCCCAAGCTCGCTTCTTAGACCCACCACCCCCATCATTGGCCCCGTTACACCCAAACTTCACCCTGCGACACCCGTCTCGCCGAAACCCTAGAGTGTCAAGCATAAGCCAACATACCCATCGCGAGCTAGGTTCACCGACAATACTAGGAGACAACCCAACATACCCAGCCAAAACAGCGCCATCTGTTAGGTTCGAGTCAAGTAGAGAGATTCCTGATCTCCACTATGCACAACGAGAGGACCCCCCTCACATATCCCGAGGGGACCAACGCATGGGTAGCCCTGTCCAACGTACACGTACTCCACCACGGGGACCACGCCCCCTACCTAGCTCTAGATCTGATCGTCATAGCATACCAGATCCCACTGATGACAATAGTAGAGCAATAAATCCTATGCAACCAACAAATCGTGATCCCACCCCAGCAAGATCAGGCTCCATATCACGAGCGAGCTCAGGACGCCACTATACCCCAGCATCACAAGCACAAGTTGGTGTATTAGACACTATGACAGCACATAAGGAAAGAATGCACCAACGGTTACGCAATACTATTGCAAAATACTTGGACTACTCATCACCACCTGGTGATAAGACCCCTAAGCTACCAAAGGCACCTGACGAAACTGTAGAACCCTATAAGGGGAGCCCAAAATTCCGAGACTTGGAGCAATTTGTGATCTCAGTAAGTATTGAGTATTACCTACAAGGCCTGGGTGGGCCGGAATTTGACAAAGGACGGAGATGGCTCCTAGCATTACCACGATACCTAAAAGGACAAGCTAAAGAACTGATCCGACGACACATTAACGAGTCAGGAGATAGACACCAGGTGTGGACATTTGAGGAAGCTATCATCACCCTATATGATTGTTTCATACAATCTACGTCATCATTTGATGCACGTGAAAACCTAAAAAATGCCAAATATGATCCAAAGCTTGGAGTAATGGCATTTTGGGAGACCATTAAAGAATATGCCGATTGTATGGTGGCTCCTCCGGATGATTATACAGTAGGGGACAAAACTGTTCCAATGTTTTTTCACATTGGATTAATTCACAAATAACTAGTCAACCACTAAAGGTATGAACTTCATATTTAAATTGTAGATGGTGCTCAAACATAGCTACAAACAGATCTTGACAGCATTACATAATGTCCCGATTTGGGTATGCTATGAATTATTTAATAATTTCCACTCATTGGAACAGTTTTGTCCCTCTGATAATCAATCACATGACTTTGTTTATTGCAATCAAACAAGTGCAAATAAAAATCATATGACCAGGTAGGATAGTGTATAAGTACAAGGGCTTACTTCCTGCCAAATATCAACCCCCCAGCTTACCTCTGACTCCTATGAGATCTCTCTCTTCTACCCAAGTTAACCGCATTCTCTCTCTTTTGGATAAAGGAAAATCTGCTCACTCTATCTCCTCTATTACTGGTCTGGGAGTCAGTACCATCTCCAGACTTCGCTCCAAACACCGATCATCACTCTCCAAGTCAGCTGGTGGCCGCCCATCCAAGCTTTCTACCTCTGATACCAAATATGCTGTACGCCTCATCACATCTCGCAAGGCCGATAATGCTGTCCAAGTTACCAAATCACTCCAACACATGACTGGCCAGTCTCTATCTTCCAAAACTGTTCGTAGGGCACTCAAAATAGCAGGAATGAAGGCTGTAGTGAAGAAGAAAAGGCCTAGACTTACCTCTGTACACAGGAGGAAAAGGATGGAGTGGGCAGAGGCACATGCAGAGTGGACAATGGCAGACTGGAAAAGGGTTGTTTGGTCAGATGAGTCCAAAGTGAATAGGTTGGGGTCAGATGGGAGAGTTTGGGTCTGGAAAAAAGCTGGAGAAGGGCTCAATGATAGGCTGGTACAAGAAACTCAAAAGTTTGGGGGAGGTTCTATCATGGTCTGGGGCTGTATGTTGTGGGAAGGGCCTGGGTTATCATGCAAGATCAATGGGAAGATGGATGCTGACCTTTTTGTCACCATTTTGGAGGATGAACTCAACAGGAGTTTGGAGTGGTATGACAAAGAGGTAGGGGATATTGTCTTTCAACAAGACAATGATCCCAAACATAGGAGCAGGAAAGCCCAAAACTGGTTCAGAGATGCTGGGATGGAGGTTATGATATGGCCCCCACAGTCCCCAGACCTCAATCCTATTGAACATCTTTGGACTTACCTCAAGAAGAAGCTGGGGGAGTATGATACTCCTCCTGATGGAGTAGAGGAGTTGTGGGATAGAGTGGAGGTAGTGTGGGATAAGATTCCACCACAGGTGTGTCAGGATTTGATCAGGAGCATGCCTGATAGGGTTAAGGCAGTACTGAAGGCAAAGGGAGGCTATACTAAGTACTAAAATCCTGATTTCATATAATAATTATCAGAGGGACAAAACTGTTCCAATGAGTGGAAATTATTAAATAATTCATAGCATACCCAAATCAGGACATTATGTAATGCTGTCAAGATCTGTTTGTAGCTATGTTTGAGCACCATCTACAATTTAAATATGAAGTTCATACCTTTAGTGGTTGACTAGTTATTTGTGAATTAATCCAATGTGAAAAAACATTGGAACAGTTTTGTCCCCTACTGTACCTTATTACAAAAATTCTTATCACAACTACCATCAGATATGATCCACTTCCTGTTCGTAACATCTCAACTGCAGCCCGAAATCAATACACTAGACGAGTTCCGTGATTTCGCTATTAGCTACGAAAGCTCCACGAAACAACATACATTCTTTGTAAAGGGATGGGAATTGGGGAGCACCTCACGTCACCATCGAGCTAACGACCCCAATAAACGAATCATTGGGCATGAGCCCCATGAACCAAAATACAAAACCAATGCAAACCAACATGATAGGCCTAAGCCGAGCTCTAAAGATAGGCCACGCCATGTCGAACACAAGAGGCCAGCTCATCATGGCCAACATGGTAAACCCTACCGAACTAACCCCCATCGAGATATAACCCCGAGAAAAGAGGAACACCGAAAACCTGGTGCACCAAATACACGAGACCAACGGAATCAACACCCTAAACCCGATAATAAAGGGAAATCACCTGCTGGGAACTGTTTTGTATGCGGCAAACCAGGCCACTTTGCCGCTGAGTGCCCCCGAAAAAATAATCGAGTCCATCTTCGAGCTGCTCATAGTGATGACGGCAATGAACCTGATGACGATAGTAGTAGTAACGAAGCTGCCGCTTCATCAGATAACGGCAACGAGGCTGACAGACTGGATGACAGCCAGACAACTGAGGTCGAGATAACCGACTACGAATGGGCTGAGGACGATAATGCCTCTGACATAGACTTTAATGCAGCTATAACCGTAGCGCCATCTACAATGGGTGACCATGAGCACGATGATACTATCATAAAGATGAGGAAAGCAAAACTCTTAAAAGAAAAAGAGAGCATTATACGTCCCCAACCTCTAATTGAGCAAAAGAGATGCTTAACATCACTAGTAAAGGTTGGAGACCTTGAAGCCTGGGCCCTATGGGACTCCGGAAGTACCACAACGGGTATCACACCCTCATTCGCGGAGGTAGCAAAAATTCGAGTACACGAGCTCCTAGACCCACACGTACTACAACTGGGAACAGTAGGCAGCCGTTCTATGATTAAATATGGAGCACACGTACCTGTAACTCTTGGGAAGACCACTACAAACACATACGTGGATATTGCAAACTTTGATCGATACGACATGATTATCGGCATGCCATTCATGAGAGCTAACGAGGTCAAATTAGATCTCGCCAATAACACAATAGAAATAAATGGCGAGAAAATACCTGCATTGACACTAGTAGACGAATCAGACCCAAGACTACGAAGGCATTGCACTACGGATAAAGCCCGACATTGACTCGTGGACACACGAGTAAAAGGGGAGGAACGAGAGGAACCTGCCCAAAAACCAACACAGAATACACAAAAGAAAAAACACGTCACAATTGAAGACATGGAAGACGAAAATAATACTCAGCAACTACCAAAATTACCAGTGGATAACCCACAACTCCTGATGACACAGGACGAATACCTACAAACCAATAAAGGCTATAATAAGAAACCAATAACAGAGACAGACCTGAAACGGAAGAACTCACGACTGAAACCCAAGCAAACGTGTATAGACAACACCTTATACTGCCAACCTACAAGCTCCAAGACGAGAATTGAGGACCTAATAACTGAAAGCGTGATAGCTAGTCCGCCCACAGAGGTACCACAACACTCACCAAAGAAAGAACATATACTAGTGGACAACCCCACCCAACAGAATAGATATGAAATGTACTATGACCCCCGAATGCCCACAGATTGGAATCATATGGTAGCCAGTATTATACCACAACCCAACCAAGAACCCAAAACAATATACCGTATGGCACTGCCTC
The DNA here is from genome assembly GCA_004296355.1 of Lepiota venenata. Lineage (NCBI taxonomy): Eukaryota > Fungi > Basidiomycota > Agaricomycetes > Agaricales > Agaricaceae > Lepiota > Lepiota venenata. The sequence continues at coordinate 64,232 of RCFS01000046.1, forward strand.
ACGAAATCTCGGCTCCACAAGCCTTCCAGAACACCCGAATAGCCGAGTTACGACGACTGCAACCTATAAGACTACGCGAGAGTAGCAAAGACCCCTTCGCAGATATTAAAGAGTCCTTCAGGAAGAAACAAAACATTAGAACAGAGGAACCCCCAGTAGATAAGGGGAAACGACGGGCAAGTGGATACTCACCAGCAGATATACCTGAGCTAAGAAAACAATGGTATGATGAATACCAAGACATCATGCAGGGAGTCCCTGACGTACTCCCGCCCATGAGAGCTGTAAACCATGAAATAAACCTCATCGACGAGACCAAACAATACCAATACCACCTACCAAGATGCCCCCATATACTTCGAGATCAATTTCGCGAAAAACAGAACCGATATATCAATGCTGGATGGTGGATACCACGACCTGTCAGCCAAGCAGCACCATTGCTATGTGTATATAAAAAGGACAATAAGACCCTACGGACAGTACTAGATGCTCGTCAATGAAATGATAATACAATTAAGGATGTTACACCCTTACCCGATCAAGAAATCATCCGTGAAGACGTAGCTCGAGCAAAGTACAGGTCAAAAATTGACCTATCTGACGCATATGAACAAGTAAGGATAATTGCACGCGACATTGACAAGACTGCATTTGCTACTATATCAGGAACATTTGTGAGTAATATAATGCAGCAAGGTGACTGCAACGCACCCGCAACATTCCAGAGACTAATGACCCATATCTTTCGTGATATCATCGGTCTCTACGTACATGTATATCTAGATGATATATTTGTGTTCTCGGACTCCATTGAGGACCATGAAGACCACTTACGAATAGTATTTGATCGCTTGCAAAAAGAGCACCTATATCTGAAAGCATCTAAATGTGAACTATACGCAACCGAAGTAGACTGCCTAGGACACAAGATAGACAGCAATGGTATACACCCTGATATGGATAAGATGGCTAGGATTCGAGACTGGAAGACACCACGAAACTACAATGACGTTCAGAAATTTGTTGGACTCATCAATTATATTGGAAATTTCTTACCCAATGTAACCGCCTATACAGGACCCCTCTTAGCCATAACCCAGAACGGTACACCATTCCACTGGAGACCCCTCCACCAACGCTGCTTTGATATGATCAAACATATATGTTGCAAGACACCTGTACTGAAACCCATAAATCCCCAGTCTGGCGAACCAATCTGGATAATCTGTGATGCATCAACATCGGGTATAGGAGCCATGTACGGCCAGGGACCAACCTGGGACACCTGTAGACCAGCAGGTTTAATGTCACGAAAGTTCACGCCTACACAGCAGAACTATGCCGTGCACGAAATGGAAACTTTAGCTATCCTCGAAGCACTAATGAAGTGGGAAGATAAGTTAATAGGATACCCCATCCATATAATTACAGACCATAAAGCACTCAAATTCTTCAACACTCAAGCACAACTGTCTCGACGACAGTATCGATGGACTGAGTACCTAGCACGATTCAACTTTGACATAACCTATATAAAGGGAGAGCAAAACAAAGTAGCTGATTGCTTAAGCCGATATTATGAGCATGACTCACCAACTGAGCCAACAGACCCTGCTGAGTTTGTGCAAGCAGACAACCGGCTGGACCCTGAGGGAGACGATCTCCCAGGACACCGCCTCTTGGAAATCAAACAACAGACAATAGAGCTCCGAGCAGCCCATGACCAAGCTATACGTCGAAGTACCCGACTTCGTGAAAAACGTGACAAACGCGAAAAAGAAGCTGAAATCATGAATGAGGCTGATCAGCAGGCTATGCCAAGAGTCAACCATGAACCCGAGACTGTACCTGTCAACAATACAACTATGGCTGAACCAACACTAGCAGACGCCCTACTAGATAGGACTAATCAACAACCACCCTATGAAAGTTTGACAGATGACTTACTATCTACTATTCGTGCCTCATATGAGACTGACCCCTTTCTACAAGGCATTCTCAAAGAACCCCGAAGCCACAAGAACCTATTTTCCATAACTGGCGACTTAGTATACCACCCAAACGCCCGAGATGACCTGGCATTGTGTATCCCTAATGACCGTAAGCTCATTACGCGTATTATCGAGAGTGCCCATGAGATAGTGGGTCACTTCAGTGACCATAAGACCAGTGACCAAATACGTCGATGGTACTGGTGGCCACGCATGGCCAAGGATATTCGAGAGTTCTGCCGAACATGTGAGACATGTCAGACTACAAAATCTAACACTCAAAAGCCCGCTGGCAAATTGCACCCCTTACCTGTACCCATCAAACCATGGGACTCAATCGGCATGGACTTCATAGGCCCATTCCCTGAATCGAAAGGATTTAATTATCTATGGGTAATAATATGCCAAATGACAAGCATGACCCACCTGATACCGGTAAAAACCACATCTACAGCAAGTGATCTATCATGGATATACATTCGAGAAATTATCCGATTGCATGGAATACCTAGCTCTATTGTGAGTGATCGCGATACTAAGTTCACCTCAAAATGGTGGCGAGAGACCCACCGAATTCTAGGGACAAAGTTATTAATGTCGACATCATTCCACCCACAGACCGATGGCCAAACTGAACGAGCCAATAGAAGCGTCGGACAGATCCTCCGGGCAGTACTAGGTCACGACCAAAAATCGTGGGTAGACAAACTACCAATGGTAGAATTTGCCATTAATGCGAGCATATCGGATACCACAGGATACGCACCATTTGAACTGAATAGTGGATACATGCCATCCTGTTTAAAAGAAATTCGCGAAAACGTGCATGCCCCTAAAGGAATTCAACAATTTGCTGAACAGGCCTTACAAAACTTAGCTACTGCGCACGATGCAATTATTGAAGCCCGAGTTAAGCAGGCAAAGCACGCCAACACACGTCGCCGTAAAGAACCTGAATACAAAATAGGTGATCTGGCATATTTATCGGTAACCAATCTGAACTTACCAAAAAATCGGGCACAAAAGTTATGCCCGAAATATATTGGCCCATATAAAATTACTCAGACCAACCTAGACACCTCTAACTATACATTGGAGCTGCCACCGGCCCTTCGGGAACGGCGGATACATCCTACATTCCACGCAAATCTATTGAGACCATACTACCCCTCAAGCGATGACCTGTTCCCTGATCGTAAGACACCCGAACCATATGATTTTGGAGCAGAGGACAACCAGGAATGGTTTGTGGACGAGATTGTCGGCCACTGCAAAATAGAGGGCAATCCAATTGAATTTGAAGTCCGTTGGAGCCTCGGGGACACCACTTGGGAACCATTGGCCCATTGTAAAGACCTAGCCGCCCTAGATCGATACCTGGAACTACATGGGCCCCGCTGCATTAGTGAACTAGTAGTCGGGTCACCACTCCAACGTACCAATGGACAGCCCCAAACAAAGACTCATAATACCGAGAAAGCTACACAACCGAGCAGAACACTGAAAAGGAATAAACGACATCAGTAAGGTCCAACGAGATATAAAAGAAAGAGCTTACCACAGATGATACCAGACGACACACATACTTACCCTCACCAACATGCCTAATGCCCCTACACCTACCCTCCGAGGCCGTGGTAGCTATCGTGGCCGTGGAGGTCGACCTTACGAGCTGCGTATACGTCGGCAGGAAGGGGGGGAAACAGGGCACAGCAGTGACAGCGCGAGAGAAGACATGGGAACTTCCCCAGATAGAAGCGGTCAACAGACCACTGGCTGGCGTACATCACGCACATTACCAAACCTCATGCGACGTAAGCGACCGAATGAGGCTAATCACAACGAGCCACAGGCCACGAGGCCCTATAACAATAAGAATGAACAGCGGGAAATCATCCCCCTCCACTCCCGCAATATACGATATGAGAAGCCTGCCTTCGTTACCCCTACTGCAGGCCCCATCGACACAGAGGATCCTACCTCGAATAACCGACAGAATGACTACGATTTCGAGGACCTGACCTCGCCAGGAGAGACCCCCAACTTCTGGGGAACTGTACCCATCAAGGGGACACACGAACGGAACAACTCATTCCACGGCATGTTATCATACTATGCCTACTATTCCCCAACTACTAATACAGTGTACATGGGACACACCGCACTATATGTGGCCGAATATGAATCAGCCCATAGAGACCCATTCACACCCCCTACGCGGCACCCTATCTACTCCCTGGTTAAACGAGGACTCCCCCTATCGCCGATCGAGGGCCAACACCTCATAACTATTATGCGCGATACCTCGACTCAAGGGACCCTCCGAGCCGAGGCCTACCTATTGCTATTCGAACTCTTTGCCATAGCCACGCGGAGCGCCCCGCACTTACACGATAAAACCATGGTATGGTTGAAGACCAAGTCCGGCTATGATCCCAGTGAGGACGCGATACAACGGACATATTCCGAAATGTTCCCAGAACGATCCCCACGTACATTTGTGTCTACTGCACAATTGATATCCGGCTCCACCGGAGTACCTGCTCCAGGCCATTATAACCTCCTCGAAATCGACTACCATGCTAAGTACCTACTTTGCAAATGTCACCCCGCTATGCCCAACCATACCCACGGAATCGTTATTGATCATTCTCTTTGCGTAGATAGGCGTTCTGTTTTTGGTTACAGCTTGAGTAGATACTTATGCGCCTCGGAGTCAAAAGCCGCCAAGGTCAAGTTCATGCGACACTTTGCTCTCCTCGCCGCTCTCCCCCATTGCTACCATGAGGCAGCTCAATCTGCACCCGAGGCATTCATTCCCCAGCACGGCACCACCTTCTGCATCCGACCCGCATTCATTGCACCCGACCGAGCCGACTTCATATCCATCGAGATTGTCATCGAGGCCCTACTCCATAATCGCATCCCCACCTCTTGGATCGACCATGCCTACGTCTACGGCCTCCATTGCCTAGACTTCTTGATCCGGACTCGAGCCATGGAGGCCAGGCTCCTCGAACAAATTGACGACGAACGGCTCACTCGGTTAAAGCAGTACGGTACCCCTGATGCCATACCGGAGCTCGGAGGATGGTGGACCCCCACGCGTCAGGACGCCGACCGCGTCATCGACGCATTCGAGGCACTCGCCACCGCCCACGAAGATGACCCGCGAAATGCGTTCGGATGGGTACGAGTCGGGGACCCTACCACACCCCACTACCTTCCGTCTCGTACCTACCCCCCTCATCATGACACGTCATCCCCCACCCACTATGACCTTGCACAGGAACCCACCACTCCTGATGATCATCCTCCCCCGCTGATCAAGATGACCCCCTCGGGCACGCAACCCTCGACCCCCTTCCGATGGAGCGATGAGCCTATTGAAGACGGCCAACTGATGGAGACCGACCTTTCTACCTCATGAACCCCTAGCGCGCCGGCGACGTTCTCTCTTTGTCATTCTAACCATGTGTCTATGATTTCCTTTATGCTCTACTTCTTATGCTCGCTACTTACCTCGCCCTACTACTTATCTCAGATTGCTACAGCAATCTAAAGAGGGGATATTGTAACCGTTACACCCCCTTTTAGTATACCACAACCCTGGAGCCTCGCGCCCATATATATAGCTACGAGTGACCGTTACCTACAGTAGTTACACTTTACCTCCTACCGTATTCTCGCTCAACGCAGAAACCGTGCAGATCTACTGCCTTGTGAACCTAAGTGTAATACCACCTGTAACGCATACGCGTTTCAATGTCTCTTAGTTGCAGGAAATCTAGAATGTTTAACTTTCCACTACGGGCTGTGTGGATATGTTTAATTAAGGGCACAATGCAGACTTGTGGTTACACTACACAAATCTTCTGGCCTCTGAAAACACCAATTGCCTGTACTGCACTCTGGCTGGGGTAGTGCACATAAAATAATAGTTACATATGCAACAAAAGCACCCTTTTAATTGGCTATTGACTCCATTCCGAATAGATGTTTCTTAGTACCCAGAGACCTAGCATATATTATTTTACTCCCAAATCGTCCTGACAAACAGACTCAAAATATCCCCTATTGACGACCAGAGCAATGTCAGAAGTATCACAATTGAGTTGAATTTTGTAACAATTTAGTCACACTACTTATATTTCAAAACTGCTCCAACCTCTGTTGTCCAAATGTGGTCGCAACCCTTGTGGTACTCTCGTTCAGGACCAAACCAGTCACTCATCACAGGACTGAAATATGCTCATTTTTGCCTTAGGCCACATAATTAATTTTCAAGTACTCTACAGTATATTTCTCTGTCACATTGCTATGATATGAAGCAGTGAATGAATTTTTTGCATAGCCGTGATGTTGTATCAAGATAACTCGGAGAATCCTAGAGACTAACAAAGCTAGACAAAACGTATAAAGTACAAGTGAGGGCAGGAAGATGAATGAAGCTCAATGAAGGCTTATGGGATGGATGTTAGGGAGGATGAAAGTAATTATACTCTAGAATTAGGTAGCTATAAAGATATTTATCCATTTGCGATTAGTTGAAGAATGTGGATCTACCCCGAGCTTCGAGTTCGGTAGGTTCACGAGTTAGGAAAATCACACGATTCGACAGTAAGGAGTGAACAACCCCTTGCAATCTGATGAACAACGTTCAAATTTCACTGGCGTCAGAAGACTACCCATTATCACTCACACATAGAACGTTTGACTTGGAATTCCTACACCCTAGTTATGTTTGACTGGTTAATCGCAAGATATCAGTGAGAAATTGGAATAACGCACGTGGAGGTAAACCAGTATGGCGATATTAGTGACTGTCATACCTAGAGCTCATGAATTAGAAAATTGACTCAGGTACTAGCTATCCCAAATGCAGTTCACCCAGAATGTACAGATAGTAGATGATCCCTAAGGGTGTGAGTAGGTTAAGAGACTGTACGAGTAAGGGAGGTAGGTACGTCATACCCATATAGTGAATTTTAACAACCCATTTCGAGTTGGAATGACGAGCTAGAGTAATGGATCATTCAGTGTTCTTGTGACTCTAATAGTTTGTGGCCTTACCCTCAACCGCTTTAACCAAAGTCAGCCCCGCAATTACTGGATTGTTTTGCTGAGCCCTTCGTTCACATACCGGCTAGAGAGGGTACCTACTTGTTTCCGTAGCCAGTATCATAATGAAAGTGATGGTGGCCCATACCGTACCCTTAACGAAGCTGACACAAATCACATCTTCGGGGGTTATCCGCGTATCTGGGATGTATGCGTTATCAGAGCTTTTCATCATGGGAAAGGCTAAAAGGGTCATACAGTGAGAGTCTTTGAACATGAAGTATATGTTCACGCTGACCCACGGGTAGTTAATAAGTGCTAGCACTATAAATATCCACTTGATCAACCGGCTGCGCTCCCAAATGGCCCAGGTACGTAAGCAGAGAATAGCTGCTAGTGGCTTAGCTGATCGTCAAAGATTTGCATAGGCAAGGCGTACCTCCAGTCATTGAAATCCCAAAAGAAATAATTGCTAAGCAAATTGTAAATCCTTCGAGCACAAGCCAGGATTGAATGGATTCACCGGCATTTGCGACGTCCAAGCTCTTGCAAAACTAGAGAACATTCGATCGAGTCAGGGCCTAATCAAAAGCGAGTTCAGCGACATTTGGCATTCACCTCTAGTGAGTGGACGGTTGCCAGGTGCTCTGATGTAATGCTTTTAGCTTTGTTTGGTATAATCCACCTCGGGAAGATCCACTTGCCGAGTAGACTCGTGGATATGTAGATGTAAGGTGTGTATCTGTTCAGACAGAATAGGATGGTCCCGAAGTTCCAAGGCCTTCGCTTCCATATATATTTCACCTCCCGGAAGATTAGTTGGCACGGCAGAGATGGACAGTGGCTCTGCTTACCTCCTCGTCAAGAGTGCATAAGTGATCATAAACCTAACCAGCGTTATCATCAAGTAAATCTCGTCATTCTAACAGATCCAATCATCGGAAGTTCTGCTCACCATTAAGACTCCCGAGACCAAGCAGAGGTTTCGATTGAGGACGACACCAGCAAAAACATTAGTAGCCTTTGTGTCCATCGACAAGACAGAAAGAGACAGAGGAGCTGTGCCTGAGGTCACACTTTCCCCCCTTCGGTTTCGTATCGCGCTGACAGTTGTTAGGCTTCGACCCGAGGAGCGCGCATTACGGCTCCACCTGTAGTTCTCAGCCTATCCAGAGCTCAACCGACCAGAATCATGAGGATATTTGCTAAAGGTCCTATTTCGTTCTTTTTAAGAAGACATTGTCTCGGATACGGGTTGTTAATATCCAGTTTTTATTGTACTGGAATCCCAGAAGACCGATCTATTTGCGAACGTTCATGGCATCCGCCTTCTCTCCACAGGAATTGTCACATGGCTTACTAAGCCGGAGACTGGTGGAACCGGCATTGTCATTTATAGCCTCCAGAACATGCGGCAACGACAGCTGCAAGGATAATCACGGCGAGCACAACAAGCACCTTGTAAACAGGAGGCATAGGCGAGTTGCTAAGAGGTTTCTCACGGCCGATTATACTCCTCTGCTTGTCACATTCTATCTCTCGACGGCTTCTTGGGTCCAACACCAATGTGGGCTTCGTCACGCAAGAACTCTAAGGCGCTCTGCGCGCAGGTTGTGGGACCGAAGACCGACATACCAGAATGTTCCAGGCTACGTGAGCCAGGGGGCAGACCGTATATTAGGAGGACACAAGGAAGACGATAGAAGCGTCAGAAGCACTACGACGGGCCTTCTCACTGCACTGACGGAAGCAACGAAATGTTTTTAAGCACGACCAAGGATCAGCAAACAGCAATCTATGAAGGTTCGAGTCTATCAATGGTTCTTGGACGTTGTGTGAATCATTCAATTACTTGTGGGTACACACTGGGCTTTTGACGCTATACATGTAGCCATTCCAGCTCATCATTCAATACAGCTCTCAATCACACCCCACAAATGCTCAAAGTAATCGGACCCGTTGTCCAATCGGCCGCACCCGTCCTCTCTCGACTCGGAATATCTCCCAAACCTCACCCTCAAAAAATCATGGAAGCCATTGCTTGATGGGAAGTACTCTGAACCTTGATCACCCGGAGGCCTACGGGAATAGACCCAGAAGAAATACCCTAACTCGTATCAGCCTAATATGAGGCCCGTCTTGTGGGCCATGGGACTGATGCAAGGTTAGTTGCTGAACCATTCCAGGTCATCCGGGCCCCCTTCTCCGAATATTCCCGATTATACGCTCTGGACGACCGTTACTTCCTTCAGGTCTTTCGTAATCAGCACCTCCGTCGGGAGGTGCATTGGGAAGATCGCTATGTCATGAATGTGCTCCGCTGTGCTGCTGATACCACCTATGTGTTTCACCAATCACCGTTGAGGTGAATACACGTTATATTGTACGTCACTTGACCATTTGAATGGCCGTTGCTCGTTCGCAAAATTGCACAGCAGCCTGATTGCTATATTCTGCCGTGTCAGAGGGTTACGTTCGCAAAGTCCGAGGCTATACTGATTTGCGAAATTCCCTGTTCTCGGGAGACAGCACCCACCAGACTCAGTCCAATTCACATCATCCCCGTGTACCCAGGCACCGCTCTCCGTGTTGGCCTAGATTTCACGACGGTAGTGTATCTTGCTAGTCACCTCGTGGCAGTGCGCATACCTCATGATTCTTCTAAAACATCATTCACCCTTCGATCGAGTACTATATTTTCTGAAGCTATGCGGTATCCACCGGCAGTGGGGTTCTCTAATGCTATCGCGTTCCGCGTCGATCACCACTCCATTGGGATGTTGATTCTAATGAACAGCTCGATGAAGTTGAATGTATCCGTAGGAGATTCAACGTTCTCTCCTCCCAGTGAGCCCATAACCTGTGGGTTTGATGAGGGGGCTGGTCGCATCGTCATGTATGGTTCTCCTACTCGTGTCAACAATATTGAAGTGTACGATACTCTTTGTTAGAGCTTTTAGACAATCAAATAATGCCGTGTCTAGTTCTCTGGTCTAGGAATGACAGAGTTTAATATTCGTTTGGCTTACTTGTGCTAACTTTCGAAAATACTTTGCCATACGGTCGCTACCATTCATCCAGAGTATGACGGGGACCCAGAGGTGGTGACCCGTAGATTGGGAGACGCAGCGAAGGGACAATAGATTCCAGAAGAACCACGAAAGGCCTTCTCCATTTCACCAACGTAAAAAAAGATGCCAAAGGTACGCGAGCGGAGAGTCCTCGGTCCCTACTTGATAACCTCATTGAAAGGTTCTGGATGCTCGAAGTGGACTCAGTGAGCATCGACATACTCGATGACGCGTCAGTGACTGACAAATTCGACGCAAAGTGCTCACAAAGATCATACCGTGACCATGAGGTTGGAGAGACAGTGATCGCCCCTGAGTATATCCACGACCAACTTCTAGTCAGCATCTGGGTCTCACCTAACATGGTTATGGCTACCACTGCAACGTCATTCCTTACCCGTCATACCTCAAGGCTCAGTGGGCAGTATTGAGAGGTCAGGCTGCGGAGTCTCAGTTTGCCTTGCCCATGGTCAAATGCCTAGGATCGGTATCGATTCCGAAGTAAAATAGTTTGACCCTTCACTTCTTCCGTATAAATTCCAAGGGCTACAAGATTGCTATAATAGGCTGCTTAGTCTCATGTACACCGTTTCTCGTTGACTGTAAATAAACCATTACCAGGAAAACAATCTAATTAGACAGTTCTCTTCTTTATTAAGAGACGGAACCTAGGGAATATTTTATTGATAAGATCCCAGTGTCAGCTCCTGAGAGAGACCTGAAGCTTGAATATGCCTCCCGAACAGCTTTCAACAGGCTCAGAAAATATCCACTACTCCTTAAGGTCTACTGGTGGAGGACTTGCAGGACTATGAACACGATTAAAAAGCCCGCCGGGACCGTTTGAAGCAATAACAAAGGTATGTTGTGTATCATTACTTTGCAGACTCTCGGCTCCATTGCAAGTTTCGGTTCGTCCAAGTTAAATTGAAGGCGCTCATTTCACTCGAGACTGCTTTCTTATAGATTCAAGTTTGATATACATAGATACTGGGCCCTTCAGGTATATTTAAGAGGGACCACAGAGAATATACATCGAGGGTTAATCATCAATCGGCCCTTCCACGTACGATAGCGTGGAATTGTCGTCCTATGGGAATCGGCATGAAAATGTCTTTGAACTTAAAATCCGAAGGGCTATCAAAGTTGTCAACAATGACAAACGAAAGGAAATAGGTGGGCTTACTCCGTCTCATATATCTTCATATCAAGCTTCCTGAACACATTTCCGAAGAGTAGATACAGCTCGCACCACGCGAGACTGTACGAAAAGTTCAGCTCGACCCACATTATCCGCGAGAAATATAAGACCCTTACTTGATGCCGAGGCACATCCTCGGTCCTCTCGAGAACGAGACAAGGTAGTTCTCGAGAGTACTTGAGTCGGGTTGAAGCCATCTCTCGGGGTTGAAGGTGTGTGGGTCGAAGAAGATGTCAGGGTTAAAGTGGAGGAAAGTCTGACCAGTTGAAACGATAGTCTAATTAGGGGTTGAAGAGACTAGTTGAGAAGCCGTTTCCTAACACTGAGTTTGACTTACGCCCTTGGGTACGAAATTGTCGTCAATGACTGTGTCCGATGTCACCACGCGTGGTGAAGGTGTGGCAGCACCAGGCATGAATCGCAGCGACTCTTTGATCACCGCAGTCTAGCAGGATACATGTGAAATTCAGACCCATAGATGCCGCATATGTATACTCACCAAGTAGGGCAGCTTCTCGAGGGTGGTGTAGCTAACAGCCTGGTCTTTATCAGGCCACGCCTCTCGCAACTCAGCACATAGATTCCGGAGAACGCGTTTGTCCCATAGCGTACGGAAGACGCCAAAGTTGACGGTGCCGGAAACCGTCTCGCTGCCTGCGCCGAGCATTACCTGACCCTCTTCAATAAGCTGTTTCCTGGACAGAGGTTCGCCCTGCATCTTCTCAGACTGAGGGTGGATGAGGTGGTGGTAAATAATCTCGTGCTCAACATTCTCCAGCGCTCCTTCGTTGTTTAGGAACAAGTCGACCTGAGCAGCGATATGCTTCTGGACGGTTGAGTTACCGATGGAAATCTCAGTATCTCCAAACCATTTGGTCATGAATTCCGCAACTGTGATCATAAAAGGGAAATATTTTAGGAACCAGAAATATTCAATCGCTTTGCGAAAGCTGAGAGTAAATGGATCCGCAAAACCGGGGGCCTTGAGTGCGTCAAAGCAGAATGCGAAGCAATATGAGGTGATGATGTCGATGGTCGTGCAGCGGAAGGCCAAATATAGGTTTGCAGGCTTGCCATCGTATTTGGCAAGTTCAGAGACTAGCAGATCAACCTCAAAGACTTTGAGATATTCTGTACAATAACTGAGCATGCCATACACACCTTTTCTTGAATGACTGGCTCAAGCTTCAGGATAGCACGCCTGGAGAAAAGGGGCGCGAGCATCTCTCGACGTATCTTCGCCGGTTCAGGTTCAGTCTCGCCAAATGATGTTCCTGGAAGGTTGAATCCGCGATAGTAAAATGCCTCCTTTGGGTACTTGGAGCCGGGAGCGTAGATTTGGTGGAATGCACGCGAGCTGGTAAAATGGATCTGCAAGATGCTGCGTTGAACAAGGTTGAACATCGGTTCGATCCTAAATGATTGACTGACCTCGTTTGGGCCAACACGGATGATGGGACCTAAGGACATCAGAAAAACACGAGCCCATACGATGAAAGCCACTAACCATATTGCTGGTGTAGCTCCTCTATGTGTACCAACCACCCGCCACCCACCACTAAATCATAATAGGCCTTGTACCATATTGTAATAGCCGCGAGCTTCGGGCCAGGGTATTTTCTCAATGGGTGGAACCAAATTTGGCGGATAACGTAGACTGTCAGATACCCAACAACTGCATAAGCAGCATACAAGAAACTAAGCGCAAGCTCCCAGCGTTCCATTACAGAAACGGTCTGGAAAGGAGCAGGGAGAGGAATTGCGGGATAGGACCCTGTTCTTTGTCCTTTTATCGTCAAGCGTTAGTCATCCCTGTGTTCTTGAAGTTTGGAGCTGGATGTCAGGCGGTTCGCCGCTCGGCCTGCCGGTGGGCTCCTGCAGCCGAATTCCGGAGTGGTCTGCAACATTACGGCAACGTATTGTCTTGCATTGTTTTTTTGGCTCTGACTAGAATACCTTACCCTATGTGGATTGTGGATCCACAAGCTCTGGTTTCCCATATGTACTCCTTATATCATATAATATATCCTCTCTAATTTCAAATCTCAATGGAATTTGAGAATTGCACACTCAGCACAAGTGCCTTCTGGATAGCTGAGTACTTTCACCAGCGAAATGCCGACTTTTGTGCTTGGAAACTGGAGGAGCTCGCCTATCAAATTCATCGGACCCAGAAACATGGAACTAGGGATGTCTCAGGGTTTCTAAGGTCATTAAAAATGATTGGAATTTTCGAACTTTTAATTCGAGGCGACCAGAGGACGAGGCTGGACAAGGGGAGGGGATCTTGGTAAGTACTTCCTCTTTCTAGAACAAGGCTGATTCAATGCATATCTTCAAAGCCGGGTGTCAAAGTAAACCCGCTATCCACTTGAACGGGTAAGTGAACATCACTAACACATACATGGATACCTTGCTTTCCATTTAAGGCCCCACGGTACCTTTGTTCGCTCGGCCCAGCTTATACATCTCAAGCGCGAACAAAAGGTCAGCAGGGATGGTTCGCCAGGGAAACCTCTTAGGCCGTCATTTCCGAAAAACCGTTCTCAAACACAACAAAAACACACAATAGCTAGGTGCAGCTTGCATCAGGATGCGGCGTTCGTGTCACTAGCTCATCCTGTGGCAAGGTTGTCTGTGAGTGAATAATGCTGAAAACCATTCTCCAACATATATGTATAGATAAACACCTGACGCGTTGAGTGCCATAAGGAACTAGATCATAATCCTGTTAATGGTAGTCACCGGCTAATGTGGGGGAAGTTTAGCAGGAAAGGGTAAGGCCGAAGAATTTAAATCGCAGGATTTAAGTCCTTTCGGGCATAGATACTTCCGCCGGCCTGCGTGGACCCACGATCTACTACCAAAATCGATCCGGAAGGTACCCGTCCGTTTATTTATTATGCACTGGAGCCGCTATTGCAAATACTACACCCATTCAGCTCTGCGTAGTTTGTATGACGTCCAAGTAATGCCACTAAATATCCCCGATAGCCGCACATTCCTACGGTACCCAATCACGAGGCATCAATGTGTCACCCCCAGAGCTCTTTCCCCTCTACCCCAACTCATCTCCCTGGCTAACCGCCGTTCTGCACTGCACAACCTGGGAGCTCTTTCCTTACCCACTAGCAATACCTACTTTCCTGCATGCAGTTCATGACAACGATACTCATTCTCAAGTGTTCTAATACAGAGGCTCAATTCAGCCCCAAATACCCCGTCCTCGTCTTCAACCTTCCGGTCCTCAGTGTATCGCGAATCACTATCGACCCTTGAGATCTGCCTCAACGTTACCTTTGAAACCAAATCCTCAAACTGAGCGCATGCCGTTGACTGGGTAGGAGTCTGTTGAAAATTATGATTATGTGACGTTTGTGGGATTGTGCTTGGCTCCTTGCCCACACCCTATATCTCTTGGTGCATTCACATGTCGTATTAATCGTCACCTCGATGATGACACGGGGCTCCCTGAATAATTATTAAACTTAAGAAAGTCCATTGACTTCCGCAAAATCAAAAGAATAAGATTCTTTTCTCTATGCCTAATCGAATTTTTTTCGGACATTTCCCCAGCTATGGTGGGGTGGCGTGCTATGGTCACCTCATCACTGTGGTGTCCTTTTCTCAATCGCGCCGGGCCTGATGGGTCCTGGTGTATGTATGTATCTATCTCTGGAAAATGCTACTTCAGAAGGTTATCCGCACTGCTGAAAATGCGGCAATCCTAAATACTGTGCGCAGAGTTTAAGCTGGTTCAAGTCAGCTCGACTATTAAGTATTGAGTAGGATATCATCAAAAACCAACGGGTCATATACTTCATTATCCGAAGTCTGATGCGGATCATACCATCAACCCGCTATACTCTCGGCACAAGACACTCACATGGTGGACAGTTTCCTACAAATATAGAATATATAACAAATTGTAGGGTATTCTGTCAGACGGATGTGACCTGTTGGAAATAATAGGAATGGTCGTTAGATAATGCACTACTTTAGTCGTTACTGGTATGTCCGCATGTGCAAGCACCATAGAACGTTGTTTCGAGGATGGGTGGCTCCTTGGCTACTGGGGCGAAGGTTCAAAAGTTCGTATTCTAGGACATAGATCATATGTTTGCCACCAAAGCCACAACTTGTGGCATAAGCCAAGGCATTCAGCAGGGGGTTTGGGAGACCATGGTCAAACCTTGCACCCAAGAAGCTCGCAATAGGTGGGACTGGGGATGTCAGTCTTCATTTCAGGCCTGAGTGTAATCCAACATGTAAATTGACATGCTGTGTAGTCATAAAATCATTAATATAGTATACATCCAACAGAGGGATTCCAAAAACTGAGATAGAATATACTGAATTGTCCCATGTTCGTCAAGGGGTGCATGATTGCACAAGGGTACATATTCCAAACATCACATCAATCGACCTTTTCGCGGACAGTAGCATGGAATTGTCGTCCTAGAAGAATTGGGACTAAAATGTCTTTGTACTCGAAATCCGAAAGGCTATCAGAAAAGGGTTTGTAAATGTAGTGTAAACGAAAGGATTAAAAACTGTACTCACTCTGTTTCGTAAATCTCCATATCAAGTTTCCTGAACAAGTTCGCAAAGAGCAAATACAATTCACACCACGCGAGGCTGCCAAGGAATGTTCAGTTCACATTGCAATTAACCATACGAGTGACAGAGCACTTACTTTACGCCAAGACACATCCTCGGGCCTCTCGAAAACGGCACAAGGTTATTCTCCAAAACGCTTGCATTAGGTTGAAGCCATCTCTCTGGTTTGAAGGTGTATGGATCGGGGAAAACTGTGGGGTCGAAGTGAAGGAAAATGTGACTAGCCGAAACGATGGTCTAGCGAGTAGATAATATAGGTCTCAGAGGTCGTTTCATATCTCAAGGTATCACTTACGCCTTTAGGAACCAAATAACGGTCAAGGAGCACGTCTGATGTTACTACACGGGGGAGGGGCGTGATGATCCCGCCTGTGATCCGCAACGACTCCTTGACCACCGCAGACTAGTGGGATGCATATTATTAGAGCTTCGGGCACGATGAATATTGCATATCTACCCACCAAGTAGGGCAGCCTCTCGAGAGCTGAGTAGGCCATATGCTGATCTTTGTCAGGCCACGCCTCCCGCAGCTCAGAACACAAGTTTCGGAGGAGGTCTTTGTCACCCAATATTCGGAAGGCACCCCAAATGAGTGTACTGGCAACAGTCTCACTACCTGCTCCTAGCAGCACCTGGCCTTCTTCGGCAAGCTCTTTCCGAGACAAGGCTCGTTGGTTCGTCTTCTCAGATTGGGGGCGGATGAGATGGTGGTAAATAATCTCATGCTCGGCGTTCTCTAGCGCGTCTTCGTTGTCGAGGAATAGGTCAACTAGAGCAGTAACTTGCTTCTGTATGATCGTGTTGCCTATGAGAATTTCGCTGTCTCCGAAGTGTTTCGTTAGGGTATCCGTCAGCCTATGTAGGAAGGGGAAATATTTCAGGAACCACATGTAGTGGACCGCTTTATGTTGACTGAGGATCAATGGATCCTCAAAACCTGGAGCCTTCAGAGCGTCAAAGGAATATGAGAAGCAGTAGGAAGAAATGATGTCGAGAGTCGCGCAGCGGATGGCCAAAAACAGGTTTGCAGGCTTGCCGTTGTATTTGACAAGTTCACGAATCAGTAGATCGACCTAGAAGAAGCGCATGAGATCATCTTGAGGGAGGCACAGAAGACTAAGTATCTGCGATTACGCACATTTTCTTGTACAATCCGCTCAAGTTTCAAGATAGCACGTCTTGAGAAGAGGGGCGCCAACATCTCCCGACGCGTCTTGGCCAGGTCCACTTCAGTTTCTCCAAATGATGTTCCCTTGAGGTTGAAGCCGTCGTAGAACCATGATTCTTTGGGGTACGGGGAGCCAGGAGCATAGATTTGGTGGTACGCACGCGCGCTTGTAAAGTGGAGCTGCAGATCAAACGCTACGTTGAACTTTGCTTTTGGCTCAAATACTTCTCAAACTGACCTCATTTGGGCCGATACGAATCACAGGGCCTATAAACTCATGGGTGTGGGGAGGGCACAGTGCTTGCACGAGGGGGTTGCACTCACCATACTGTTTGTGTAATTCCTCTATGTGCGCCAATAGTCTTCCTCCAACCACTAGCTCGTAATACGCCTTGTACCATATGGTAATAGCAGCAAGCTTCGGTCCAGGATAGTTGCTCAAAGGGTGGAACCAGATCTGGCGAATAACGTAGATGCCAAGATATCCAACAACCACATATACAAAGTTATGCGAGATTTCCCAGAAACCCATGGTTGAAACAAGGGGATACCCTGCGCGCGCAGAAGGAAAGAGAAAGAAGCGAGAAGGTGTGTGTGGGGGGGGGAAATCCAGATGTTTGAATCCGAATTACCCTTTTTAATCATATTCAACTCACCGAATTGCGTTATTGGCTAGCCCTCGTTTGAACATTTATCAATTGATCATCTGGACAGCTAGTTATCCCGTCCCCCGTGGTAACATTCTATTCGGGTACAAGAGCAGAACCACGCTGTGTATTAAATTGTCGCCCACCAGTTGATAGACCTCGAACGTAGACCTGTTACCGAAAAAAAAACATCTAAATATCATTGGTCCGTTAGGACGGACCACTAGAGTCGCTTCTAGGAGGTCTCAAGCTCAAGGGAAATTGAGGATTGCGGTCCGCGAACGTGTACCTCCATCCAGGGTCAACACGATATATAATTCAGGGCCAATCTGATCATACATATCCGTGAGTTGCCAACAAGCCATTAGCCAATAAGCATCAGCCGAAGTTCTACTAGGGCTTCCCTTCCTCCTTCCTTCCCCGCCATGCTGCTTCTTGTGCTAGGCGGGTCATCTTGTAAAGTCGTTATCTGATACCCATTCACGTCATTCGACTGTTCTCTTGTCACGTTTTTCATTGACCGTTCGGATGATCCCACGAGTGACTAACGAACTAGGGTCACTGTCGAACCCGTGGTGTCACGGATCATGAATTTACCGACCTTAGGTTATATTTGGGCTCCTTTGCGCAACTGCTGTATTCAATAACATCGGTCTCTTGATTGATCATTTTATTCCAATACCTGGATTGTGGGGTTGACGGAGGTTGAGGGGGACCTGAATGGTTCCTGAATGCCACTGTCATGAATCTCCTGCTTTAGTATGGTGAGCTCCTAGGCATGAAGAAAAAAATATCCGTTTCAGTGCTAGTAATGTCCAAATACAACGAATGCAAACGAAGATCATATCAGAAGAGAATGTAATTCCGGATTCAAAGCAAGGATATAGGTGGGATATACGGTAAAGACATACAGATCAAACTAACGCCGAGAAAAAAGGAATTGAAAAAAGAGGGGTTGGTAAGGGGTTGGGGGGGCATGTGAAGGGATTATCTACTAGTAAGTAATCAAAATCAAGAACCAAGCTTGGCGTTCTTCGAGCCTTCAATACAATGCGACGAAGGCTCCTCTAATTCTTCTCTTACAACTTTCCACCCCTCCTCAGTAAGAGCTGAATATCCTGCGGAGATATCATTCTCAAAGTATCTAGGAACAAATCTTGAAACGGGAACACAGTCAGCACCGAGTAAACCCAACAAAAAGAAAGGGAGAAAAAAAAGCAAGGGATCAACTCACTCGACGCCTTTCTTCTTCCGTTCAGCTGCTTCATCCCTCTGCTTCTGTTCAATCGCTACCTTCTCTCTCGTCGCTTCCGAAAACTCCTTCTTTAGCAAATGATCCGTCACTTTCTCCCAAAGCTTCCTACTCTCATACGGTATCTGCCGCTCCAACGGCCGTACCTCTTTGGGTACAACCTGCAGCACAGACAAATCGATCAACGGAATATACTCGCTATCGGGATGCGAGACATCAGCTCGGGAGGCAGCATGGGAGGTCATCTGGGGTATAGGCAGCTGTTCGTGAGAGGGGGAGGGAGACGAAGCCGAGGAGGAGAATGCATTCGGGTAGGAGCCCGCGCCGACTCGTCGCCAGCGAATTTGGCCACGCCATGAACCGTCAAACACTGCAACAATGCGATTGGCAGGAACGTGCTTGACCCTTGTCCATTCCTCGTGCGCCGTTTCTCCTTCGTGCACTGCGTGGATCACACCCTCCACTAAGAAATGGGGTTTCCCGAGCCATGACTGTCATTTAGGGGGAGGAAAGATGGGTTAAGTTCTCCGACAGGGCGGCGAAAAGGATGCACTCACCTCCTCTTTATAGTCGATAACCGTGCGGAACTTGGTTCCCGGTTTGCCTCCTGTACACGTGATGACAGTCGACTCGCCAACGGTGGCATAGAAGCTTCCCCTTAATATGCCATTGACGGACGCCACCGGGTGCGTGATATTGTACAATTCGCCTTCTCCGCGTCCTCCTGTAATCTTAACAAAGATTCCCTTATTGAATGGCCCAGGCAAAATCTTGACAGTGGTGCCAGCAACCTTGGCCGAAATCTGATCGACACCGAATGACTCCAAATGTCTCTTGGGACACGCAGCGTAGTATGCAGATATGGGGGGATGATGAGATACCTGCTCTGTGACATAAATGACACGTAGCCGCTCAACATCTTTGTCATTGCCGAGGCTCAAACTGGACATCTGAGCTGTCACGTTGGCTGCGATAGACTGCTGGGGAGATGTGGCCGCGGTTGAGGCCATCCCCTTTGAGAGACCACTCCAGCCACTGCGGGTGCTCTTGGAACTCCTGTTGCTCTTGACGCTGGCAGTTTCGGATGTATAGGTGACGGCGGACTCGGGGGTGGCAGAGGTAGTGGTGTGGGTGAGAGGGATGGGTGGTTGTGTGGGATCGTCGGTGTATGTGACGGGCGGCACATCCCAGTGGGCGCGGAAATGCTCGCCAAGAACAGAGTTGTAAGGTTTGCAGATTTTGCCGTGCTGCAGAGGTTGCGGTCAGCTGTGGTGAAAAAGAGCCCTCCGAGGAGGCGTTGCGTACCACAAACTTGAGATCCTTGGTGAATGTGAACCTCACGACAGCCAGCATGCGCTCAAAGGGGTGCTCGGGATCATTGATACTGTTCAGAAAATATTTGAGCGAACTTGGATGACAAGGAAAAGGGGGAACACTCAACGCAGCAAAGATATCTGGCCTATCCAAGTACTGCCAGAACTCCAGGTTAGGGATAGGCTCGAGCAGTGACGCCGGTAAAGAGAGTCGCCTACAAGGCCACGTTTGTCGATGATCAGCCCTCCAGCAGCTCAAACGATCTTTAAAGTAGACATACATAGCGCTAATATCCTTGACGCCCAGACACTTTTTCACCAGCTGGACGATCATCTTGAGCTTTCCGCCCTCGCCGGAGTCGGGGACGGAGATGGGTGGCCCAGGGGCATCTTCGTCGACGACGACATGCTCGTTCTCATCGAATGCGTCCTCGCCTGCCATTTGCAGCGATAGCAATGGGAGTGGGTGGGGGTGGCGAGGGGAGGAAGAAGGGAGAAGAAGGGAGGTTGGGGGCTGGCAGGCATCCCAGCCGAGCAATAATATAAATTCACACAATGGGCGCTTAACAGAAAGTCAGTGTCAGGATGAATTCACGTTGCTGGTCACTATGGCGGTCCGATTCACTAGTGCGTTGTCACTCTTGTTGGTAAGTATCAGATGAATAGTATCCTCGTCTCCGGGAGCGGAAGACGCTCGTCTAGCCAGTACTGCCGAGTCCAAGTAGAGGGCCACAGGAGCGGGCAAGTGGCCCAACCACCTTTTGACAAAAGGCATCTCGCTCCGCAGAACAGCCAGAAGCACTGGTCCAAGGCTATTGTTTTAGACCCACCAGCGGTCGTAACTATCCCAACGACTGCATATTCGGCCGAGGGTTGTGTAGCGCAAACAGTTCAGAGTGATGTCACCACGCGACAAGAAAGTGAACATGATCCTGGTTCCTTGGTATAAACTCATTATTGTACACGCACAGTGCTATCCGGATAGACGTGATACACCAAGCTGCATCTCCTCGTAGCAGAAACAAAAGTTCATGAATCCACATCTGCTGGCCCTAGGCTCTCCCGAACATCCTCCGTTGCCTCCACCGCCTTCCTAAGCTTCTCGGCTTGACCAATCGAGTCCATGCGCGCTGCCAAATCACTGATCTCTCCCTTCCCTTTGCCATTCCCCTCTTGCTCCTTAGCCCTGGTAAGGAGCACTTCAGTCGCCCATTGAAGATAACCGCTCTTGGTCGATTCCCAAGGCCGCTTGCCGGGCTCGGAAAGCTCAACATTCGTGAGCGCTGAGACAGTGGCAGCGTCAAGAGGGGCGAGGTTCGAGCATGACTCGTACATGGCTAGGAATTTTCGTGGAAGGGCGGGGGGATTGTCGAGGGAGGGGTGTTCGAGGGCAGAAAGCTGGTCGGCGCGTTGTTCTGACCTGCGTCGTTGGATGGCCGAGGCTCGTAGAGCACGAGTGCAGACGCGTTTCAGTCTTCGTTGCTAAAGGAGATATTGTAATAAGTAACACAAATATGAGATAAAGAGGACAGCATACAGCATCTATCTTTTTCCGCAGCTGCTCGACTTCATCCATCAACTCTTGTTCACGTTCCGGAGTCGCAGTCAGATCGAGATTCTCATGATGGGGTAACACAATAGGGAGATCAGGCGGAATAGCAAAAATGTTGCGCAGAGACCAGGCCTCGAAAAAGTCAAAGGCGATGTCGGTGTGGTATTCGAGCAATGTCTGGAATGCAACAAGGCCCTGCTCGACCTCCTGTGTTCCGTCCCAGTCGCCACCGAGTTTTTCTGCACGATGGTCTGTCCATTTTTGGAGAAACTCTTCCATGCCATTTACGCCATCCTGCACAGCCTGATTTGCAACGTTGATGATGTCGTCGAGGAGGAGCTGGGGCGAGAAGCCAAGTGCCTCGCAGATGAGCAGAGGAGGAGTCGCCATTGAGACTGCCAGTTGGGATCACAGGACATGCACTCAATGGACGCGTCTGTCACGTGGTTGCGCACCTCTGAAGGACCCCGGCATATGCCCAGGTATGATCGATCACTATGCGGACAGAATTGGCCTCAGAAATCACCTGAGGGCCGATATTATGCGGACATGAATCGCCGAAAATTTTTGCACGCTAGACTGCCACCCTTCAGTGCCTGCTGGACTCTTCTAAGGTTACCAAGGGTTACCATTGAGAGAGGATGCTATGAACAATGGGATAGGGACAGTGTATAGTAGTCTGTTGTGGGCTCGACGCACTCAGAGACCCAGGGGGATTTCTGATTACAGTGCTGACTCTTTGTTAAAATTCAGCTTCGTTGTTCTCTTCCTTCCTGTCTCATAGTGACTCGATTTGTGTTGTTGTCAAAACACTCATTGGTCTAGCCAAAAAGTCATCAACTGCGTAGGAATACCCTTTGGGTAGTTTTGATTTTGTACTTATGCGGACATAAGCATACATTTTCAATGCTTGATCACTTTATGCGCTCATATTGCACCGCCAGCGATGCCCGATGACGAATGCGGACCCAAGAGGTCCAAGAAAGGTGCACCTGATCTTTATGCGGACAGGACCGCGGGAATTTTCACCGGACATAAAGGCCCAAATTGGCCGATTTTGGATCGATCCTACCTGGGCATATGCCGGGGTCCTACCTCTGATCTTATGGAGAGAACCTGCCATGGCAAGGCAATATATTTCCACTATTATTACGGTAAACTCTTCTTGGCCCGTCTCTTCTGGCAGCGCCTTGATCTGCTTATTAACCACAACATGATAATACCATTGTTCCGCAGGTCAACCCAATGCCGTCGGTGCAAAACTGACAATGGTTGGACGATCCCATCAGGACCACTGCCCCGGTATGATTCGTTCTGGGAAGGGATGGCAGGAAGGGACATGACACAGTGCTTCTTCCCTCCCAGTTCACTTTACCGTATACATGTCACCATCTGTTTGCCACATGAGCTCACTGAGGCCAAACCGACAAACTGCCATTGCATACCCTACATATGACAGCGTATGATATATGTTTCTGCAGGAATGCCTACTGTAAAGACAGCATGATGTGGAGATTCTACTCCCCAAATCTTAACGTGTGTGGAAGGTGCAGTATCCTTCCAACCCTTGATTTTGTCACAAGTCTCCTCACGTTGCATGGGAACATATGACGGCCCGGGAGACTACACGAGATTATATCAGAAGCCAAGAGATGTTACTTTACCAAGCTATCCACTCACCCCAGGCTCTCCGGAAAGGTTGATTGAATAGTACCCGCAGCTCTCCATGCGCCCCCCGCAGATGATTCCACTATATTTCAATGCACCAAGTGTAGTGCAAGATAACATCCGTCTCTGTTTGAATTCCTGTTCAAAGTGCTAATCATGGAGTTCAACAATGGCATTTGTGTTGGGAGAAAAATAAAGATATACCTCCTCGAGCCGATCTAGCCAGAAAACAAGCTCTATATCAGGGAAACCACTATAACGGGATTTGGTGCACCAGTTCTCAAGTAACAATAGGAAACAAGATAATGACATTTGATTTTCAGCATCGATCTGGAGCGGAAAATCGTTCACAGAGAGGTTTCTCTGGACCAAATCTGGCCACAGCATTTCCTCAGCTATATCCTCCAGGCACGTTGACAGTGCAAACTCTTCACGTCCAATACTTTGTGGCCATGGGATCTGGAGCTTGCTCATCACTGGGAGTTTGCCTATTAATTGGGTTAATGACAAGGATTATACATGACAATAGATTTGTAAATCATACCCCCAAACTGTATGGTCAACCGGAGCAGTCCCTGCTGCAGTTCACGGCCTATACTATCAACGAAACCTTTGCTGATATAGTATCTGTGGGATCTTGATGCATCCCTGAGGTAGTCCCGGAAAGATGCATGATAAAATTTCAGGCGAGCAGAGCCGATATTCTTTAATGGGATATGAAGGACCGAGTGGAGGGATTGAAGAGCTGTAACGGCAGTGCCCTTCGTTATGCCTAACGAGTTACACATGTAATAGATGGTGCTGGTACCAGATTTTATATGAATGCTTGCAGCAATGAGCTTCTTAGCAACCTCCCATTGTGCATCCGAAGGAATCCTATCCAGAATTGCTGTATAAATCGCATCCAGAGTCGCAAGGGGATGCTTCCGTCCATGTCGAATAGTCAATTTGCGGATGATAGATAATACGCAGTCCAATTGATCGATTGGGTTACCAACATAGGGATCACCAATGAAATGAGCGACCACAGCTGCGAACGCGAATAGACCAGATGCCGCATTCGCAATCTTCAAGAACTGTTGGCTGGTTGGCCATATCTCGGCCTCGATATGACCAGGATACTTTTGACGGATCTCGTTGAACTCGCTCTGTAAATACTTCTCGACGTCCTTGCAAGCTTCATCGGAGTCGACAGGAATGTCCTCTTCCTTGAAGCTATCCTTGACGTCATCACGGGAAAATGCAGCTTTGAGATGTGTCTCGGGGCGACTCGCAATGATCCAGATGAGAGGCACACATGGATATTGTTGTACGAATCCACTGATCAGCTGAACAATTTCGCGTTGGTAGTGGTCACTGTGTTGCCCGGGCCGTATCCGATCCTGCGGATCCCGTTCAACACCACATTCATCTAAACCGTCGACCGCGATCACCCAGTCCTCCTGACCCTTCCGTAGGTTCCTCCGAGCAAATGGCTCGACAATCAGCTTGTTGAACTGCTCAGTCATTGTCTTATTGAGCGACTGTGGATTCCTCATGAGTTCTGCGATGTATGCTTCGTAAGATGAATCTTGAATAGCCAGTTGATAGGCAATCGTAGGGAACACCTGCAGAGGATTGTTGCGATGATTGGGTCTCGAGAAGAACAAGCTTGCACCGAGGTGGTGAGACTCTGATTCCAACTCGGCGAGCGTTTGAACAATTGCGGACTTCCCAACACCGGCAGGTCCATGTATCCAGAGTAGCTTCTTTACTCGATTGGGGTCTCGGAACCATTGTTCAGCTCTCTGGATGATGGCAGTGCGTGTGCCGGGATGGCAGCGTGGTGGTGGATCTCGTGCAGATGAATCAAACTCGGCCCCAGGCATGACATGTTCCCCGAGCCATTGTAGAACTGGCCATAGGTCAACGCTCCGAGATAATACATGAAATGGCGGACTAACTTTCATTAGAGTGGTTGTTAGAGCAAGTGTAGTTATTTTGTGTTCCGATATCGAACATGGTCGAATTACGAATGTTCGCACTTTGAGAATGACCCAAAAATCCCGCGCTGCATGGCCCGGCTGGACGTCGCAGCTCATTGGAGTCTAGGTGACTGGTGGCTAATACGCGCTCTTGCGTGAGAGCATCCAGTTCCAGGTAGCTTTTAGGGACAGGAAGTGCCGGAGCCGAAACCCAAGACACCTGGTTTTGGACGCCTTACAGGCCTATAAATTCGGGAGGTGACACATAATAACGAGGAGCGCACCTGTATTGATTAATGGAAGACGGGTTTCAGCTGTGCTATATATTGTGCCCGATGATCCGAACGGCCGTACATCTACGGGGGCGGTAATGAAGGGGCCATGGAGTTCATCGGGGGCAATAAGCGACATGAAGGGTGCATTCGGCCCTGAAAATCCTCCAGTCATAGGCAGACTTGAGGCCGGCGGGGCAATTGGCCTGATCTGGCTATCTGTGATGTAGATTAGGCGTGCCGAGGAAAACAATACAGCATGAGCAACGCACATGAGGTATCCAGCGTCTGAAATTCATCTAGTTCGGGGAACCCTGTGCTAGCCAGCGGGGGTCCACCAACTGGAGAAGCACTAAGGGTACCTGGCGTTACGGATCCTTCGCTCACAATAAATGCGGACAAAAATGACCAGGTTGGATCGTCTACATAATCTTGTTCAGTAGTAAGTAATCAAAGAGCGTCAGGGAGTCGCATACAAGGGCCGTTTAGCCTCATCAGATCTTCAGTTATGTTTAGGGAGTCATATGTTGGGACCCAGTGGTCAACTGCGGGAACTAGATGATATAAGAGATATTGACCACAAGCGACATTTACACACTGGCTGTGTCTGGTTGTGGCTCAACGATAGCACGCTGGCGCTTTGAAGGCCCCCCAGGTTCATCTGCATTCCGTCGACGCTTATTCAGAGCCTATTACCAATACCACGAGGATTGAACAAGCAGCAGAGATGACATTTGGGCAAAGCCGACCTACAATACCGGTGGCACAAGTGCTTTGATCTTCACTGAGGAAGGCTTGGTCGTGGAGGGGTGGGTAGCTGATTAGGTCGCTCCCCACTCGAGATGTGCTATGGTGGTAGTCTGTTGGATGAGATTGCAGTTCCATGAGCTGAGTGTATGGTAGTAAGCCAAGCAAGAATCGCATTGTGCTTCAAAGCTGTGGGCACGCAATTGCGGTGCTCAGAATTTGCCTCTGGATGTCTATTCATATCACATTTGGCATCCAATAATATTGTGTGAACCTCTCTCTTCTTCGAGTATCGAAAGAGCGTCGAGAGCTGGCATACACCAAAATGACAGGAAATGTACCAACGGGCATGAATGGATACTGTACACATAAAGTTAGGAGGGAGAAACCCCTGCTAGGCATGAGCAAAGGACTTGAAGTTCGTCAGGTAAGGAGAGAGCCCTTAGCGTGTGCGATACATTGATATGAATACCAGGGGGAAACTCCCTGAATGGACAAAACTGTGATAGGTGAGGGGGAAATCCTCCGTTGCGTTCAAGGCAGGGCACGTCAGTATAGAGCGAAGGGAGGGTGCCTCCAGTGTCCCTAAGGAAACATGATGAAGAAAAGGAGAGCGCTCTCGATATACTCAAGGAGGACGCTAGATGAAGTGCTAACGTCTCTAATGCGCCCAAGAGAGTGCGATAAAGTTAACGAGATACAGAGGGGCTCCCTCCGAGACATTCAAGGAGGAGCGCAACAGGGTGCGGGGAAACACCAGTGTGACAAAGTGCAGGGAAGTACCATAAGGTTCTTGAGGAACTTGTTAGGCGAAGCATCGTGACGAGTTGAGAGGAAATGTCATCCATGTGCTCGGAACGGAACATGAGAGGGTGTGGGCCCTTTGCTGTGCTTGAGGAGCATGATAAGCTGATGAGATATTCTACAATGCACCAAAGAAGAAGCACGAGAAGATGAAGAGATACACACACCATATATTCAAGAAGGGGCGTGACAAGACAAGGAGCCTCTGATGCGCCCAAGAAAGAGCATAAAAAGACGAGGGAGAGCACCCTTGACGCGCTCAAAGGAAGTGTGTGAGGATGAGGGAAACACCTTCGACATGCTCAAAGGGAGCGCGAAAAATAAAAGGGGGTGCCTTCGACGTACTCAGGAAAAAGCGTGATAAGGTGAGGGGAAAACCTCTGACGTGCTCAAAGGGAGTGTGTGAAGATGAAGGGGAACCCTTCGACAGGCCCAAGGTGAGCATGTAAGAGCAAAAGGGAACACCTTTGATGTGCTCAGGGGGAGTATAAAAGGGTAGAGGGGAACGTCTCCGATGTGCTCAAGAGGAGCATAAGGGTGGAAGGGAACGCCTTCGGTGCGCCCAAGGTTAGCACGTAAAGATGAGTGGGCACACCATCGACATGCCAAGGAAGTGTATGAAGAGAGGCACCATCACTGTGCCCAAGGAGCAAAGATGCCGGATGAGGGAAAACATCCTCGACCGAAATTTCGTCTGCCCCGATAGTCATGTTGATGCGAGTTGGAAGGCCGTGTGGACGTCAACGATTCCCAGCATCAAGAGGGTAAACAAAGAGTGGCAGTCGTGAAATGGTAATCCACCAAGCGCGTAGGACATGAGAAGAAGACTGCTGGTAGGATGACGAGTATTGCAGAACATAATAGTCCTGGCAGTGCATATGGGGTGCGTGGGCCCCATGACCGAGTTTGTCAAACACCGGGTATGATGAGGGTCGAGAGAAGCAGAATCGAGCCTAGGCAGGGAGCGCTACCGCCAGCACTAGCCTCCGAATCCGAAATCGCCATCCACGCCATGTAAGCTTTAGGACTCAAGCAATCATCAAGAACACCAATAAGAAGCATACGAAAGACTCATCTATACCAAGACTAAACACGACCTATGGACCATATTCGAGAGCCCCCGGCAACATGATAGGCACGGACATATGCATATCCGATATCAAAGCCTGGTCAGAGTTCATCCGCAAACAGAGTTGAGGAGACGCGATCTTGAAGACAGTGCCGAGTCCAGGCCTGTATCCGAGTGCCCGAGTACTAAGCATCATCGCGCGGGACCAGGTTCAGCCAGAGGCGCCAGAAGAATGGGAGTGCTAAAAAAGAATAAGGAAGATTAACGGCCGTCCACGTCCCCTGGTGCTATTGCCTGGCCGTGCAGTGGCCTCCAAACAGGTGGCGACGTCATGAAAGTCGAGAGCGCATACCATAAGTGTGTATGGGAGTATATGCGTATAACGCGTTCTGAAGACAACCACGCTTGGTCGATTCCCAAGGCTGCTTTCCAGGGGAGGAAAGCTCAATGTTCGTGAGCGCTGAGACAGTGGCAGCATCAAGAGGGGCAAGGTTCGAGCATGACTCGTACATGGCTAGGAACTTTTGTGGAAGGGCGGGAGGATTGTCAAGGGAAGGGTGTTCAAGGGTAGAAAGCCGATCAGCGCGTTGTTCTGACCTGCGTCGTTGGATGGCCGAGGCTCGTAGGGCACGAATGCAAACGCGTTTGAGTCTTCGTTGCTGAAGGAGATATTGTAATAAGTAACACAAATATGAGACAAGGAGGACGGCATACAACGTCTATCTTTTTCCGTAACTGTTCGACTTCATCCATCAACTCCTGTTCACGCTCCGGAGTCGCAGTCAGATCGAGGTTCTCATGATGGGGCAACACAATAGGGAGACCGGGCGGAATAGCGAAAGTGTTGCACAGAGTCCGGGCCTTGAAAAAGTCAAATGCGATGTCGGCGTGATATCCAAGCAATGTCTGGAATGCAACAAGGCCCTGCTCGGCCTCCTGTGTTCCGTCCCAGCTGCCACCGAGATTCCCTGCGCGATGGTCCGTCCACTTTTGGAGGGAGTCTTCCATGCCGTTTATGTCATCCTGCACAGCCTGGTTTGCAACGTTGATGATGTCGTCAAGGAGGGGCTGGGGCAAGAAGCCAAGGGCCTCGCAGATGAACAGAGGAAGAGTCGCCGTTGAGACTGCTGGGGTTGTCAGACGCCTAATGGACGCATCTGTCACGTGGTTGCTTCATTGTCGATGCGCAAAAATGCTCGCACAAGTCAACCCACCCCTGCTCATATGGAGAGAACCTGCCATGGTGAGGCACTGTATCTCCACTATTATTATGGTAAACTCTTCTCAGCCTGTCTCTTCTGGTCAAGTGCCTTGACTTACTTGTTAACCACGGCATGACAATACCATTGTCCAGCAGGTCAACCCAATGCCGTCGGTGCAAAACTGACAATGGTTGGACGATCCCATCGAGACCACTGCCCTGGTATGATTCGTTCTGGGGAGGGATGGCAGGAAGGCACATAACACAGCGCTTCTTCCCTCCCAGTTCACTTTACTGTATACATGTCACCATCTGTTTGCCACATGAGCTCACTGAGGCCAAACCGACACACTGCCATTGCATACCCTACATACCACACTCTATGATATATGTTTCTGCAGGAATGCCTAGTGTTAAAACGGCATGATATGGAGATTTTACTCCCCAAATCTTAACGTGTGTAGAAGGTGCAGTATCCTTCCAACCCTTGATTTTGTCATGAGTCTCCTCACCCCCCATGAAAATATATGACGGCCCGGGAGACTACACGAGATTATATTAGAAGCCAAGAGGTGTTACTTTACCAAGCTATCCACTCACCCCAGGCTCTCTGGAAAGGTTGGTTGAATAGTACTCGCAGCTTTTTATGCGTCTCCCGTAGACGACTCTATATTTTAATGCACCAAGTGTAGTGCAAGATAACATCCGTCTCTGTTTGAATTCCTGTTCCAAGTGCTAATCATGGAGTTCAACAACGGCATTTGTGTTGGGAGAAAAATAAAGGAAATACCTCGAGCCGATCTAGCCAGAAAATGAGGTCTATATTGGAGTAACCACTATGATAGACTCTGGTGCGCCAGTTCTCAATTAACAATAGGAAACAAGATAATGACATTTGATTTTCAGCATCGATCTGGAGCGGAAAATCGTTCACAGAGAGGTTCCTCCGGACCAAATCTGGCCACAGCATTTTCACAGCTATATCCTCCAGGCACCTTGACAGTGCACGCCGTTCACGTCCAATACTTTGTGGCCATGGGATCTGGACGTTGCCCATCACTGGCACATTGCCTATTGATCAGGTTAATGACAAGGATTATACATGACAATAGATCTGTAAATCATACCCCCCAACTGTATGGTCAACCGGAGCAGTCCCTGCTGCAATTCAGGGCCTATTCTATCAACGAAGTCTTTGCTGATATAGTATCTGTGGGATCTTGATGCATCCCGAAGGTAGTCCCGGAAAGATGCATGATAAAATCGAAGGCGAGCAGAGCCGATATTCTTTAATGGGATATGAAGGACCGAGTGGAGGGATTGAAGAGCTGTAACGGCAGTGCCCTGCGCTATGCCTAATGAGTTGCACATGCAATAGATGATGCTGGTACCAGATTTTATATGAATGCTTGCAGCAATGAGCTTCTTAGCAACCTCCCATCGTTCACCCGAAGGAATCCTATCCAGAATTGCTGTATAAATCGCATCCAGAGTTGCAAGGGGATGCTTCCGTCCACGTCGAATAGTCAATTTGTCGATGATAGATAATACGCAGTCCAATTGATCGATTGGGTTACCAACATAGGGATCACCAATGAAATGAGCGACCACAGCTGCGAACGCGAATAGACCAGATGCCGCATTCGCAATCTTCAAGAACTGTTGGCCGGTTGGCCATATCTCGGCCTCGATATGACCAGGATACTTTTGACGGATCTCGTTGAACTCGTTCTGTAAATACTTCTCGACGTCCTTGCAAGCTTCATCGGAGTCGACAGGAATGTCCTCTTCCTTGAAGCTATCCTTGACGTCATCACGGGAAAATGCAGCTTTGAGATGTGTCTCGGGGCGACTTGCAATGATCCAGATAAGAGGCACACATGGATACTGTTGTACGAATCCACTGATCAGCTGAACAATTTCGTATTGGTAGCGGTCACTGTGTTGCTCGGGCGGTATCTGATCCTGCGGATCCCGTTCAACACCGCATTCGTCTAAACCGTCGATCGCAATCACCCAGTCCTCCTGACCCTTCCGTAAATTCCTCCTAGCAAACGGCTCGACAATCAGCTTCTTGAACTGCTCGCCCATCGTCTTATTGAGCGACTGTGGATTCCTCATGAGTTCTGCGATGTATGCTTCGTAAGATGAATCTTGAATAGCCAGTTGATAGGCAATCGTAGGGAACACCTGCAGAGGATTGTTGCGATGGTTGGGTCTTGAAAAGAACAAGCTTGCACCGAGGTGGTGAGACTCTGATTCCAACTCGGCAAGGGTTTGAACAATCGCAGACTTGCCAACACCGGCAGGTCCGTGTATCCACAATAGCTTCTTTACTCGATTGGGGTCTCGGAACCAATGTCTGGCTCTCTGGATGATAGCAGTACGTGTACCGGGATGGCAGCGTGGTGGTGGATCTCGCGCAGATGAATCGAATTCGGCCCCAGGCATGACATGTTCCCCGAGCCATTGTAGAACTGACCACAGGTCAACGCTCCGAGATAATACATGAAATGGCGGACTGACTTTCATGAGAGTGGTTGTTAGAGCAAGTGTAGTTATTTTGTGTTCCGATATCGAGCATGGTTGGATTACGAATATTCACACTTTGACAATTACTCAAAATTCCAGCGCCGCGTGGCTCGGCCGGGCGCTGCGGCAAGTTGGAGTCAAGGCGATTGGTGGTTACTAGGCGCTCTTGGGTCAGAGCATCCAGTTCCAAGTAGCTTCCAGCGACTGGAATTATCAGAGCCGGAACCAAAGATACCTGATTTCGAACACCTTTACGGGCTTATAAGTTCGGGAGGTGACACATAATTACGAGGAGCGCACCCGTATTGGTTGGTGGAAGATGGGCTCTGGCCGGGTCATATATTGTGTTTGATGACTCGAGTGGCCGTACATCTACAGGGGGGATAACGGAGGAGCTATGAAGCTCACTTGGGGCAATAAGTGACATAAAGGGTGCATTCGGCTCTGAAGATCCTCCAGCCATAGGCAGGCTTGTGGTCATGGAGACGATCGGTCTGGGCTGGTTGTCTGTGATGTAGATTAGGCGTGCTGGGGGAAATGATATAGCATGGGCAACACACACGACGTATCCAGTTTTTGAAATATGTCTGGTTCGGGGAACTTTATACTAACCGGGGGTCCACCGGCTGAAGAAGTAACAAGTGTATCTGGTGCTACAGATTCATTGCTTACGAAACATGCGGACAAAAATGACCAGGTTGGATCATCTACATATCTTGTTCAGGGGTATGCAACCAAGGTGTGTCAGTGAGTTGCATACAAGGGGCGTTCAGCCTCATCAGGTCTTCAGCTATGTTGAATGGGTCGTTTGTCAGGACCTGGTCAACTATGGGAACTAGATGATATAAGAGATATTGACCACGAACGACATTCACATACCGGCTACGTCTGGTGGTGGTTCAATGATAGCACACTGGCGTTTTGAAGGCCCTCGTTCATCCGTGTTCCGTCGACGCTTATTATGTGCCTATTACCAATACCACAAGTATTAAACGAACAGCAGAGGTGGCATTGGGGCGGATGCAACATACCATACCAGCGGAACGAGTACTTCGATCTTCGCCAAGGGAGGTTTGGTTGTGGAGGGGCGGGTAACTGATCGGGTTGCTCCCCACCCGAGACATATGATGATATTCTGTTGGATGGGATTGTGATTCCATGAGCTGGGTGTATGATAGTAAGCCAAGCAAGAGTCGCGTGGTGCTTCAAAGCTGTGGACATGCAATTGCAGTGTTTGGAATTTGCCTCTGGATGTCTATTTATATCACACTTGGCGCCTCTCCCTTCTTCGAGTATCTATGAGTTGGGGCTCAGGGGTAGATCTAAATACGTAGCATGAAATATTTGAAAAATGATTATGCAAATCATGTGCGAACGATCCTCATGCGTCAAGTATGAGTGTTAATATTCATCGGATGGAGAGGTTTTGGTTCTGATGATGACAATGAGTGCTGAGCGCTGAGCGGTTACCTTGTGTACCCGCAAATAACGTGGGCTTGATGACTGGGAGCGCCATGGCGAATGGATGCATTCCTCTAGGGATGGTAGGAATGTAGGGTACACTCACACTTGGAACCTCGGACATCCCATAATAGGCAATCGAATATCCTATATCATACAGTGATGTCACCAAGCGACGAAAAAGTGCAGTGCTGTCCGAATAGGCGTCGTGGGTCAAACTACATCTCTCCGTAGCAGAAACAAACAAGTCACCAGTATACATCTGCTAGTCCCAAGCTCTCCCGAACACCCTCCGTAGCCTCCACCGCCTTCCTAAGCTTCTCAACCTGACCAATTGAGCCCATACGCGCTGCCAGATCACTGATCTCCCCCTTCCCTTTTCCATTCCCCTCTTGCTCCCTAGCCCTGGCAAGGAGCACCACAGTCGCCCATTGAAGACAACCGCTCTTGGTCGACTCCCAAGGCCGCTTTCCAGGCGAAGAAAGTTCAGCATTCCTGAGCGCTGAGATGGTGGCAGCATAAAGAGGGGTGAGGTTCAAGCACGACTCGTACATAGCTAGGAAATAAATTTCATGGAAGGGCAGGAGGATTGTTAAGGGAGGAGCGTTCGAGGGCAGAAAGCTGATCAGCATGTTGGTCTGACCTGTGTCGTTGAATGGCGGAAGCTCATAGAGCACGAGTGCAAATTCTGCGCTAGATCTTCTGATTCGGGCTTCCTCTTCTTGGTGGTGATGGTGGCGGTGATGCTCATACTAGGCGTCGTGGCAGCAGACCCTCCAGCAGTAATTTCGGGAAACCCAGAAAGACCCAGAGCGCTGGCGTAGCGGTCTCCGAATATACTCATACTTCCTTCAATGATTTGAGACAAGTGTTGAACGTGACCACGGACGGTACGACCTCCAAGCCTGATGAAATGAGTGAAAAGCCAGTTAAGGTACATAGGGAAATCAATAGTAATAGCTTGGAATGAACAACCGGTAAGGGCACCTGAGGGGAGTTATTCAAGAGAGATAAGCCTATACTAGATAAAAAGGAGGGTTGAAATGGCGTCAGTGTGGCCATGCGTTGCCTGGATTTTAGGTTTTTTTTCTTTGCGTACAGGTGGCATTTGCTCGAATTGTTCTGGACCTGGACTGTTTGCTTTGTAGAAGTATTCCGTTTGAGTGATACAGAGGAAACATTCTTCAGTTTCTGCGCCTGGTTCAGAAAATTCCCAGAGTGTCTTGAGCGTATCCTTCTCGAAATCTGTTACAAATCTTGTGAACACAAGCCTAGGATAACACGACGAGGCCCAGGGAATTACCATGAAGCTCGCCATTGGGGTGTGTCGTCCTATCCCTTGGGTTATACAAGTGATTCGCGCCCTATTACGCCTTTTTAGCCCTGAGTTCGCGAAAGAGGAAAGGGGATGCATAAGTACAAGAGGTATAAAATCAGCACTCGTCTTCCTCATTCGCTCTTGTCATCGTCTTCGCCGTGATTCGATTTAGGCTTTGATAGCTTTGGATCTTCAGTCAATGCGATCGTTGGTGTGCGTTTGGCGCGGGCGAAGAGACCCACTTCAAGATCTCGAATGAAATTGATAATAACCATTGGCCAGCCTGGGTGTGCAGGCAGTGCGTCGTAGTATTCGGGCGCGAGCTTTCTAAGTTGAGGGAGCATAACAAGATGAGGGGAAGCGCCCCTGATGTACTCGGGCGAGATAAGATGAGGGGGGAGCACCCTTGACGTGCTCAAAGGGAGTGTGTGAGGATGAGGGGAACGTCTTTGACATGCTCAAAGGGAGCGCGAAACTTCAAGGGGGATGCCTTCGACATACTCAGGAAAAAGGGTGATAAGGCGAGGGGGAAACCTCTGACGTGCTCAAAGGGAGCACGTGAAGATGAAGGGGAGCCCTTCGACATGCCCAAGGGGAGCATGTAAAGGTGAAGAGGAACACCCTCAATGTGCTCAAGAGGAGCATAAAAGGATAGAGGGAAACGCCGTCAACGTGCTCAAGGTGAGCGCGGAAAGATGAGTGGGCACGTCGTCGACATGGCAGGGAGGTATATGAGGAGAGGCACCATCACTGTGCCCAAAGAGTAAAGATGCCGGGTGAGGGAAAACATCCTTGATCTTCGTCCGCCCCGGTAGTCATGTCGATGTGAGTTGGAAGGCCGCGCAGACGTCAACGATTCCCAACGTCAAGAGGGTAAACAAAGAATGGCAATCGTGAAATGGTGATCCACCAAGCGTGTGAGGACATGAAAAGAAGGTGATGAGTAGCG
Source organism: Lepiota venenata (assembly GCA_004296355.1). Taxonomy (NCBI): domain Eukaryota; kingdom Fungi; phylum Basidiomycota; class Agaricomycetes; order Agaricales; family Agaricaceae; genus Lepiota; species Lepiota venenata. The sequence goes on from RCFS01000046.1 coordinate 100,096, forward strand.
CAGGACATAATAGCCCTGGCATCGTATATGAGGTACGTGGGCCCCATGACCGAGTTTGTCAAGTACTGGGTATGACGAGGGTCGAGAGAAACAGAATCGAGCCCAGGCAGGGAGTGCTATCGCCAGCACTAGCCTCCGAATCCGAAATTGCCACTGTCCAGGCCGTGTGAGCCCTAGGACTAAAGCAATCATCGAGAACGCCAATATGAAGTGTATGAGACACTCATCTATACCATGACTAAACACAACTTATAGGCCATATTTGAAAGCCCCCAGCAACATGATGGACATGGGCATATGTATATCTGATGTCGGAGCCTGGCCAGAGTTCATCCGCTATGAAGTTAAAGAGGCGTGATCTTGAAGACAGTGCCGAGTCCCGGCCTGTATCCGAGTGCCCGAGTACCAAGTATTGTCACTGGATCAGGTTCAGCCTGAGGCGCCAGAAGAATGGGCGTGCCAAAAAAGAATAAGGAGGATTAACAGCTGTCCACGTCGGATCCCCCGATGCTATTGCCTGGCCGCGAGGTGGCCTCCAACCAGGCGGCGACGTCGTGAAAGTCAAGAGCGTGTACCATAGGTGCGCATGCAAACATATGCGTATAACGCATTCTCCAAAGGATGACGAATGACAAGTAGGAAGAAAGGGAGGACACTTCCTATCACTCATAGAAGACTTGGTGCTAGTTTGTACTGTACATGTATAGAACCAAAGCGCTAGGCTATCTGCGTGCTCTGACAAATTATCTCATCTCCCAGTATAGTGCTGTCCAAGTAGGTGTCGTACGTCAAGCTACATCTCCCTATAGCGGGCAAAAAGAAACGTCATGAATCCACACCCGCTGGCCCTAAGCTCTCTCGAACATGCTCTGCAGCCTCCATCACCTTCCTAAGCTTCTCAGCCTCGCCAATTGAATCCATGCGCGCTGCCAGATCACTGATCTTACCCTTCCCTTTGCCATTCCCTTCTTGTTCCTTAGCCCTGGCAAGGAGCACTTCAGTCGCCCACTGAAGATAACCACTCTTGGTCGATTCCCAAGGCTACTTTCCAGGTGAGGAAAGCTCAACGTTCGTGAGTGCTAAGACAGTGGCAGCAACAAGAGGGGCAAGGTCCGAGCATGACTCGTACATGGCTAAATTTTTTGTGGAAGGGCGGGAGGATTGTCGAGGGAAGGGTGTTTGAGGGCAGAAAGCTGATCGGTACATTGTTTCTGACCTGCGTCGTTGGACAGCGGAGTCGTAGAGCACTAGTGCAAATGCGTTTGAACCTTCGTTGCTGGAGGATATGTTGAAATGAGTAACAACAAATACGGGAGGGAAGATAGAAAGGATGGCATACAGTGTCTATCTTTTTCCGCCACTGCTCGACTTCATCCACCAACTCCTGTTCACGTTCCGGAGTAGCGGTCAAATCGAGGTTCTCATGATGGGGCAGCGCAATAGGGAGATCGGGAGGAATAGGGAAAATGTTACGCAGAGACTAGGGTCAAATGCGATCTCGGTGTAATATTCGAGGAATGTCTGGAATGCAACAAGGCCCTGCTCAACCTCCTGTGTTCCGTCCGAGTTGCCACCGAGATTTTCTGCGTGATGGCCTGTCCACTTTGGGGGGAAGCTGTTTACGCCATCCCGCACGGCCTAGTTTGCAACCGATGTCGTCGAGGAGGAGCTCGGGCGAGACGCCAGGGGCCTCGCAGATGAACAGAGGAGGAGTCGCCGTTGAGACTGCTGGGGTTGTGTGACAGACGCAGGAACCCGGCATATGCACAGGTAGGATCGATCCAAAATCAGCCAATTTGGACCTTGATACATATGTCCGGTGAAAATTCCCGCGGTCCTGTCCGCATAAAGATCAAGTGCGCCTTTTTTGGACCTCCTGGATCCGCATTCGTCACCGGGCATCACTGGCGTAGCAAATCGGAAATCCCCCTAGATTGGGAACAGGCTGCCGCACAATTGCGTTTCTGAATGACCCAAGTGAGAAATTCGAGGGATTTGGAGGACAGTCAGGAATGAGGGCTCAGCACAGGTAACAGATGTGAACATCAGAACTGAGAGTCGCTTGTAGAGCTCAATATATATGTATGAAATTAATCCAACACTAGTCGCTGATTGGATCATACGTGTGTCGTCGTAAAAGACAAAAAAGGAAAGACACACGTGAGTCTGACTACGGGAGACTACTGATTGGAGCCACTCGTGTTTGGCATTGTTCATAGCGTCCTCGCTCAATGGTAGCCCTTGGTAACCTTAGAAGAGTCCAGCAGGCACTGAAGGGTGGCAGTCTAGCAGGCACAGGTGGTGGATTTTTACGAGTCTAGCATCGTTGGCGGGGGTACGTATGGCGCCCATGGCTGGTGTGTCCGGAAGGTGATCGGGCCCAAGCCAGCAAGAGCCATGTTAATGTGGGAAAATTATCGGCCCACGCAAAAAATTTCAGCGATTCGTGTCCGCATAATATCGGCCTTCAGGTAGTTTCTGAGGCCGATTCTGTCCGCATAGTGATCAATCATACCTGAGCATGCCTCCTACAGACACCTAATGGACACGTCTGTCACGTGGTTGCTTCACTATGCAAAAACGCTCGCAAAAGTCAATGCACCTCTGATCTTATGGAGAGAACCTGCCATGGTGAGGCACTGTATTTCCACTATTATTATGGTAAACTCTTCTCAGCCTGTCTCTTCTGGTCGAGCGCCTTGATCTACTTATTAACCACAGCGTGACAATTGTCCCGTAGGTTAACCCGATGCCGTCGGTGCAAAACTGACAATGGTTGGACGATCCCATCAAGACCACTGCCCTGGTATGATTCGTTCTGGGGAGGGATGGCAGGAAAACACATGACACAGCGCTTCTTCCCTCCCAGTTCACTTTACTGTATACATGTCACCATCTGTCTGCCACATGAGCTCACTGAGGCCAAACCGACACACTGCCATTGTATACCCTACATATCACACTGTATGATATATGTTTCTGCAGGAATGCCTAGTGTAACGACGGCATGATATGGAGATTTTACTCCCCAAATCTTAACGTGTGTAGAAGGTGCAGTATCCTTCCAACCCTTGATTTTGTCATGAGTCTCCTCACCCCCCATGAAAATATATGACGGCCCGGGAGACTACACGAGATTATATCAGAAGCCAAGAGGTATTACTTTACCAAGCTATCCACTCACCCCAGGCTCTCTGGAAAGGTTGATTGAATAGTACTCGCAGCTTTTTATGCGTCTCCCGTAGACGACTCTATATTTTAATGCAGCAAGTGTAGTACAAGATAACATCCGTCTCTGTTTGAATTCCTGTTCAAAGTGCTAATCATGGAATTCAACAATGGCATTTGTGTTGGGAGAAAAATAGAGATATACCTCCTCGAGCCGATCTAGCCAGAAAATGAGATCTATATCAGAGTAACCACCACGACGGACTCTGGTGCGCCAGTTCTCAAGTAACAATAGGAAACAAGATAATGACATTTGATTTTCAGCATTGATCTGGAGCGGAAAATCGTTCACAGAGAGGTTCCTCCGGACCAAATCTGGCCACAGCATTTCCTCAGCTATATCCTCCAGGCACGTTGACAGTGCAATCCATTCACGTCCACTACTTTGTGGCCATGGGATCTGGATGTCGCCCGTCGCTGGGACGCGGCCTATTTATTGAGTTAATGACAAGGATTATACATGACGATAGATCTGTAAATCATACCCCCAAACTGTATGGTCAACCGGAGCAGTCCCTGCTGAAATTCACGGCCTATACTATCAACGAAGTCTTTGCTGATATAGTATCTGTGGGATCTTGATGTATCCCGAAGGTAGTCCCGGAAGGATGCATGATAAAATCGAAGGCGAGCAGAGCCGATATTCTTTAATGGGATATGAAGGACCGAGTGGAGGGAGCGAAGAGCTGTAACGGCAGTGCCCTGTGTTATGCCTAACGAGTTACACATGTAAAAGATGGTGCTGGTACCAGATTTTAAATGAATGCTTGCAGCAATGAGCTTCTTAGCAACCTCCCATTGCGCATCCAAAGGAATCCTATCCAGAATTGCTGTATAAATTGCATCCAGAGTTGCAAATGGATGCTTCCGTCCACGTCGAATAGTCAATTTGTGGATGATAGATAATACGCAGTCCAATTGGTCAATTGGGTTACCAACATAGGGATCACCAATGAAATGAGCGACCACAGCTGCGAACGCGAATAGACCAGATGCCGCATTCGCAATCTTCAAGAACTGTTGGCTGGTTGGCCATATCTCGGCCTCGATATGACCAGGATACTTTTGACGGATCTCGTTGAACTCGTTCTGTAAATACTTCTCGACATCCTTGCAAGCTTCATCGGAGTCGACAGGAATGCCCTCTTCCTTGAAGCTATCCTTGACGTTATCACGGGAAAATGCAGCTTTGAGATGTGTCTCGGGGCGACTCGCAATGATCCAGATGAGAGGCACACATGGATACTGTTGTACGAATCCACTGACCAGCTGAACAATTTCGCATTGGTAGTGGTCACTGTGTCGCTCGGGCCGTATCTGATCCTGCGGATCCCGTTCAACACCACATTCATCTAAACCATCGATCGCAATCACCCAGTCCTCCTGACCCTTCCGTAGGTTCCTCCGAGCAAATGGCTCGACAATCAGCTTGTTGAACTGCTCGGTCATTGTCTTATTGAGCGACTGTGGATTCCTCATGAGTTCTGCGGTGTATGCTTTGTAGGATGAATCTTGAATAGCCAGTTGATAGGCAATCGTAGGGAACACCTGCAGGGGATTGTTGCGATGATTGGGTCTCGAGAAGAACAAGCTTGCACCGAGGTGGTGAGACTCTGATTCCAACTCGGCAAGGGTTTGGACAATTGCAGACTTCCCAACACCGGCGGGTCCGTGTATCCACAATAGCTTCTTTGCTCGATTGGGGTCTCGGAACCAATGCTCGGCTCTCTGGATGATGGCAGTACGTGTACCAGGGTGGCAGCGTGGTGGTGGATCTCGTGCAGATGAATCGAACTCAGCCCCAGGCATGACATGTTCTCCGAGCCATTGTAGAACTGACCACGGGTCAACGCTCCGAGGTGGTACATCAAGTGGCAGACTAACCTTCATTAGAGTGATTGTTAGACCAAGTATAGATATTTTGTGTTCCAATATCGAACATGGTTGAATTCCGAATATTCGCACTTTGAGAATGACTCAAAAATCCGGTACTGCGTGGCCCGGCCGAATGCCGCAGCTCGTTGGGGTCAAGGTGATTGGTAGCTAGTACGCGCTCTTGTGTGAGAGCGTCCAGTGCCAGGTAGCTTTCAGGGGCCGGAATTACTGGAGCTGAAACCCAAGGTACCTGGTTTTGAACACCTTTACGGGCCCATAAATTCGTGAGGTAACACATAGTTATAAGGAGCGCACCCGCATTGGTTGGTGGAAGACAAGTTTCAGCCGTGTGATATATTGTGCCCGATGACCCGAATGGCCGTATATCTACGGGGGCGATATTGGGGAGGCCATGGAGCTCATTTGGGGTAAGAAGTGACATAAAGGATGCATTTGGTTCTGAAAATCCTCCAGTCATAGGCAGACTTGTGGTCTTCAAGGCAAACGGCCTGATTTGGTTGTCTGTGATGTAATTAGGCGTGCTGGGGGAAATGATACGGCATAGGCAACACACACGATGTATTCAGTGTCTGAAATTCATCTAGTGCGGGGAACTCTGTACTAGCAGAGGGTCTACCAACCGAAGAAGCATCAAGTGTATCTGACGCTACGGACCCTTCGTTCACCATAAATGCAGACAAAAATGACCAGGTTGGATCATCTACATAATATTGTTCAGGGGTAAGTGATCAAGATGCGTCAGTGAGTCGCGTACAAGGGGCGTTCAGCCTCATCAGGTCTTCAGTTATGTTTAGGGAGTCGTTTGTCGGGACCTGGTCAACTATGCGAACTAGATGGTATAAGAGATATTAACCACAAACGCATACATACCGGCTGCATCTGGTGGTGTCCCAACGGCAGTACGCTGGCGTTTTGAAGGCCCCCCTAGTTCATCTGCGTTCCTTCGGCGCTTATTTGGAGCCTATTATCAATACCACGAGTTTTAATCGAGCAACGGAAGTGGCATTGGGGCGGAGGGGACATACAATACCAGTGGAACAAGTACTTCGATCTTCACCGAGGAAGGTCTGGTCGTGGAAGGGTGGGTAACCGATTGGCTCACTCCCCACTCGAGACATATGATAATAATCTGTTGGATCAGATTGTAATTCCATGAGCTGGGTGTATGGTAGTGATTCAAGCAAGAGTCGCCTGGTGCTCCAAAGCTGTGGACATGCAATTGCAGTGTTCGGAATTTGCCTCTGGATGTCTATTCATATCGCACTTGGCGCCTAATACTATTGTGTAAGCCTCTCCCTTCTTCAAGTATCTACGAACTGGAGCTTAGCGGTAGATCTAAATGCATAGGATGAAATATTTGAAAGTTGTTTATGTGAATCGTGTGTGAACGATCCTCATGCATCAAGTGGGAGCGCTAATGTTCACCGGGTGGCGAAACTGGGAGCGCCATGATAGATGGATGGTTTCCTTTAGGGACGGTAGGAATGTAGGGTATACTCACACTTGGAACCTTGGACATCTCATAATAAGCAATCGAATACCCTATATTATAGCAATATCGCCATGCGACAAAAAAGAGTGAACAGTGTGGCCCCCTGGTATAGATTGATTATTGTGCGCGCGTAGTGCTGTCCGAGTAGGCGTCGTGCACCGAGCTGCATCTCCCCAGTAGCAGAAAAAAGAAGTCATGAATCCATATCTGCTGACCCTACTAGAGGCTCGCCCGAACATCCTCCGTAGCCTCTACCGCCTTCCTAAGCTTCTCAGCTTGACCAATTGAGTCCATGCGCGCTGCCAGATCACTGATTTCCCCCTTGCCTTTTCCATTCCCCTCTTGCTCCTTAGCCCTGGCAAGGAGCACCTCAGTTGCCCATTGGAAATAACCGCTCTTGGTCGATTCCCAGGGTCGCTCTCCGGGCTCGGAAGTTTCGTGAGTGCTGAGACGGTGGCACTGTCAAGAGGGGCGAGGCTGAGCACGGCTCGTACATGGCTAGGATATTTTGTGGAAGGGCAGGAGGATTGTCGAGAAAGGGGTGTTCGAGGGCAAAAAGCTGATCAGCGGGTTGTTCTGACCTGCATCGTTGGATGACCGGGGCTCGTAGGGCACGAGTGCAAACGGGTTTGAGCCTTCGTTGCTGGAGGATATGCTGAAGTGAGTAACAAATATAGGAGGGAGGATAGAAAGGACAGCCTACAGCATCTATCTCATTGCTCGACTCCATCCATTGACTCCTGTTCACCCTCCGGAGTTGCGGTCAGATCGAGGTTCTCATGATGGGGTAACACAATAAGGAGATTATGGGGAATAGCGAAAACCTTACGCAGAGACGAGGGTCAAATGCAATGTCGGTGTAGTATTCGAGCAATGTCTGGAATGCAACAAGGCCCTGCTCGACCTCCTACGTTCCGTCCCAAGTTTTTCTGCGCTATGGTCTGTCCATTTTTGGAGGAACGCTTCCGTGCCGTCCACCCGTCCTGCATGGCCCGGTTTGCAGTATTGATGATGTCATCGAGGAGGAGAAGCCCAGATGAGCAGAGGAAGAGTCGTGCTGGGATCACATGAGATGCGCTTGACGAACGCGTCTGTCACGTGGTTGCTTCACTGTCAATGCGCAAAAACGCCCGCAAAAGTCAATGTACATACAGTACAGTACCTCTGATCTTATAGAGAGAACATACCATAATGAGGCACGGGATTTCCCTTATGATTGTGGCAAATTCACCTTTCATCCCCCTCGAACTCATCTACTCTCCACACGTATTCAATGGTATTATAGCAGGATTGCCTTGGCATATGTCATGCACCATAATGTACAAAAGGTACCCAGTAAGTATATGATTTGAGGTCTGACTCTCGCATCTCTTTCACAGCCTTATGCAGTGCTTGTGCCGCTCGATCACTATCCGGTTCCCCTCCAGACAGAAGCACCTCATACACCTTCGTGGCAACCTCTGAAGCCGCCTCATCGGGTATGGACCACATTGTCCCGATCACGTTACGATATCCTGCGCCCAACATTGCACCAGTAATATGTACTGCCTCGTCCGATGCGCTCTCATCTCCAGTTGCCGTTTGACAAGCTGACAGGAATGCAAGATCGGCATGACCAAATGGCTTGCCGACTATGTCCATAATGGTCAGACGTCGGTCATGAAGGCAGAAGCCGCTTTTTGTGGGCTCTTGCTTATCTTGGATACCATGGCATGCAAAGTGGACCCAGGTGTTATTTGTCATGTGGGTCAGCACTTGTTTTCCCGTTGCCTGCTCATTTCGGAGTATCTCAAAACTCCACCTAGAGTCGGCAGTGAACAGGTCTTTGATCTTCCCAATTTCTGTCTCAACACCTGGAAGCTTGATCTGACCAGGTGTATTCGCCATGGCAATCCCAAGAAGTCGGCTAAATGGCTTCTGTTTCACCGATCTTGCCTCAAGCAAGGCATTAATTGTTGGTATGTATGATGAAACAACAAAGTTAAATGTTCCCTCTGTCCCGGTTTTGGTTGTACGGCAAGCGGCATGGAGTGGAAAGAAGGTGAGAGGACCAGTCGGACACCACCAAATGCGAGGCAGGTGAGAGGGATCAGATCTCGCTGTCTGGAATTAACATCAATCCATGAATCTTACAAGAGCAAGTATCCGTTACCATCATGCCCAAGCCTTGCAGGATAGGATAGACGACCTTTGTATAGATCTTCTCGAGAATCTTCACTATGAGCGAACTGCCCACTGGCCGGATCATTCCGCCAGTACGATTTCCCCATCTCTGAGCCCGGTGAGGGTTTGCAAGATACTGGCGCAGTGATTTGTGCATTTTTTTCAAATCGTCGTAGTGAAGTTCATCTAATGGGATATGGAGCACCTGGTCTCTCCCTCGCTCAAGCACCAATGCGTCACAGCGACTATGATGGACGTTGATGATAACCACGGGACCCGAGTTAGCAGCTTCCATAAGAGTGGAGATTTTCTTTGGAAGAAGGAAGTCTTGAAAGCTTGGAAGTGACCGGATCTTCTGCACAAGTGACTCCCACTTCTCGACGAGATGATGATAGCCATGAGTTTCCTCCTCAGCCAGGATAGGATTATCAAGTATGATTTGGTCGTGCCCTTGAGTGGCTGCGTTGTGAAGTTCACGAGATATTTGTATGAATTCAGCATAAAGATCTGGATGGGCGTGATGGAGGTGATCATCTGAAGTTCGGAGGTGGAGTAGCTGATTCCAGACAACTGAACGTCCTTGCTCGAGCCACTCGAGTGCAAGATCTGGACGGCCAACATTGAGAGCAAATGCAGCAGCCTCTCTCGCCATGTCGCTAAAGCCGGTGAGCTGTGAATGGCGTGCAGTAATGGAATTTCCAATCCAAGCAACTCGTGGGAGGAGATTGATAGCTTGGCGGTATGCCATCAAGGTAGAATGGGTATTAGTTTCTGAACGAGCCCACCATCGGGATGCACCGCATTGGGCCGGTATTGAGCCAAAATTGGAAGTTGCAGCTAATTGAAAATTTGAGATTGTATTGTCCAAAGCACTCGGCAACCCAGTGTGCTGGAATTGAATTTGAAAGAAAATCCCGAGCGTGGTGAGGTACTCCGGTTTGTCGGGATGATCATCAGGAACGAGTGATACGGCCTGGCTATGGCTCTTGATGGCCTCTTCAAGGTCACTCAGCATCCCTGTGCGCCGAAATTGACCCTCGAAGGAAACCCCAAGCTCGTTGAGGTACACGTGTTTGTTGGGATGATCATCAGGAGTGAGGGATACGGCTTGACGTTTACTCTTGAGTGTTTCTTCAAGGTCATTTAGCATCCCTGTGTGTCCAAATTGACTCGTCAGGAAACTCTCGAGGTTGCTGAGGTACGTCAGCTTGCTGGGATGATCATTGGGAGTGAGGGAAACGGCCCGGCGTAGGCACTCGATGGCCTCTTCAAGGTCGCCCGGCGTCATTGTTTGCGTAAATCGACTATTGAGGCTAAGGCCGAGGCCGTTGAGATGCATTGGTTTGTCGGGATGATCATCAGGAGTGAGGGATACGGCCTGGCGTCCAATCTTGATCATCTCTCCAAGGTCACTCAGCGCCCCTGTGCGCCTAAATCGCTCGTGGAAGCCAGATTTAAGCTGGCTGAGGTAAATCAGTTTCTCAGGATGATCATCTGGAATGAGTGATAGTGCCCTCTGCATATTCTTGATTTCCTTCTCCAGGTTGTTAGGTGCACCCTCGTAGTACGACCTTAGCCAAGCTCCGGTGAATTCCTTCCCTTTGCATGAATCTTGCTCTTGTTCGAGTTGGAAGGTTAGATCATCCATCACTATTGGCATGTAGCAAGGCAGGCACCAGCATAACCCAATCACAATCAGCTTGAGATATAGCTCACAATAGTGTTTAAGATACCTATGGTGAATCGGACAAGGCAACTGAGTCTATGATAAGTAGGAATCAATGTAAGAGTGCTGTACTATGCCCCCCCCGTCAGCTCGGACAGTCACACCTTAGTCACACTGTGCTGACGCGAGCCGGTTGATGATTCAATTGGATGAGTGTGATGGCGCTGATGCGAGGCAATGGGGGCCGAAGTTTGTCAGGTTGCTGAAGTTGTGCTTCCTAGAGTCATCCCCCGTGCGAATCAAGGTAAGTAATGCGAGATACAATAAGTTCACACACACCCCCTTAACCACAAAGATGACCAGGTAGGTTCATCTACACAATCTTGTTCAGGTGTAAGTAATGAAGGTGTATCAGTGGGCCGCGTACAAGGAACGTTCAGCCTCATCAGGTCTTCAGTTATGTTTAACACCGTGGACCCAAATGGGTGGGAAATTAATACATTTATACGCTAAAAGATTAAATTCCGACGTTTAAGGGGTGAATAATAAGTGGATGAATTGGGGTGGGGAATTCATCCACCGAAATTCTAACCCAACCAAATTAAATATCCACACCTATATCATTTATAGTAGACCAATTAAGCGAATGAAATTACCTTAATTTACAGCATGAAATATACATATTATTTTCATTTGCTATTCTTGTATGAAATTCAGGTAGGGGAAGGGGGAAATCAGAGGATGATTTTCATTCAATTTTTTTGTATGAATTTTGGGTAGGGGAGGGGGGGAATTGAGGGTAAATTTCATTCCTTACTAGTGTATAGAATTCATGCGGGGGAAGGGGGAAATTGGAGAGTAAATTTTCCAATATATGAATGCCTTTTCCTATGTTCGAAAAAGAAGTTCACATGAAGACTCGAGAGAACGGGAGTTCCTTAAGGTGAGAATGTATGCCTGCACCAACTAATCCTGTTATGTATACCATCTAAGCCCCTCTGAACACCTTACATTATCACATAGGATGCTTGGTATTGGATACCTTGAAGTGCTCTAACAGGGTCTACAAACAACAGGCGTTGATGTCCTTCTGGGGTATGTAGCTACTTTGTTATTTAGAGCTTGCTGAAGGGAGCTATAGCCGAGATGCAGATTTTGAGTCATCATGAAGATGGTCCCCGACTGCACATGGCTCCGGGGGGTCATTGCACCTGACTTCTGTGCTTCGCACTCTGTTGGAATCACCAGTTTCATCTTCACATTGAAAATGGGCGATCTGAATCAATCACAATTTAGATATGACTACTTAATCCATTGTGTATGGAAACAAGAGAGCTCAAATTATCTGAGGATAGCATGGTATGACAATTGATTACTGGACTGACGTACTATTATACCCACAGTTATTCTATTTGATCTGCTCGAGCTCTCTCCCTCAGCGGGACCATGCTCATTCATGAAAACCTGCATGCTCTTTAGCGCGGGGTTACGCAACCAATCCGATGAGCATTAATGACGGCCACGGGACCTGCAGGTGTGGCAGGTTTTGTCAAAACAGAGGCTTGTTCCGGGAGGAGGTCGTCGGATCCTGGAGGTGATTGGATGGCCTCTACGAGTGGATCCCACTTCCCTGCAAGCTGACAATGGCACTGGGATCCTTCCTCAAGTGACATCTTGGCATGATCAGACAAGCTCATGGTGTGCTTCCGGGTGGCTGCGCCCTGGGGCTTATGCGAGACTTGTGTGAATTCAGTGCAAATAGCTGGGGGTGCTTGATGAAGATCATCAACAGAGGTTCGAAAGTTGAGTAGCCGGTTCCAGACCACCATGCTCGAGCCACTCAAGGGCAAGATCTGGACGTCCAGCCTCAAGGGCAAATACGGTGGCTTCTCTCGAAATGTCATCAGTATAGGCGAGTTGCAAATATAGTGTAGGAATGGGTTTGCTGATCCAGGAAAGTCGTGGAAGGAAATGGAGAGCATGAGAGTACGCAAGCAAGGTAGGCTGAGAGTCACATATGATTCGTAAGTGAGCGCACTGTCGAGATGCATGGAATTGGGTTAGCATTGAAAATTGAAAGTTGGATCATTCTAGTCACCTGGCATCCCTGTGCGCCTAAGCCGGCTATTGAATGAAGTTCGTGAGGTTATCGAACTGCGTTGGTTTGTTGGTGTAGCCATCGAGGGTGAGCGAAGTGGCCTGCTGAGGATCTGTGACAGCCTCTTCGATATTGCTGAGGACCCCTGTGTGCTCAAACCGCCTCTGGAAGGGAATACAGAGGTCGTTGAGGTGTTTTGGTTTGATGGCGTGGCTATCGGGGCTGAGGAAAACAGCCTGCTGAATATTTTAATGGCCTCTTCAATATCGCTGGAGACCCCTATACACTAACCAGTGCAGAGCTCTAGTTAGCTTGCAGAAATCGCATCAGGATCTGTAGGCATACCGATTATTCATGCTGGCCACTCAGACCTGTGAGACAAGTCATTCTACTGACTCCGGGGGTTTCTAGACACCGGGCACTGTTGTATTTTCGTTTACAATAGTAAAGTACAAATCTATCTGTGAGAACAACAATCAGATAATCGTTCCCCAGCAGGGAATAGAATTGTACAAACCTAGGACTTGCAAATATGTCATAGGGCGTAAACCCGGTCCCCTTTGTTAGTGGCAACCATACCGCCCGTACAGAACCACTTCCGCTACCAGGAGGGTTTAGCGACTGCGGGCATCCACAAATACTAATGGCTCATCTCTTTCTTTTGCCCCCGCCACCCTGGGACCGCCAACAACTTGTAGTAGTATCTGAGGAATGTAGCGTTCCTCCAGCCATTGTCGTTGTAAAACTCCACTTGGTCTCCGCTCTGGGAACCATGCGTAAACATATATGGTGAAAGCTCTAAAGGGCACACTTACCTTGAACAGTTTGGGGTGGTGCTCAGCTCATATGGGTACCATCGTGGTTTGAGTGAAAGGTGGGAAGGGGTGGCAAGGTAGGTAGGCATCGTGTTCTGCTTGTGTGTATGTGCTTGGAGGCAAATACCTCGGCCTCAGGCTTACCTTTATAGACCGTTTCCCTCTTGCCGGCGAGTGAGATCGCACCCCAACTGAGCCTGCCCACAACCCCTCCTAGTATGTGCCTACTCCTGCCTTTACGCGCACGTTGTTGACATCCATCAGAAATGTTTCAGAGCTCAAGGATATCCAGCACTCCTTGCTGCATGCACAGGACCTGCGGATGTCATCTCAGGCGGAATTGCATCGCCCTCTCTCTCATGTTCCTCTTATAGATCTGTTGCCTCTCCTCCCAGACATCAATAGTGCCGCCCCCGCCCCCTCCTTTCTTCCTCCTTGACAGCTACACCCTCTCTCGCTATCTCCCTTTTTGCTGTCCCCCTTTGTTCAAGTCTTTGGTGGAATTTCCAGCTGCAATGCCACCTGTGAGACCGACGACTGCGATAGGGAGGATACGATGAGAGATGACAATGATTTGGACATACCAGGCCTGAGCTAAGGACAGGTGTCTCCCTCCTCTTCAATGCTCGCATGTTTTCTGCAGGATCACCCACTCCTCCACCTTGGCACCCTCCACGCTGATCTCACTCGCTTCCAGGTAGCTTTGCCATTCACTCTTCCACTACTGATTCCCCAACAGAAAAACCCCATGCACCTGTAGTCGAGCACTAGTACCATGCCCTCGCAACCTCCTACACGTGCAAACATACCCTCTGCCTCGAGTGTAAGCTCTTCTCTCAATCAGAACTTGGATCGCACTCTCTAGCCTGGGGAGCATGCGTATAAACCAAGTTAAAGTATCAAAAGGATGCTTACCTTGGACAGTCTAGCGTGGGTTTTTCACTTGGTATTCTTGATGCCTTGGGTGCCATGGTGGACAATCGTGAGGTGTAGGGTGGAGAGAAGTTGAAAGATAAGATAGTAGGGTAAATGGGTGTCGTGTTGTTGCACTTTTCTTGTGGGTGCTTGCTTGGGCACGTCCGTCAGGACCAATGATGCTAACCTTTCTGGCTACCTTCGCCAATGACTACTACAGAGCCTGTCTGATAGAGTATTCACTCCCTAAGTTCTGTTTGATGCCCGCTTGAGCAGCCCATGTTCAGCCAGAGCCTGTTGGATAAGTCCCCCCAATGGAGGATGTGACAACATTCCATCCCGGGGGGGTTTACTCACCGCATGTATCTAGAAACTCAATTCCTCACGCATATTCCAAAAAATATTGCTTACCTCGTTTATATCTCCGGCTTGATGATCCAGGAAGAGGATTGCGTGTTATGATCACCTCATATATTCCGACTTAACTCTGATTTGTCATCGCTTATATCATCGCTTAGTAATCAAGTAAACTCCAGACTTGATTATGTAAACTTGTAACAGGAAAACGTTCTATAAATAGCATCTATTTATAGATTTCTATTACTGAAATAGCACAGCTTCAATACTTCTGAACTTCTATATTGTACCTGTGCTTCTATACTTCTTTGATCGTTATATTTGAACGTCATAGCCTTATATTTAGGTACTTCAACATGTATATAAGGCCGACTCCTCACCAACAGAAACTCCCCAAGTTTCTGCTTGGTTAAGTGGAGACTTATACAGACAACTTGTTCTCCTGTTAAGCTCTTGCTCTCAGACAAGTATTTAGGCATCTCAGACTTGAGCTGCTTGAGAACTTGTTGGTATAAACCCCTTGAACGATTAGCTCTAGGAATAGACTGATACGTTCAGCGTCTGCCACATCCTAGTGATACGAAGGCAGATGTCACCATAACATCACGTGCAAACTATTACTGGTTACCCCGGCGGGGCTACCCTTGCTGATAGATGGGTCACGGATGATTACTACAAGGTATAGTCCTCACTAAAGTCACAACCAAATGTCTCCAAGCAGGCAAGAGGGGCGTGTGGGTAAGATGATGAAATGGCGGCTGCAGGAAGCAATTGGAAGAATTTCGATGAGGTGCTCTCGGAGCGTATGAGCCTTGTTCATATTTAATGTTTTGTAAGTGTGACCTACCCCTGACGCATACCTATCCCTGACAAGGCCATGAATTTCACGTAGGGTAGTCTCGAGTACAGCAGTGTCACCGAGAGCTTCCTCTACCACAGGTATGCCCTTTTGGTTCATCTAGACAGGACTAGAAGTAAAGGAGATGTCCCATGCAACAAGCTCGTTGAAAATTATTTGTGTCTCCTTGAGTGATTTAGATGTACAAGTCTGTTCTCCACGAGTGTCATAGGGTGGGGGAGGTAGAAGGTGTACCTCCAAAGCAATATGTGAGGTCTGGTATTCTTTGGTGTTGAGTCTTCCCAGCATGTGCCGGAACCATCTTGCAGAGCTGAGAAAGTCAAGTACTCGCTGGCAACATCTATATCATGTTTCGGCTACAAACTAGTGTGTGTCTGTACCAATGATTGATTCCAGTCAACAATAGCCCACCTATTGCCATCTCGAATCCGCCCAACAACGCATTTGACCTGGTTAAGGTCAACAATTTCTGTTTTCTGTTTAAAATCTTGGTAGTAGTTGATATTGTAAGGCTGAGTAGCTGAGCAGATAATCCTGGCCTCTTTGATAGCGGCATAAATGAACAAATTGGCTTCAATCTTGTGTTTGGGTGAGGGAGAAACATTGACGATGATTATGCAAAGGAGTTCCCCGAAGAAAGATTGCAATTGGAATACTGGAGTCCATTTGGGTTGGTGAGCGTATCTATCAACTTCAAGTTCATACTGAAACAGGAGTAGGTCAGGGTAATTTGGATGCACAGTCAAATAGATGTGCATATGCGGACAAACAACATATCCTGACTATCGGGCCTGAGTGAAATAAGTTCAGAGGCATGCATTGTATCCCCACCATCAGTTTGGCAGGCTCGACCATATTGAGTAAATTGAGTGTTCTCCGGTACAAGCTTGGCAATAACTGGTACAGGCTGTCCGAGGCGGGTTGATAGCATCGCTAAGATTGACTTCCATAGAGAGGAAGGAACACTCGTCTTGGTCTTGACAGGCGGTGTCAAAATGTACAATGGGTCTAATATGCGATAAGTATGTCAAATGATTGATATTGCGAGCAGCTCACACAAGGGAAGCCTGAAGTCACAATCACGGGAAGGTGGCTGGGGGTGAAGTGTCTCATGAAGATCATAAAGTAGCACAATTTGGGTCAAGTGAGCTTGAGAGGTGACAAACTTATTGATGCTCGCATAGGGATACCTATGGCTTCTGATGTTACGAAGGATATCGCCACAATAGCGCTCCATTGGAAAGGCCCAGTAAGCCCAGACTGGGCCAAGGGCTCTGATGCTTGGCGCAATGTGCAGCAATGCATGGATAGTGATCGGACAGCATGATACTCGGGCAGGATCATGTTTATAGTACAATCTGTCAATGTGTTAACACAAGTCTAGCACGGTATGGAATACTTACAGCTCATAATCCTTGACCCACTGCTGAAAACCTGTCTCGATTTCGTGGAGCTTGTCCGATGTAATTTTGAGGTCGAAGCAAAGGGTAAGAAATCGAACCAATTTGACAAAGTGATTGTAAAATTGTTCGCAGTTGAATTTACCTTGAAGAAGGACTGGAGCAAGGTATAATGTCCAGACTGAGTATGTTTCAGCTGTCATTTGCGCCCTCTCTGATGCTATATTGGGAACCTTGGACCCAAATGCAGCAGGGACAGTCTTCCCTGCTGCAGCAGTTGCTGCTCCGATTGCTTCAAATATGGTTTTTCCCAAAAGATAGCCTTCATCATCATGATCAAGGTCCTTAAATGACCCAGTCCAAAAAAGTATCAGATTGGGGATGAGATTGGACCAGATGAGATGCATGAAGTCGTATGGGAATGATATGGGGAAGGACAGGGACCCTAAGGTGCTAAGCAGCGGAATACCCTTGATGCCATAGTTAGTTGCAAGTCGATCTGATGCTGCATCATTTGGAGCAAGTTGAACTTCCCTAACCTGTTGCATGAAGGTAGCGTGGTCTTGAAGAGGAAGCGTAGATGGGTCATACTGATCCTGTGAGCCCGGAAACCCATCGCGGCGTAAGGGGACGTAGTGTGTTGTTGAATGGGATGAAGGTGTACGAACTCCCTTTATCTCGCACATATGACAGGGGGAAAGGGCATTGTGACCTTTCATATGCATAACCATCGAAATTGCGGGTATGTCACTGAAGGCCAGAATCAGATATGCATGAAGAATGAAAACGGCCTGTGTGATAGCATCAAAGGCAGAGACACCGATCACAAGCTGGAGGAGCTCCTGAACTAACGGCCATAAGAATGAATCTAGATCTCGAGGTTTCTTTGGCCCAGGAATCACTCCAATGGAAATGATGTTCTTTTTCGAGAACCTTTCTTCTGGAGGGAGGTTATAATTGAGCAGAATGAGCAGCCATGCTGTCTTGGTACAATGTTTGAATGGCCCAAAACCATCCGTGGACAGACCAAGCGCGATATCACGGGGATCAGAGAAGAAGAACATAGGGAGCGCCTCACCTGCAGCCATGACAAATGACTCTTGGAGTGAGCAGTAATGAGTTCCATCGAATATATCAGTTGTTCTCCTCGGGTCATGGTGATGTTCAGACCGGTACTGCATCTTCCTTGCATAGGAGGAGTTTGCAACCATTGCGTGGAGACAAGGAATGATGGGGAGGTACTCGAAACATAGCTGGGGCTTTCCATCTGCTCTATAGCGTTCGGTCCCGCAGTGTGGACATCATAATAGTGTTTCGTATGGGCCTATAAAGCATATGCACAAGGACAGACAGCAGTTGTAGCAGATGGGCTGGAAGCCAGAGAGAAACTGTACACGTTTTGTTATCTTCTTTAATGTAGCCAGCAAAGCTTGAGGAAAAACAAAAGGCAGTTTGTTGAATGCTTTGTCTGTGAGACCCTCTTCAAGCTTAAAAGCATAGGCTCGCAGGAGTAACAAGTTGCTTTCATCAATAAATTTGCCTTCTAAAACAATATCATCAGTTTATTAGTAAGGGGATTAATCAAGTAGACATACCTATTTTTGCGGCCTCTTTCAGAAACCCTTCGCCAACGAGATCCCATACCGAAAGCCCCTCCTGCCCTGGCTCTGATGCCACCCATCCTTCATCACCCTCAAAGAAATCCTCCTCCTCAAGCTCGTCATCAAAATACTCCTCGCCCTCCGTAAACCCATCCCCTTTGTTGCTCTCCTCGTCCTCATCAGCTACAGCGTGATCAGATCCCCACCGCTCCTGGATAATTCGATTGACATGCTCTGCTATGCAACAGGAGCATCGAAACACCGACAAACCATAGCTCTCAGTGTTGGTGTCATTGCGCTCGTCTGACCACATCCTACTAGGCCTATCCTGGTCAAGCATCTGCAAAGGTTCTTCATATGAGGCTCCTGGCACATGGTCATTGGGTTCTGCAGTAGGAAGGGTTGCTGTGGGTTGTTGCATTGCAGAAGAAACATGCTGGCCAACCAAGGTTTGTTTGGCAAAGGGTTGAGAAGACTTCTTCTGTTGGGTCTTGGTCCGCTTGCGATCTAGTTTCGGTCCTTGGTTCTGTGGAAGGATGCCCATCGAGGTGAAAAGCATCAGCCCTATTGCGTCCTGATGCGACTTCTCAGTTCTCCTGGTAACAGTTTCCCCGCATCCGCATGCGCAGAGATGCTTTGGGTTAGACATAATTGAGAGAAGAAACAGAAATGCTCAGCTTTATATCTGGGGTGAGACCTAGTGCTATCAGTGATCCAGACATTTAAGTCTAGAGTGGCTAAGATCCGAGCCAGAGGGGTGAAGGGATCCATTGGAACCTGTTTGAAGATGTATCAATATTATATTTGGAACATGAGATATGAGAGTCACCTTGCTCGGGTCTAGTGGTGACTTTAAAGCATGACAGCACCTTGGGTGGGGATCTTAAATGACACAATAAAGTCAAGAAGATACTTTGATTGCATAGAATAAATGATGGCAATAAGGGAATGGTACAGGATGAAGAATCGGTGATGTGAACAACTCAAAGCATAGTGGGCATCCAGGTAGCACTCAAGACGATTGGGGGAGGCGAGCAGGTATAATAGCAGCACATCCAAAAAAGCAGAAGAAAGAATCAGTGTAAAAACAAGCTATGGTGTCCTCCAATAGTGTTGCCTCAGACTCTGTATAGCTCCCAGCAGATACTGGACCAGATTCAAATAAACCTGATGGCTTCTCGCCATTCCAGGCTTTCATTAAGAGCTGGAGTTTCAGCAGGATGGGCAACCGGGTACGCCAGTCATCAGAATACAGGCCTCTCCTTGCATCCTCAGGATCTGCAACAATAAGTGATCCAACCTGAAGGCACTCTCGGATAGCCTCTTGATGGGTGGCTTTCTCCAGGTTGGTGGGCCCTGCATGCATGTCCAAAGCGAGGAGTTCAAAGCGGAAGTTCAGTTCAGTAAGCCGCCATAGAATTTGCTGGGCCTCGACCTCTTGAAGCAAGATGGGCAATGTCGTGTATGATCCGTCATTGAGTTTGATACCCAAGTCGTTGATAGCAGAGCCAAGAAGGCGGTGGGCATGCTCCTGCGTAAGGGCTGATGCTGAGGTTGGATTTTTCAACATAATATCGCCAATGAGGATGTCATGCCATTCTTGATTTGACAGGGGCAGTGCCATAGAAGAGGAGAAGAGCCGATAGATACAAGCAGGTTCAATTGCTTGCCATGTACCACATAATAAATTGTTGAGTTCAAAAAAAAAAAAAAAAAAAATTGCTTGCCATGTTGCAAAATACCTCGCACGACGCATTTCATTTGCGGAGATAAAGATACCAGGCTCAGGGAATATGTATTTGCAGTCATGAGGCGACTGGAATCGAGGGTCCACCCACGCTGGGTTCCAGTCCACTGCTGCCAAGGCTGTGCTCCATGAATTTATGGGCACTGGAGCAATAGAGCTGTTTACAACTGGTTGGAACTTATCATGGCTTGATGAATTATAGGGCTTCTGTTGATCTAGAATATTGTGAGGAATCAATAACAAAAGTGTGTGTGTGTGTAAACTTATGCTGTTTGCACCCGCCTTTCGCCCGGTTTCTTTGAGAGTGGCCTTGTGACTTAGCCTCAGAGCGGATAGGCAGCAACTGGGTGCTAGGACCAGCTGCAGGCGCGTTGGCATAAGACTGCAGAGCCGGGGCCAGTGGCAAGGGAACTACAGAGGCAGATGAGGGAGCTTGTTGAGCAACCAAACTGCTAAATGGGTCAGGGAAGCACAGAAATCCACAGGAATATTGACAGATACTATTGTATTTTCCAGGCGACACTGCTGAACCGGTGAAAATGACAGGGTAGGGGAAGCGGTGTGGCCCGAGCACAAGCTGATCTTCAGGACACAGAACATCAACAGATCAAAGAACATTTTGATCAGTGAACTCGGAAGATGGGCGGATCAGCCAGCAGGGGAGACCAGCCACAAAAAAGTCTTGTGCGACACGTATACTATGAGTAAATATGCCAATAGTATCAGCCACTTGAGCAGCTGCAGCGGCACGACCATCCATTCGGGGCTTGTAAATCTCCATATAATCGAGAACACCCCGGACTTCGAGCCAAACACGCTGTATATCCTGCACAATGAATTCAGTTTGGCGATATGTGGTGTAGACAGATCCTAATTGAACAAGGCCATGTTCAAGCCACTTGGCTAGAGGCTGGAGATTCGGAGGCCGGCGTTCTGGAGGAGTGGCAGCTTCATATGCACTCACATGATCAAGAAGAGAGGTGACAGATATCTTCAGGGTTACAAGTTTTGAAGCCGAAAGCTTTCCTATGCCACTAATTGGTAATGACGTAGATTCAAAATAAACAAAGTGTTCTTTGGTGGGGGTCCACCATATTATTTCATGCAAGGACAAAGACTTTGGTTGAGGAATTGCTCCAAGATGGCTATGATACACCAAGTATGGTTGAGGCCAAAGGATAGGATCATCATTGCCATATAAAGAGTCGGCTCGAAGCATTACTTGGCGGTGGTCACCAAGTGGAGGGTAAAATATATGTTCCTGGTTGGCCGATGTGATAAAGTAGCGGCCATCCTCTATTATGGCTCCAACTTTGCCATCGAGAGATCCGATATCACCTGACAATGGTAGTTAGCAACAACCCATGGGGTGAGATCAAGAAATGTACGACCGGGCCTACAGTGTTCAAGTAAAGTTGTATTATCAATGACCCTTGCCATTTCATAAACTAAGCTTTTACAATATAAGAAAAGAGAAACATGAGAAAATATGGCAGCTGATGCACCTAACCATGCATGATGGAAAGAGAAAGGAACTGCAACAGAGGTATAGGCTAGCGACCAGAAGTAGAGAGGCTTCAGGTACCACCAGATAAAACCCAGTCAGCTGAATCTGTAAGCTGGAAACAGAGGTTGACCTTACCACTTGGCACTTGGAAAGTATACAAATCCACCATTGGCCATGCGATAACCACCAACACCCCAACGTAAACTGACACCGAGTCAGATACAAGGAAGCGACAGACACCAAGTCTGACGCAGAGGGACACCAAGTCCACTCTTCAGAAATCCAAGGCCTGGTACGAGGCACGGCTGGTACAACAACAGAACAGTTGCTGGCGGGGAAAGGAGCGTCGGGGGGAGATGGGGACAGAGGTTAAGATTAGAAAGGGTTTATTTACTTGAGTTTGGCATCAGTCAGTTGGACTTGTCAAATTTGGCAATCCAACTTCTCCACCTCTCTCACTACCTCTCCGCCTCTCTCGCTATCTCTCTGCCACCTCCCAGCCCTTACCACCTCACACCCTTTGCCATTCACTCTCCCGGTGTTATATTTTACTAGACTTGGTGTCTAGCTTTTGCCTCAGACTTGGTGTCTGCTGGCTCTGTATCCAACTTGGTGTCAGAGTACCCTTCGCTTGGTTTACCCGCTTGATCGATTAAAGTATCTGCACATATCGGGCCACCCATCCACAACTCCCATTCCCGCCGCTATACCGGAACCCCAAATATGCCTGCACGTCCCCAAGGCCTCATTCCTTGAATACCATTGTGACTCCCACCTCTTACCCCTCGCCATTCACTATCCTAGATTTACGCCCTGCTAGACTTGGTGTCTGCTGGCTTTGTGCCCGACTCGACATCGGAGTACCTTCTGCTTGGTCTATTGGCTTGATCAATGTCTGTGTATGTAGGATCATGCACTTTAATTCCTGCTAATCTTACTGCTATACTGGAGCAGGATCCATATACACTCACACACCCTCAAAGCCTCACTCCTCAAGTACAGTCATGACTCCCACCTCTTACTAGTTGCTAACCTAGGCTTCACTCTCTGCTGGGCTTGGTGTCCAGCCTTTGCCCTAGATTTGGTGTCTACTGGTGCTGCACCTGACTTGGTGTCGGGGCACCTTATGCTTGGTTCATTGGCTTGATTGGTGAGAGGTTCTGCGTATCTTTGTATATACTGAAGCAGAGCTACTATTTTCTAGCTCCATATGCTCCACTGCTGCTCACTTTCTATCTCTTGTGCCGCTTACAACATTCACCCTCCTTGCTACATCCTCTTTTTTTTATCCTGGCCCCTGCTAACTGGATGTTGAAATTGAAGATAGGGTTGACAAGACTCCTGCCACTAATCTGAACCCCAACTGCAACACCATCCTACAAGTCATGCGTAAGTCAAGGTGCATAACCAATCAAATGTTTACTTACCCTTTCAGCGGCTGCTTTCTCCTTGTTGCTTTCCAGAGTGGGGGCCACTTCAATCTCATGGTCTTCATATGGCTTCATGGGAGACGTCTGGACCCCACAGTCCTTATGTTCAGGCTCTACTACATGCGTGTTCAACCCAAAGCATATTATTTATAACTGACACATACCTGTAGGTCTTGTATTGTCCACAACATATGGCGTGTTGTCATATAGGGGCTGTGCTTGTTCGAATGAGGGAGCTGATCATATATCGTAAAAAAAGCCCCCATCAGAGAGTTTGACAGAAGCCTTGTATTCATCGTCATCCTCGGTGGCACTATCATCATCCTTGATAGCTGGAAAGCTCTTGCCATCTGACTGGGAATTGGGGACAACAACCATGAGCATGATGTACTTGACATCTTCAGCTCGTTCACTGCTGGCAGTTTATAAGCTTCTGATGCATTCATCATATTTTCTTCAGTCCAAGATCCGGTTTGTATATCCTGGAACATGTTTCTTGATATCTATATGCTAGTAACACTACTGACTGCATTTCCAGGCCCATAGTTCCCTTTGAATTTGCTGACCCTCATTACCTGTAAACACGAAGATCTTCTATCAAACTATGGTGTGTAACCTCATTTTTCAATCCTAAATCCTACCCCAATCCCCGCTGCGTAGTTTCCATCATCATTCAAAGACTGCAGCCTTGCTATCTATATTCCAAGTTCTGCCTCGCATTGTATGGCACTCTCCTGCATTTTTGTGCTAGAACGCATCTATGTAACAATTTCTAATGTTTGTTCTTGCAGATCGCTCTAAGCTTGACTATTAAATCCCAAGTCCTGCACCCATTATCATACTCCAAGTTCCATCTCTATTGTACAGAGCTTTCCTGTAATTTTTGTGCTGAAACACATCCAGGGACTGCAGCACGGGGTTCGAACCGTTCCCCCTTATGAGTAAAGGGAACGGTTCTAAAAAAGCCTTTATTTGTAAAGGCAAACAGTTTGACAAAAACCATTTGAACCGTAAATTAGGGGTGGCAAAGGTCACATGACATTAAATCATGTGACTTGCACTAATTAAACATTTATCACCGACTCAAAATTCACTTTTTTCATAAAAAAAATTAATTAATCAAGGGCTATTGTAAAGATGTGCAAAACTAGCTAACTAATTATTGGTAATAATTAAATAATATTAACTAATGGCCCGGACACAACAGGAGTGATGTAGAAGGGAGGAAAGAGTGAGGTGGGGAAGGCACGGTATATATAATGATAGAGTTTAGGGCTGGCCTCACTCACATGACCTAAGGTATGTGTGACCTAAACAATGAGAGTTGTCAGTTTAGGGCTGGCCTCCCTCCCCATTGTTCAGGTCACATGAAGCTGGACCATAGGGAGAGCGGCTGGCCCTAAACCTGATCATTATATATACCCCCCTTCCCCCATCTCACTCTTTCCTCCCTTCTACATCACTCCTGTTGTGTCCGGGCCATTAGTTAATATTATTTAATTATTACCAATAATTAGTTAGCATCTTTACAATAGCCCTTGATTAATTAATTTTTTTATGAAAAAAGTCAATTTTGAGTCGGTGATAAATGTTTAATTAGTGCAAGTCACATGATTTAATGTCATGTGACCTTTGCCACCCCTAATTTACGGTTCAAATGGTTTTTGTCAAACTGTTTGCCTTTACAAATAAAGGCTTTTTTAGAACCGTTCCCTTTACTCATAAGGGGGAACGGTTCGAACCCCGTGCTGCGACTAATGACACATCTACGTAATATCCTCTAATGCTTGCTCTTTCAGTTTAGCTCTAGGCCTGACCGCTAAATTCGACATCATTTCAAGACCCGCGCTCACTATTGTACTCTAAGTTCCATCCTGCGCTGTTCTGTATCTTTGTACTAGAAAATGTCTATGTAATGTTTTCTGATGCCTGTTCTTTCAGATCAACTCTAGGCCCGACTGCCGAATCCAACACTATCACTCGCAACATATTCTGTTCCCTGAATATGCCTGGCTACGATATATAAAGATAACATGTACAATCCTTTTCATCCAGCAGAGTCATCATGGCAAAAGCTACTACCACCTCTCAAACCAAGAGGAGTGCAAACACCAGAGCCAGGTCGACCACTCCTGCAGAGACGATGAACACCGGCGCTGCCAATGTGCAACATAGAGCCATGCCAGCCACTCCTGCAGAGACAACATGCGCCAATGCTGTCAACATGCAACGTAGAGCTATGCCAACCACCTCTGCAGGGACAGCAAGTACTAATGCTGTCAATGCACAACAAAGTCAGTACCCCCTCCCTCCTGCACTAAAACCACTCATCATTTTGAACAGGCCCGTTCCAACCTGAAGATCTAGCCCTTATTATTGGGAGGCTTCAAGGTAAGCTTACTTTTGTACTCCTCCCATCCAAAACTCACATACATTGTCAGCCGAGAATGATGCATTACGCAGAGCAGCAACCCTGAGGGCTGAATGGGTTTCATTGATACCTCACCCATCAGTGAAACCTGATACCCATATCCCTCTCCAGACATTAATGAAGCTTGATGGCAACTGTGAGCTCTATAAATCCCTACGTGTAAGTCCTCCAGCTACAGTAGCTCTCAAAACCCTTCCAATGTTTGGTCAGTTTGTGTTAATTTGTTAATAACTCTAGTTATACTAAAGCTGAGACTTTGAGATTTTAAAGTTAGGTTCTTGAGTGTCTTGTTTATACATGTGTACAACCATATTACATAATATTAATTTATGAGTATCCTGTGAATTATTCAATATTTTAAGTGCATTGGAAGGGTTTTGTCACTCTTCCTAGCTATCACATGATTCCGTTTATTGTGGCCAAATAAATACAAATAAAAATCATGTGACTACCTGGAATAGTGTATAAATACAGGTGTTTACTATCCCCATCCAACCCAACCCCCCCAGCTCCTCTTATACTACTATGCAACCTCTCTCTACCTCTGAAGTCAATCACATTCTCTCTCTCCTGGATAAAGGGGTTTCTGCTACCAAAATCTCCTCTACCACTGGTCTAGGTCTTGGTACTATCTCCAGACTTCGCTCCAAACATTGTTCATCACTTTCTAAATCCATTGGTGGCCGCCCATCTATACTTTCCTCCTCTGATACCACATATGCCATTCGTCTTATCACATCTCGGAAGGCCGATACTGCAGTTCAGGTCACCAAAACCCTCCAGAATATGACCCAACAACCTCTCTCTACCAACACTGTTCGAAGGGCACTCAGAAAGGCTGGAATGAAGGCTGTAGTAAAGGTGAAAAGACCTTTTCTCAGCTCAATTCATAGGAGGAAGAGGTTGGAGTGGGCTGAGGCACATGAAAACTGGACTTTGGAGGACTGGAAGAGGGTTGTTTGGTCAGATGAGACCAAAATTAATCTTTTTGGGTCAGATGGAAGGAATTGGGTCTGGAAAAAAAAGGGAGAAAAGCTGAATGATAGGTTGGTAGATGGAACCAGGAAATTTGGAGGAGGTTCTATCATGGTCTGGGGCTGTATGTTGTGGGAAGGAGGAGGATACCCTTGCAGGATTGAAGGAAAGATGGATGCTGATCTTTATGTCAGCATTATGGAGGATGAACTACAGAGAAGTCTTAGGTGGTACAGCAAGAAGGTGGAGAATATTATCTTCCAACAAGATAATGACCCCAAACACAAGAGCAAAACAGCCACAAAGTGGTTTGAAAAAGCTAGGATGGAGGTTATGGTGTGGCCTCCACAGTCTCCTGACCTTAATCCTATTGAACACCTTTGGACATACATCAAGGATAGGCTGGATGAGTATGATACTCCTCCTAGAGGAGTAATAGAGTTGTGGGAGAGGACAGAAGCTGAATGGAACAAGATTCCACCAGAAGTGTGTCAGAATCTTATTAGTAGTATGCCTAGGAGGGTTCAGGCCATTTTGGAGGCCAAGGGAGGTTATACCAAGTACTAAATACCCAGAATTGTCTAATTGTTTTGAGAGTGACAAAACCCTTCCAATGCACTTAAAATATTAAATAATTCACAGAATACTTGTAAATTAATATTATGTAATATGGTTGTACACAGGTATAAACAAGATACTCAGGAATCTAACTTTAAAATTTCAAAGTCCCAGCTTTAGTATAACTAGAGTTATTAACAGATTAATACAAACTGAACAAACATTGGAAGGGTTTTGAGAGCTACTGTATATTACTTTTTTCATACTCAACCTTGGTAGCGTTGTGTCTGACATCTTGTTTCACATGCAAAATTGGACATTTCAGTAGGTTGGCACCAACAACCCAAGGATGTAGTTGGGAAGATTATCCAACTGGTATATCTCTCTTGTATCTAGTTGTTGTTTGCCTTACTATTATGTCTAGGCTCAAAAGACCCAGCCCCACTTTAGGCAATATGCCCACAGTTGGCCTGTTGAGTTCTTTATGAAGGCTACTCTCAAGAATCAACGTCAATATGCATGTTGTGAGGGCTATTTGGATAATCTAATCAGTGTAAGTGGCAGCCAGGATGGGGAGGAGGAGGAAGCTACTGGGTATGGGCTAGATGAGGATGATGAGGATGAGTAGAGCTTGTACTCTAATTACTACCAATAAGAGCCCATTACTGTGATATTTTGCTGTTGAAATCATAAGAAACTACCAACAAGAATGTATGAATATTCTACTTTGTAATATCTTAAAATCACTCACAAAATAGAGGAATATTCAGCCTTATAGTGTCTTAAATTTACTCAGATAAATAGAAGAATATTCAGCTCTTTAGTATCTTAAAATTACTCATATAAGTAGAGAAATATTTGACTCTATAGTGTCTTAAATTTACTCAGACAAATAGAAGAATATTCAGCTCTTTAGTATCTTAAAATTACTCATATAAGTAGAGGAATATTTGACTCTATAGTGTCTTAAATTTACTTACACAAATAGAAGAATATTCAGCTCTTTAATATCTTAAAATTACTCACACATATAGAAGAATATTCAACTCTTTAATATCTTAAAATTACTTACATAAGTAGAGAAATATTTAGCTCTATAGTGTCTTAAATTTACCCAGAAGATGTATGAATATCCTACCTTACAATATCTTGAAATTACCTACAAAAGTAGATGAATAACCATCTTATAGTGCTATAAAATCACCTCTGAAAAGGATATACTTTTGCCTCTAATAAAGTGATATTCTGCCTATGACAAGATGAATTTTATTCTTTTCAGGGGTATGAACTGGTACAAAAATGCGTATGAATTTCATTCTTTATCAGAAAGAAATTCACTCATTTTTTCCACCTGATAAAGGTAGAATTTATATCATAAAGTATATAATATTTTTCCCTTTACTGACATGCCAGAAAGAGGAAACCTGCCTCCAAAAGTATGATTTTCAATATATATCTGGTGAAA
Organism: Lepiota venenata; assembly: GCA_004296355.1. NCBI lineage: Eukaryota > Fungi > Basidiomycota > Agaricomycetes > Agaricales > Agaricaceae > Lepiota > Lepiota venenata. The sequence continues at coordinate 128,699 of RCFS01000046.1, forward strand.
ACAACATATGAATTTCCCACCCTGGTGGTCCCACAGTGTAAGAAATCGTTTGTCGGGACTTGGTCAACTATGGGAACTAGATGGTATAACAGATATTAACCACAAACAGCATGTACATACTGGCTGCGTCTGGTGGTGTCTCAACAGTAGTCGGCTGGCGTTTTGAAGATCTCCCTGGTTCATCTGCGTTCCTTCGGCGCTTATTATGAGCCTATTACCAATACCATAAGTATTAAATGAGCAGGGCAGGTGGCGTTGGGGCGGAGGTGACATACGAGTACTTCGATAGTCTGTTGGATGAGATTGTGATTCCATGGGTTGGATGTATGGTAGTAAGTTAAGCAAAAACTAGCTTACGCTATCCCCTGCTACGCAGGGGGTTGGATTTGTGTAGCCTAAGCAATATCTGAGTTTGATATTGCTTCATATTGCACTTCATGTCACTTCACATCACACTTCATGTCATTTCACATTGCACTTTACATTGCACTTCAGGTCACTTCATGTCACTTCATGTCACTTCAGGTCACTTCAGGTCACTTCACCTCACTTCACCTCACTTCATATTGCACTTCATGTTGCTTCATGTTGCACTTCATGTTGCACTTCACATCACTTCATGTTGTGCTTACTCTTAGCATTATCCTACATCATTTCTCACCAATCTTTTGTATTACAAACTTCATTTCAATAATTTATACAATCAAAGTCTAAGTCCTCTAAGTATTTCTTGGTACACTACATTCAATGTCTTTTTGTCCTCATTCCTCTCATCCAACAATATCCTAATCCTCTCTCCAGATGTGCATCTACTCAATGCAACATACAACTGCCCATGAGAGAACACTGAAGACCACAAATGAACTCCTACATATTTCACTGATTGCCCTTGACTCTTGTTGATTGTCATTGCAAAGGCAAGTCGCACTGGGAATTGTTGCCGCATCAGTGGAATGGGAAGATCCTCAGCTGAAGGTGACAGTGTGATCCGGGGTATCATCACAATGGATCCTGCAAATCTCCTATCCCCAGAAATGATCCTACACTTCAACACCCTCCTCCGAATTTCCACCACAATCATCCTAGTTCCATTGCAGAGTCCTAATGAGGGGTCCAGATTTCGGAGTAGCATCACAGGACATCCAACCTTGAGTGCCAACTGAGCCAGAGGGAGTCCATTTGCTCGAAGTGAGTTGAGATACTCAGCTGCATATGGTTGGTAGTCTTGTCCATCCTCCATCCTCACACTATCCACACTCATCCTCATCTGAAGGTCTCCAGGGAATCTGGCCAGGATAGAGTTGTTGAGTTCATCCACACTATCATTCTTGGCAGATAGGATTGTCCTCTCCAAGAAATATTCATCAGCATTCCTCCTCTCAATCCCAGGATACACAAAGTCCACCAATCCTTCCAAGTCCTGCACACACATCCTATCTGGCAATTGCACCCTCTGATCAGCTCCCATGTTTGCTCCTGCTCCAATCTCCAGTAGCCAGTTTGCATGCTGGTTCATTTCAGGTGTCCTTTCCAACCGCATGTTTTGAACCAAGTAGAAAACCTCCACTGACTCCCAAAGTGCACTTCTCCGAATTGAGGCCTCAATCACATGCTGTCGCTCTCCCCTTGGTACCACAGGCAGTGTTTGTCGGAAGTCTCCACCAAAGAGTACTGTGATTCCACCAAAGGGCCTTTCAGTAGAGAAGAGATCGTGCAATGTGTGGTCTACTGCACGGACACTGTGTTTGTGCTGCATGGGGACTTCATCCCAGATGATGACCTTGGTTACTTTGAGTACATCATGGAGAGCTGAGTTGTGTTGGATGGGGCAGGTGGATGTGTCATGAACAGGAATGGGGATCTTGAACCTTGAGTGTGCAGTTCTTCCTCCCTCCAACAATAATGCTGCAATTCCTGTACACAATATTGTTAGAAAACTATTCAGCTGTATAACTAATGCCACATACCTGATGAAGCAACACAGAGTGCAACATGTCCCTGAGCACGGACAGCAGCTGCAATGGTATTGCACACAAAGGTCTTTCCACCTCCCCCTGCACTGTGCACAAAGAAGACCTTGCCCTGATTCCTATCCACTGAGTCCATGACTGCATTGAAGACAGCAACTTGCTCCTGGTTGAAGGATTGGCGGTTCCTTTCCACTGTAGCTGTCAACTCCTCCACATTGTAGTTGCGCTCTTGGGCCAACAGAACATTGTTGTCAAGGTCCTCCCAAGGAACACCTTCATCTGGGCCCTGTGGAAGTGGCATGGGAGGAAAGTCTTCAAGTGATTTGGTGAAGCGCAAAAGGATTTTGTTGAGAAGGTGAAGGCCATAGTCATAAACCTGCTCATCTGTGAACTCCCTGTGTTGGTAGATAGGTGATCGCTCCAACTGTCTCCTAAGATCATCACAGATTTGAGGTCTGAATTGTGTCCATAGATTTTCGGGTGACACTGGATGGCAGTTCATGAGAATCAAAGCAAACAGGCATCGAAGTGATAACCCAGTTTGCATTTGACCTGCTTCCTGCAAACACAGAACCCACTCCCCATCATCCTCCAATAATCCTCTGGCCAGACAGGCATCCTTGAATGTAGGGCACAAATGACCATCCACTGTGCGCAAGTCCTCTGGTGAAGTTGCTCCAGATACTGCAGTGAGTAGCAACCGCAGATAGAACCTCTCTCCTTGAGCTGGTGAAGCAAAGTACATTCTCCCAATAGCTTTCCCCCTCTGCCTTGGTTTCCACACTTTGGTCCTGGAATCAAAGACCCATGTCCTTGGAAAATCCTGGTAGAGAGTATTGTGCACCTGAGGATACTGCTGATTGGCCTCATACCATGCAGTAAGTTCTGTCCGGTTGACATTGGCTCGTGCAAGAACATCATGAGCATCATTGACAGCTGGATCATAGAAGACCATTTGCTGGCCAGGGAGGTGGACAGGAAGGCGATAGACAGTGGGTTGCTCTCCATGCATGTTGAATTCGAAAAGTCGCCAGCAAGCTTCAACTGGAGAGACATAGCGTGAATCCAAGTACTCCTTGATCTCATCCCTCTGTTGTCCCTGACCCTGGTTCCCTGCAACAACCAAAGTGGTCCTGTCATGGCCTTTGTAGATGTACTTGTGAATGTACTTGACTGCATGGACAGAAGCACAGATCTCGACATTGATGTGACACTGGTACTTGGCACTGAGGTAGGGATTGTGAGGAACAACCCAGGAGTTGTCAAAGTCAAAGCCAGCCTTCTGAAAAATGTGACCATTGTTGCGCCTCCTGTACTTGGGATAACCATCATCTCCATACTGAGTAGCATCAGTGAAGGCCTTAGGAAATTGCTTGCTACATCTTCCATTGACCATACACCTAGCATTGGGCTTGTGTGCACCACAGGGACCATGAAGCATAGTAGTAGTGACAATGTTGTGGAGAATAGGATGGGTGGTGGGATTGGGGAGTTCAGCAGAGACCATGGAATCCACATGGAAGGCATCTGAAATTCTGTTAGAGTTATTCATGTAAAGAAATATATGGACATACCACGGATCTTATCTTCATCCTTCAGAAATATCAGAAGGTGCATGTGGGGCAATCCTCTCTTCTGATACTCAATGGTATGCACCATTCCAGCTATTTCACCAAAGAGTCCTCCTTCAAGCTCCTTCAATAAGGCCTTCTTCTTCAGCTCAAACACCCTAGCCACAATATCTGGTCTGTCTGACACAGCCTGCCTGCCTCCCTGCACATCCACTAACATCTGCCTCTGAATCTCTGGCCAGTTGGGGTTGGCAGTCATGGTGAGGAAGAGATCCGGTTTTCTGAAAGTACGACAAATGGCCATTGAATCCTGGAAGAGCTGAATCATATGACGGGTACTTCCAATGTGACTTGAAGGAAGAATAATCCTTTGGCCAATTTGATCAAGTCGGACCTCACCCCCTGGATCACCACACACAACATCCATCAGACCCTCATACAACTCTCCCCTAAGCCTTGTCTGGTTGAGACGGAGGTATGTCAACCTAGCTTGCTCCAATGAAGCCCATGCATCGACAATATACTGCTGGAATAGCTTGCCGCCCCAGAAGAGTGGTGGTTGATCTCCTGGGTGAATGTGAATGCGATGTGCATAGTAGCACATTTGAGAAACATATGGAGTACGACGTTGGCCAGCTTCCCCAAAGTGTGCAGGAATCCTTGTGTGCCATCCCTGATCGCCATGAGGAAAGAGTAGGACATAGTGGAGTGGAGCGTATGATGGACTGAGGTTGGAGATTCTCTCAAGTCCACCATGTTGAAGTCGTACAATGATGTCCCTTTCCTTGTCCCATTCATGCGATCCAGGAGTTGGAATAATGACGGCAATTTCATCGGCAGTGGGAGTGTTGTATGTGCACTGATCCTGGGCCATATCAACATGGAGTGCAATGGTGATAGATTGCTGGGGGTGGGGAGGTCGTTCCATCATACTTTGGTGTGCCTGTTTATATGCATGGACATAAGGATTGATGCGCTGGAGGAGATCCTGAAGTTCATTCATGACTGTGCAGTCACAAAAGTCCTGGTTGTTTCTCTGGCGGTAATCCAGTTGCTCAGCTGAGTCGTAGATATAGATCTGTGCATATTTGGGAGTTTCGCCTGGTGGAGGGAGGAGGGTACCGGAAAGATGATGGAGTTCACCACTGATCTTGAAGCAGTAAGGGCCAGTGGCTCAAGTGACTGACTGATCGATTTTGACTCCAAGTGATGTGAAGGCAAAGGCTGAGTTGTAGCGGCGGATATTGTCTTTGAAAGACTTGGACTGGGGAGCTTCACCACAGAAGAAACGTTGTAGAACAGGATCCATGGGTGTCAGAGGTGGTAGCTGAATTTGGCCATTAAGACAGCACATTCTGAATTTGGGATGGTTAACTCGGGACTCTTTTGACAGCTTTTCATCAATAAAATGGAGAGCTTGGCATTTGGGACAAAGGATATTCATTGGCCCAAGGGAGTGTGGTCCTGCTGGCTCCTGATATGGTTGGCATCCACGGGGTAAGACTCGGAGTCGATTGGGATCCTCCTCAGGTTCAGCCCTCTCACCCTCAGCACCTTCATTCCCAATGATATCTATCTAAATATTGAGGTTAGAAAAAGAAAACACCAAAAACAAAACAAAATATTTACCTCATCAAATTGATTCCATAAATCCTCCTCCTGTTCCAATCCATTATTCTCAGCCTCCCATTCTTGTCTCCACTGCTCTCTCACTGCATCCAGGTTTTGCTGTGTCAAGACCCTTCCCTCTTCCTCCTCATTTGCCCTCAACTCTTCTACCCTCTGCTCTCTCTGTTGTCTCTCTCTTTCCTCCTCCTCAATCCTCCTTCTCTCCCTCTTCTCCTCTTGCACCCTTAATTCTCTCTCCCTCTCTTCTCTTTGTTCTCTTTCCCTCTCTTCCTCCTCTCTTTCCCTCTCTTCCTCCTCTCTTTCCCTCTCTTCTCTTTGAATTCTCTCTCTCTCTCTTTCCTCTTCCTGTATCCTCAACTCTCTTTCTCTTTGCTCCTGCTGTTGTCTTTGTCTCTCCTCCTCCTGAATCCTTTCCAGCTCTTGTGCTCTTATCTCTCTCTCCATTTGTTCCCTCTGCTGTTGTTGTATTCTCAACACCTCCAATTGTTGTCTTTGTCTCTGCTCTACTTCACGCTCCTGTCGCACTCGTGCCATTTGCTCTTGTAATATCCTTTGAATATCCTCCGGATTTTGTGCCTGAGGAATTGGTTGTGCAACAGGATGCCTATATCTGCCAGTTTGTGGTAGTTGTGGTGCTGGTGGGATGTATTGTGGTAGAGGGCGATGTGGTGGTCTGTCCAAATTGGCTGGAATATATGTTTGGGGTATGAGGATAGATGCTGGTAAAAGGGGTCCAGCGGGAGCAAGAGGCTGAGGAATAGGTGGTATTGGCTCCCTGGATAATCCAGAAGATCCAATATTGACTGGGGGGAGGAGTGGAGGTCTGGGTATAGCAAGGTCTCTGGATAATCCAACAGACCCAACATGGTCTCCAGATGATCCAGCAATAGCAGTGGGAGGGGTAGCTGGACGTGGGATGTCTGGGTGTGTTTGGAAAATAATGGGAGGGGGAATGTGGAGTGGGGGTTGGTTGGTACGTTCGTGTCGAGTTTCAGGGGATGTCATTTGCTGCGCACGATGCTCTCGGTCAGCATCACGTGTTGCCTGTCTTCCCTGCTCAGGAGTAGTAGGTGGGGTTCGGGGATCCCTAAACAATATGTAAATAAGATATATCATAATTAAGTAAATATATTGCTTACATTTGTATCCAAAATGAATGTTTTCAAAAACAGAAGCAAAAAAGTCAAATATACAATCACAAAGCCCACTTAGGCCAAAACAGTGCGAATTCGGTGTCGGCAGCGGCAGTTGATAATGGAGAGTAGTGATCTCCCTGCACACAGCAGACAGAAAGAGGCTCCGAGGGCAACCGGCAAACAACTCCGAAGAGAAAGCCAGGTAGTAGGAGCTTTACTGTCTATCACCTTGATCTCCACGTTTTCCCTAAGCGTACCAAGTAATAATACAAATGACACAATTCACTCTAAAATGGTTATTAGATTAAATTTATAATTATGTGATTAAATAACTCACCCTGTAGCTCAAAATGAGTGTTTATAGATGCAGCAAGTGTAACTACAATAAATTTGTTGTTTTTGTTAGCTATACATATTATTGAAAGCAATTATTGAATATTTACCTGAATTTAAATCAATTTTTTCCAAGTTCTAGTGAATTTTGACGCGAAATTCCCACGGATATCTTCGAAATTTAATTATATTATTTTACCATATTTTTTTGGAATTTATTTGTTGATTTGTGAGTATTTTTTTGTGAATTTTTGCGAATTTATGAGGGTTTTTAATTAGTTATTTCATCCTAAGCACATAAATCAGGGAGGGCTCACCTCAAATGCAGGGGAATGGATGATGGGGGTCAGAAAGGATTGGCTCCGTGCTGTGAGGTTGATATTTAAAGTCTGTCAAATGGCAGTGTTGGATATATGGACTTGTAACATATGGAGTTGGAACAGCTTTGAGACCGAGTTTTTGCTGACAAATGCTGACAAATTGCTGACCAATTGCTGACTAAAACTGACTAAGCCTGACTAATCATGAGCAAAGCTGACTAACGCTGACTAAAATTACTAAGCAATATATTCGACCTAGCATTAGACTAGCTTACGCTATCCCCTGCTTCGCAGGGGGTTGGATTTGTGTATTAAATAATTATTAATATTCAATTTTAATAACCTAGCCTAAGTAATATCTATTCTCCTATACATATCACTCACACATTTACTTTCTTATCTATTTCAAACCTATTATCCTATCTTAGCATCATCCTACTGGTATGCCAGATCTGTGGACTGGTATAGGAGTTCAATAGTATTTGTTTGTATTTTGTTCAGCTGTTATATATCTACTTTTCTATTTATAATACTGATTATATTTCTTACTTTGTGTTATATCTGTAATTAGTATGTTCTCAATTCTCTATATTCTCTGCTACAGACTAATCTTGCACCTACATAGTTTTCTCCCCATTACCATAGTTTTCCACATTCCCTATATACTCTATGTATACTATAATTGCTATTTTTTGGACATTTCATATATAAACTGTAAGTACTCAAGTTGCAATCTCAGTCTGACAATTAATATAGTTCCAACTATCCAATCTCTATTTGTTTTTTATACTTCTCCAATAACTTGGTTCCTCAAAACATAGGATTATGGCAGCATAAAAGTACAACATATATATTGAGACCAAAAATCCACTCCATACCAAGTCTACTATCTCTATCTAGAGTCTATATTGTAAGAGGACCCTCACATTTTTTCTGCACCCCCATTGCCCCTTTGTGTAAGGGGATCCTCAAGTTCTCCCTACACTCCTCTCTCTGCTCCCATCACCCCCCTGGTCATCCTGCCCCAGCCCTTGCCATTGCCTGGAGTTGCCTGCTGATGCCTCCTCAAACTGGCACATACAGCTGCATGTGCAAGTGCTCACTTCCCATGCTCAACACATCCCCAAGTGCAATCACATGACACACTTTCCTGCCCTACAGTCACACATGTGCATACCCACTCCCTAGTTCCCTTTTTGGACATGCATTATTTAGTCTGTATAGTAGTTCAGCTACTACTCCTGTAGCTTGTGTAGCAATGCAGGGACTTCCTCATTTGTTTTTTTGAGGATTTCCCTGCATAGGTGTGTAGTAGCTTTGCACTTTCCCACACTTTTGCTGTTATTAATATGTGAGGATTTCCTTGCATAGTTGAAGTGTGTGCATTCCCATCTCACCCCCCTTGTGCTCCAGATCACCCTCACATCTTGGTTGCCCTGAGTTTCCCTAGCCCTTGCCAGCATCCCAAGTCACCTGCCAATATCTTCTTAGACTGGCACATGCAAGCACCCACTTTTACACTCAACATATCCCCAAGTATGATCAAATGATATGCTTTCCTACTCTACAGTTATGTGTACACACACTTACCCCCTAGTTTTTTTTGCAGTCATTTATCATTTAATCTGTATAGTAGTTTAGCCATTACTCCTGTAGCTCACATAGTTCATGACTTGATATCTTAGGATTATCTGACATTAGTATGCTAGATCTATGGCCTAACATAGGAATTCAATATTTTTCTAAGCTTAGCATAATATTAGAGTTATCATTTTGGATTGTTTGTTTTCCTATTTATAGCATACCTATTTTCCTACCTGTATTATACCAATAATTTTAATATTATTTGACTTTAGTATTATCTTAGGAGTTCAATATTTATTTTATTCTAATATTTTCCTATTTTATTCCATGTTCTGTATTATCTATTCTCTTGCCTGTATCATATCTGTTATTCTTTGTATATAGCAGCTTTGCACTTTTCTATCCTTTTACATATTATGAATATACTGAGAATTTCTTTGCATGTCCACTTACATTTGAATTTTTTCTTGCCCTAGATCAGATAACTCTGAATCTGACTCTTACCTACCAAACCCTTATCTATAATCCTTGAAACCTTCAAATCCTTCTATCACTCTTCTCTTCACTTTTATCACTTTTCCAGTTGCCCCAACTCTCTTTAGCCTTTGTTCTTGCCTTGTGTTACCCACCAATACTTCCTTGGATAGTATACATAGCTACATGTGCAAATGCCTGCTTTCTATATTCACAATTTTCTCAGATACAATTATATGATATGCTTTTCTGCCCTATAGTCATGTATGTATACACACACCTGTTCTCTAGATTTCCCTACATAGGCATATAGTAGTTTTATACTAAGGATTTCCTTGCATAGTCAAAGTGAGTACACTTGTGCTTAGTCTCTCTCTTGCTCCAGATTGCCCTCACATCCTGGAAATTAGTATATCTATTACTCTCTGTGATATCTATTCTCCTATGTTATGCATACCTGTTATAAAGTATTTTCCTGTACTACATTACTCTATTTCTTTATGCTATTTTATCAGTGTTTCATTCCTACTCTCTAATTATGAACTTTCTCCATTTTCTTTTGTGCTTCAGTCTATCTACCTTGTCTGTAGCATTAACCCATAATATTTTCATAATTCTTCCGATTTTTTAATGCTATTTTATCGCCCTTTTACTCCCATCTTCCTTTTTCTTGTGCCATATTATTGGTATTTTATTTCTATCTCCCAATCAAGAACCTTTTCACTTGGTTTTGTGCTTCAATAGTATATATCCTGCTCATATCAGTAACCCATAATATATTCAGAATTTTTGCGATTTTTTAATGGTTTTTTATCGCTCTTTTATTTCCACCTTCCTTTTATGGGATGTCTCCGTAAATCTTATGCTTAATATCTCCGTCACCGTGCAACATAACACTCTGAAATTCTAATAGCTCATTTCTGACATACATATCTCCCATTCCTCCAAATTTGATGTTTCTACCATCAGCAGTTGTCGAGAAACAATTCTGAGTCCAGAGTCTTTTTTGACATAGCCAACATATAAAATGTAATTAATCGCACTTTTACAGTACTGAAGCCAGGTCGACTTGCTGACAAATGCTGACAAATTGCTGACCAATTGCTGACTAAAAATGACTAAGCCTGACTAATCATGAGCAAAGCTGACTAACGCTGACTAAAATTACTAAGCAATATATTCGAGATGGCATTAGTTATAGACTAGCTTACGCTATCCCCTGCTTCGCAGGGGGTTGGATTTATGTATTGAATGATTATTAATATTCAGTTTTAATAACCTAGCCTAAGAAATATCCAAGTTTGATATTCTATTTATAATATTGGTTTATACCCATTTTCTATATTACATTTCTTACTTTGTGATATATATATGATTATTATGTTTTTAATTCTCTATAACAAAAAATTTCCCCCATTTTCTTAGTTTTCTATATTTCCTATCTATAAAAGGACTCTCAAGTCTTCCCTGTACCCCTCACCCCCAGGTCACTCATGCTTGCTTCGCTCACATTTGTGCCCCCCCTCCACTTCTATCACTTCTCTGGTTACCCTGACTCTCCCCAACTCTCACTCTTATCTTGTGTCATCTATGAATACCTTCTCAGACTGTGTAAGAGAACCCTCAAGTTCTCCCTACACTCCTCTCTCTGCTCCTATTACCCCCCGCCCCCAGGCTGCTCACGCTCGCTTCGCTCACATCTGCACCCCCCTTGCCATTGCCTAGAGTTGCCTACCAATGCCTCCTCAAACTGGTGCATGCAAGCACCTGCTTCCTGTACTCAACACATCCCCAGACACAATCATATAATACACTTTTCTGCCCTAGTTGCATGTGTGTGCACTTGTTCCCTAGTTTTTTTTTCAGATATTTATCATTTAGTCTGTACAATAGTTCAGCCACTGCTCTTGTAGCTTACATAGCAATGCAAGGACTTCCTCATTTGTTTCTCTGAGGATTTCCCTACATAGTCTAAGTGTGAACATTCATGTTTCGCTCCTCTCTCACTCCAGGTTGCTCTCACAGACTGGCATATGCAAGTGCCTACTTCCCATGCTCCACTGTATTACTTACACCTGTTTCTGTTATACTTTTCTCTACTTCCATTACTCTTTTAGCTACTCCCCCTCTCTCCAGCCCCTACTCTTACTTTGTTTTACCTACTAATACCTGTAAAAGAACCCTCAAGTCCCCCCTACACTCCTCCCTCTGCTCCTGTTACCCCCCTGGTCCCCCTGAGTTGTCCCAGCCCTCATCATCACCTGATGTCACCTGCTGATGCCTCCTTGAACTGGTGCACACAGCCATGCATGCAAGTGCCTGCTTCCCACACTCAGCATGTCCCCAAGCACAATCACATGACACACTGTCTCACCCTCCAGTTGTGTGTGCATGCACCTGCTCCCTAGTTCCTGTTTTGGACATTGATCATTTAGTCTGTACAGTAGTTCAGCCACCACTCCTGTAGATTGCATAGCAATGCAGGGACTTCCTCATTTGTTTCTCTGAGGATTTCCCTGCATAGGTGTGTAGTAGCTTTGTGCATTCTCATGCTTTCACAATTATTTAATATACTGAGGATTTCCCTGCATGGTCTGAGCATGAGTGATTGCATTTTGCCCCTCTCCCACTCCAGGTCACCCTCACAATACCTTCTTAAACTACCATATAGCTACATGTGCAAATGCCTGCTTTCCACACTCATAATACCCCCAAATAGATATGCTTTTCTGCCCTGTAGTCATATATGTACACACCTGTTCTTGGCTAAACAGAGACTTCCTCATTTGTTTCTCTGAGAATTTCCCTGCATAGGTATATAGTAGCTCCACTGAGGATTTCCTTGCATAGTCTAAGTGAGTGTACCTGTGCTTGGCCTCTCTCTTACTCCAGGTTGCCCTCACATCCTGGGAGTTAGTATATCTATTACCCTCTGTGATATCTATTCTCCCATCTTATACATATATTTTCCTTCCTGTGCTACATTATATTCTACCTCTATGTCTTTATCAGTGTTTCATTCCTACCTTCCAATTATGAACTTTGTTTTACTTCAATATATAGATTCTGCTTGTAGCATTATCCCATAATATTTTGATAATTTTCCCAATTTTTTAATGCTATTTTATTGCTCTTTTATTTCCTGAGAATTTCTCTAGTCCTAGCACTATGCCCAGCTTGCACCTGAGCCTGCTGTCATGTTTTCATGTTTCTTGCACTCCTGCCTGTTGCTTTCATGCACTTTGTGTGCTTTCACATTTTCTTGTGCCCTGAGACTGCCAGTGTCCCCCAGTTGCCCTCATAGGTACCCTCATTCCATTCCCTCCAGTGCCTCCCTTCCCCCCCTCTCATACACTGGCACTCTCAAAGCAGCACCTATCCTGGTCCACATGGCCAAGGCATTCCCCTCCCTGCCCACAGACCATGTCATAGCTGTCCAAAAGGCTATCCTCGACTTTTCCTATGCTACATTATATCCTACCCCTATTTCTTTATGCTATTTTATCAGTATTTCATCTATATCTTCTAATTATGAACTTTTTCTATTTTTCTTTGTACTTCAATATATATATCCTGCTTGTAGCATCAACCCATAATATTTTCATAATTTTTCCGATTTTTTAATGCCATTTTATCGCTCTTTTATTTCTACCTTCCTTTTATGGGAAGTCTCCGTAGATCATTTGCTTAGTATCTCCGTCACCGTGCAACATAACACTCTGAAATTCTAATAGCTCATTCCTGACATACATATCTCCCATTCCTCCAAATTTGATGTTTCTACCATCAGCAGTTGTCGAGAAACAATTCTGAGTCCAGAGTCTTTTTTGACATAGCCGACATATAAAATGTAATTAATCGCACTTTTACCCTACTGAAGCCAGGTCGACTTGCTGACAAATGCTGACAAATTGCTTATATAATGCTGACCAATTCTGACTAAGCCTGACTAATGCTGACTCATGCTGACTAAAATTTGTAAGCAATATATCCGACCTAGCATTAGTATAAGACTAGCTTACGCTATCCCCTGCTACGCAGGGGGTTGGATTTCTGTATTGAATAATTATCAATATTCAATTTTAATAACCTATCCTAAGCAATATCTAAGTTTGATATTTTATATGAGTTCAATATTTTCCTATTTATAATATTGGTTTATACCCATTTTCTATATTACATTTCCTATATATAAGAGAACTCTCAAGTCTTCCCAATACTCCCCCCTCTACTTCTATCACTTCTCTGGTTACCCTGACTCTCTCCAACTCTCATGTCATCTACTAATACCTTCTCAGACTGTGTAAGAGAACCCTCAAGTTCTCCCTACACTCCTCCCTCTGCTCCTATTACCCCCCACCCCCAGGCTACTCACGCTCGCTTCGCTCGCATCTGCACCCCCCTTGCTATTGCCCAGAGTTGCCCACCAATACCTCCTCAAACTGGTGTATGCAAGTGCCTGCTTTCCATACTCAACACATCCCCAGACACAATCACATAACATACCTTTCTGCCCTATAGTTGCATGTGTGTGCACCTGCTCCCTAGTTCTCTTTTCAGACATTTATTATTTAGTCTGTATAATAGTTCAGCCACTGCTCTTGTAGCTCACATAGCAATGCAAGGATTTCTTCATTTGTTTTTCTAAGGATTTTCCTATATAGTCTGAGTGTGAGCATTCACATTTCACTCCTCTCTCACTCCAGGTTGCCCTCACAGACTGGCATATGCAAGTACCTACTTCCCATGCTCCACTGTATTACACCTGTTTCTGTTATACTTTTCCCAACTGGTGTGCATAGCTACGCATCTAAGCGCCCACAGCATGTGCACATGCACCATGCCCCAACACATGCAGCCATGTGCTAAGCACCTGCTAGTGCATGCACTATCACTCCAATCTCTGCCACCTCCACCATGCATTGCCACTCTCTCCTGTTGTCCTCCCGTCCTGTGTTACAGTCATCCCGGATCGCTCCAGACCACATTCCCGCCGGTCCAATTTCTTCTCCAGTTCTGAACTCCGAAGTTCCGACCGGTCTCCTTAAGCCTGGTTCCCGGATTTATTCTTCTTTGATCTGTTCATTACTCTGATGTCATCATTTCGTTCCATTTATTATCTCTATTATTCCTATAACTTCTATTGTACTCCGAACACTTTATTATAAGTGCCCACTAACTACCAGTAACCTAGATACTTATTGTAGGACTATCTCCGTTCCTCCAATAGTCCACATGTATATAAACTGGAATTAGTCCAGAGTAGTTTTCCTCAATCAGAATATCAACTTGACATTGACTTGACTTGTCTCCTATCCCTCGGAACTTTGGTTCATCATCCCATCTCTCCCTCAGACTTGGTTCCTTCGATCTGAGTCATATCCTCTCCTCTCTGGGTCCAAAGTCTAAATTGAGACCACCCAGCAATATTGGAGTGGCGCAACACATACATTGAAGCCAAGGTCTCACTCCACTTGTCCCTCTGATGCACGCTCTGATCAGCATCTAACATCCTGTTTCCTTTTATGTAGATAGACATTCAGACTGTATAGTTCTTACCTGCAAGTATTGGCTAGTGCTCTAGGCACCAGGATTCCTCATCTATTTCTCTGAGGATTTCCCTGGTCCTAGCACTGTGCCCAGCTTGCACCTGAGTCCACTGTCACATTTTTATGTTTTTCATGCTCCTGCCTGTTGCTTTCATGCACTTTGTGCACTTCTGCGTTTTCTCACACCCTGAGGCCACCAGTGTCCCCCAGTCACTCTCACATATGGGCCCACACCCTCCCCCTCTGCCCCTGAGGAAGATTTCTCTCAACTTCCTGAGATACTTCATCCTCCCCCCAGATCTGCCACTGTCCAATGGGACTCTGCCCTTGACTATGGCCCCTAGCTAGTGAAGACTGTCCTCCCCTGCCTCAGTCCCCTACTGGCCTCTGTGCTCCCAGACTATATTCTTTGTAGAATTCTACATGTGATGTCACAATCTGTGTAATACTGATTTCTCTTTGTTAATCTCTACACACCCTCTGTGATATCTATTTTCCCATGTCATACATATATTTTCCTTCCTGTGCTACATTATATTCTACCCCTATGTCTTTATCAGTGTTTCATTCCTATCTTCCAATTATGAAATTTCCCTATTATATATATATCCTGCTTGTAGCATTAACCCATAATATTTTCAGAATTTTTCCGATTTTTTAATGCCATTTTATCGCTCTTTTATTTCCACCTTCCTTTTATGGGAAGTCTCCGTAGATCATTTGCTTAATATCTCCGTCACCGTGCAACATAACACTCTGAAATTCTAATAGCTCATTCCTGACATACATATCTCCCATTCCTCCAAATTTCATGTCTCTACCATCAGTGGTTGTCGAGAAACAATTCTGAGTCCAGAGTCTTTTTCGACATAGCTGACATATAAAATGTAATTAATCGCACTTTTACAGTACTGAAGCCAGGTCAACTTGCTGACAAATGCTGACAAATTGCTGACCAATTGCTGACTAAAAATGACTAAGCCTGACTAATCATGAGCAAAGCTGACTAACGCTGACTAAAATTACTAAGCAATATATTCGAGATGGCATTAGTTATAGATATAGACTAGCTTACGCTATCCCCTGCTACGCAGGGGGTTGGATTTATGTATTGAATAATTATCAATATTCAATTTTAATAACCTATCCTAAGCAATATCTAAGTTTGATATTTTATATGAGTTCAATATTTTCCTATTTATAATATTGGTTTATACCCATTTTCTATATTACATTTCCTATATATAAGAGAACTCTCAAGTCTTCCCAGGACTCCCCCCTCTACTTCTATTACTTCTCTGGTTACCCTGACTCTCTCCAACTCTCATGTCATCTACTAATACCTTCTCAGACTGTGTAAGAGGACCCTCAAGTTCTCCCTACACTCCTCCCTCTGCTCTTATTACCCCCCACCCCCAGGCTACTCATGCTCGCTTCGCTCGCATCTGCACCCCCCTTGCTATTGCCTAGAGTTGCCCACCAATACTGTATCTCCTCAAACTGGTGTATGCAAGTGCCTGCTTTCCATACTCAACACATCCCCAGACACAATCACATAACATACCTTTCTGCCCTACAGTTGCATGTGTGTGCACCTGCTCCCCAGTTCTCTTTTCAGACATTTATTATTTAGTCTGTATAATAGTTCAGCCACTGCTCTTGTAGCTCACATAGCAATGCAAGGATTTCCTCATTTGTTTTTCTAAGGATTTTCCTATATAGTCTGAGTGTGAGCATTCACATTTCACTCCTCTCTCACTCCAGGTTGCCCTCACAGACTGGCATATGCAAGTACCTACTTCCCATGCTCCACTGTATTACACCTGTTTCTGTTATACTTTTCCTGACTGGTGTGCATAGCTTCACATCTAAGCACCCACAGCATGTGCACATGCACCATGCCTCAACACATGCAGCCATGTGCTAAGCACCTGCTAGTGCATGCACTATCACTCCAATCTCTGCCACCTCCACCATGCATTGCCACTCTCTCCTGTTGTCCTCCCATCCTATGTTACAGTCGTCCCAGATCACTCCGGACCATGTTCCCGCCGGTCCGATTTCTTCTCCGATTCTGAACTTCGAAGTTCCGACTGGTCTCCTTAAGCCTGGTTCCCGGATTCATTCTTCTTTGATCCGTTCATTACTCTGATGTCATCATTCCGTTCTGTTTATTATCTCTATTATTCCTATAACTTCTATTGTACTCCAAATGCTTTATTATAAGTGCCCACTAACTACCGGTAACCTAGATACTTATTGTAGGACTATCTCCGTTCCTCCAATAGTCCACATGTATATAAACCGGAATTAGTCCAGAGTAGTTTTCCTCAATCAGAATATCAACTTGACATTGACTTGACTTGTCTCCTATCCCTCTGAACTTCAGTTCATCATCTCATCTCTCCCTCAGACTTGGTTCCCTTCAATCTGAGTCATATCCTCTCTTCTCCGGGTCCAAAGTCTAAATCAAGACCACCCAGCAATATCGGAGCATATGTTGAAGCCAAGGTCTCGCTCTGCTCATCCCTCCAATGCATGCTCTGATCAGCATCTAACATCCTGTTTCCTTTTATGTAGATAGACATTCAGACTGTAGAGTTCTTACCTGCAAGTATTGGCTAGTGCTCTAGGCACCAGGGTTCCTCATCTGTTTCTCTGAGGATTTCCCCAGTTCTAGCACTGTGCCCAGCTTGTACCTGAGTTTGCTATCACATTTTTGTGTCTCTTGTGCTCCTGCCTGTTGCTTTCACATGCTTTGTGTGCTTCTGTGTTTTCTTGTGCCCTGAGGCTGCCAGTGTCCCCCAGTTGCCCTCACCTATGGACCCACACTCTCCCCCCCTGCTCCTGAGGAAGATTTCTCTCAACTTCCTGAGGTACTTCATCCTTCCCCCAGATCTGCCACTGTCCAATGGGACCCTGCCCTTGACTATGGCCCCTGGCTAGTGAAGACCACCTCCCCTACCTTAGTCCCCTACTGGCCTCTGTGCCCCCAGACCAATGCACTGCTGAAACCCTCATTGAAGATGCCTACCAATTCCTGGATACTATTCTAGCCTCCAAGTGGTCTAATGTCCCAGTCACCTTGCAAGGTGCCCAGATCCCCTTCTGTGAGTACTTTTGTTGTTATGCAGTGTATTGGGCTCCAGCTGCCTCCCCTCTCCAACATGAGGCTGCCTCATGCCCATTCCATGGATCTACTGAGGTAAGTAGCTCCACTGGCCCCTCTGACCCATCCCCAGCTGTGTTAGGGACTATCCCTGCACAGTCTGGCACTGCTACCATCCCCCCATCCCCTCGACCTGTGCACTCTCCCTAACACCCTTATTCCATTCCCTCCAGCATATCCCTTCCTTCCCTCTCATACACTGGTGCTCTCAAAGCAATACCTATCCTGGTCCATGTGGCTAAGGCATTCCCCTCCCTACCCACAGACCACATCATAGCTGTCCAAAAGGCTATCCTCGGCTTTTCCTGTGCCACATTATATCCTACCCCTATTTCTTTATGCTATTTTATCAGTATTTTATCTATATCTTCCAATTATGAACTTTTTGTATTCATTTTTGTGCTTCAATATATATATCCTGCTTGTAGCATTAACCTATAATATTTTCAGAATTTTTCAGAATTTTTAATGCTATTTTATCGCTCTTTTATTTCCACCTTCCTTTTATGGGAAGTCTCCGTAGATCTTTGGCTTAATATCTCCGTCACCGTGCAACATAACACCCTGAAATTCTAATAGCTCATTCCTGACATATAGATCTCCCATTCCTCCAAGTTTCATGTCTCTACCATCAGTGGTTGTCGAGAAACAATTCTGAGTCCAGAGTCTTTTTCGACATAGCCGACATATAAAATGTAATTAATCGCACTTTCCCAGTACTGAAGCCAGGTCGACTTGCTGACAAATGCTGACAAATTGCTTATATAATGCTGACCAATTCTGACTCAGCCTGACTAATCATGAGCAAATCTGACTAATGCTGACTAACGCTGAACCGAGTTTTTCGAGATTGTCGTTCTTGGCGCTGGTGAGTCTGTCTCACCACTTCTGATCATGTATTAGCCGGCGACTGACTTGAGGGGGATTTGGCAAAGGTGTTGTGGGGTTGACGACAGCGTTGGAAATTCAACAACGAGGAAAGGGCAAATATCGAGTCACTGTTGTTGCCGATGCATTCCCTGGAGATCCGAACACTGGAGTGAAATATACCAGTCAGTGGGCTGTCTGTATTCTCTTTCCTCAAAGCCTTCTCTTTTGCGAACTTGGAGGCTGAAAAAAAAGTGTAATAGGGCGCAAATCACAAGTATAACCCGAGGGATAGGGAGACATACCCCTGTGTCATAAATCACTTTCACTCGCAATCGGCAGCACAGCCCTGTTGACCTCGCGTGCGCGAAAGTAACACACACTCTACCCCTCACCTCAGGTGCCGTGACTCACACCCCTATACTTTTGTCAGGTATTTTCGACAGCACCCTTTGTCAATCTGCTTGTGCCGCTCGACACCTGGGAGATCTCGGTCTGATTAACCAGATATTCTGTCGTCTGACAGTCAGACAAAAAACGCCGAGGGACAACTTTTGATGTAAACTTTTGTTATAGTATCCCATGTCGTTAAGTTCGTTTCCCTATCTTTTTTTTTTTTGCAGCGGGGTGACATGATTGCATATTTTCGATTCTACACCTTTACCAAACATGAGTTTATTTCCGGTTACTATAAATCTTTCAAGCTCGCTTCCAACAGCGTCGCTGCCTTTCGAGCACATCCCCACGAGCTCTGATATCCATACCCAGCATGCCTGGTCAAACCCCAGAATATATGAATATTAACCAAAAATAGCCTTCTAAAAAAGCATAACGCACCCATAATTGTGCACCACCAATGTCCTACTTTCCGAAATTAATTCTTCACTGCCGGCCGAGTTCTTCCCACTTGTCGCAGATTCTTCAAGTTTACCCTTGTGCGTCCACCACTCACATTCGAGCCGGATACCACCCTTTCTTGCGGGACGCAAGCCACACCCCTCTCCGACGACGTGGGGCAGGACGTCTTCGACCGCGGGAGGGCGAACGGTTCGCACCTCGGGTGGTGCGAGTTGGGGGCATAATTTGATCGCGCGGGATAAAATGGCTAGGGTTGTCTCTTCACGGGGATGGGGGTACCTGTGTGATTCATGACAGGTGAGTTTTCAGAGGAAAACAAAAAGCAACGGCAAGAGATACAAATGAACCTACCAATCGTCAACCCCCCTCACACCACCAAGAATCACCTGCATATCTCTAGTCAGTGCAGTGCTTACAAGGGGCTCTCAAAAGCCCAACAAAGGACAGGTTCACATCGCTGCTCCGCCTGGGGATAATATAAGTAACTACCAGATTCCCCTCCCCATCCTTCTTCCCAACCTCACCCCACCCAGACCTAACCCAGGGTGCTCTGACGATCACAGTTTGCCCTCTTATCGGATACATACTCGTATCCTCCACCCCACCCAAGAACCTCGCTCCCATCCCCGTACACACAACGACTGCATCGACTTTACCCTTTCTTCTTCTCGTATGCAACCTTTGTGCTAAATCCTCTGATTCGTGGATCATCTTTTCCCCTGCGGGTTCAGGTGTCTTCTGGGTGGTGGCGACGGTGGCAATGGCGTCTGCACTGGTGCTCGTGTTAGACTTGGCGACACCAGCAGTACCTTCGGCGATAGTCCTAGGATACCCAGAAAGACCCAGAGTATGGATGCCGTATTTAGCCACAGCGCTGGCGTAGCGGTCTCCAAAGATATTAATACCTCCTTCGATGATTTGAGACAAGTGTTGAACGTGACCACGAACGGTACGACCTCCAAGTCCGACGAAACGAGTGAAAAGCCAGTTGAGGTAGATAGGGGGATCGATGGTGATGGTTTGGAATGTACAACCGGAAAGGACACCTGGGGGGAGCTGCTCGGGCGGGATGGGCTTATACTAAAAGGGATTCAAGAGGAGTGGAGTCAGCGAGGCGCCTGAACGGTTTTAGGGAATTTTTTTTTTGGGCGTACGGATGGCATTTGCTCGAGTGGTTCTGGACCTGGACTGTTATCTGTTATACGCGCTTCGTGGATGTATTCTGTTTGAGTGATGCGGAGGAAACATTCTTCAGTTTCTGTGCCTGGTTCAGAGAGTTCCCAGAGTGTCTTGAATGTATCCTTCTCGAATTCTGTCACAGACCTTGTGAACACGAATCTAGGAGAATAGAACGGGGCGCTGCGCAGAGGGGTTACCATAAAGCTCGTCATTGGGGTATGTCTCCCTATCCCTCGGGTTATACTTGTGATTTGCGCCCTATTACACTTTTTTTTCAGCCTCCAAGTTCGCAAAAGAGAAGGCTTTGAGGAAAGAGAATACAGACAGCCCACTGACTGGTATATTTCACTCCAGTGTTCGGATCTCCAGGGAATGCATCGGCAACAACAGTGACTCGATATTTGCCCTTTCCTCGTTGTTGAATTTCCAACGCTGTCGTCAACCCCACAACACCTTTGCCAAATCCCCCTCAAGTCAGTCGCCGGCTAATACATGATCAGAAGTGGTGAGACAGACTCACCAGCGCCAAGAACGACAATCTCGAAAAACTCGGTCTCGTCGATGTTCTGCGTCCGTTCGTGCATGCTTGCTCTGCGGGGAAAAAATCAAGAAAGCAAACCTAAGAAGTTGGGGGCGAATGGGAAGTCGGATGATTGGGGTTCCTTCCATCAAGAGATAAGCCCCAAGCTATGTAAGTGGCGAGGGGTGGGGAGATCTCAGGGGCAAGCCTAGCCTCTTTTAGAGCGCTGTGCCACATGGTCACAAAGTCCACACAAGTTCTATTCCGAGTGTATAAAGTATAAGGGGTATAAAAATAGCACTCGTCTTCCTCACTCGCTCTTGTCATCGTCCTCGCCGCGGCTCGATTTAGGCTTTAATAGCTTTGGATCTTCGGCCAATGCGGTCGTTGGTGTGCGTTTGGCGCGGGCGAAGAGACCGACTTCAGGGTCTCGAATAAAGTTGACGATGACCATTGGCCAGCTTGGATGTGCAGGCAATGCGTCGTAGTATTCGGGAGCAAGCTTTCTAAGTTGAGGAAGACGTGTCCAGGGTATTGAGGGAAAGTCGTGGTGTTCGTTATGATAACCGACCTTGGATAAATATATACATCAGATGATTGGCTGATTGAAGAGTGATGAAGTAAGATGCACATTGTATGCAACCCAATTCCATTTCCCATAGTAGCTGTATGTCTCTTGATCTTGGCCGTCCCAAATATAATGTTCGGCAATGAAGTGGCCTGCACATGGATGAAGACTGCCCGCGAAGAAGCTGCTCATGAGGAAATAAATGAGAGGCGTGCTTCCGAAGAAGTGGTATAAGACGGAATCGCTGAGAAGGACGATGAGGATGTTGATGATGTGCCAGGAAGTGATGGTCTGCGCGCGAACAAATGTAGGGCGAAGGGCGTAAAAGAAGATCTGGAATGTGCTAACTTGGCGTGTGAATGGGGGTGTGTGGATAGTGAGAGCGTGGAAAACGTCGGAAAAACGTACGCGAAGAAGACTTTTCCAAGAACGTTGTTGAGAAGAACTAGTTCGATGTTGGTTGGAAGGTCTGTGTCGATTCCGTCCTGACCGAGGAATTTGTGGTGTTCGATGTGGTATTTCTAGGAAAGATTAATTATTCAAACGACGTGCTGGTATGTGTGTTGGAAATACTTTAAACGCGGCGGCGTATGGAACACCAATAGGCAGATTAGCGAAAATGGCCAGGCTTTTATTTTGCCATACTCTTGGAAAAGCCAAATTATGTGTGATTTCATGGATGGCCAAAAATAAATTATGATTTGCTGTGCCACCAATAACATAAGCAGTCAAGACAAACAGCCAGCTGTTCCATTTGACGCGGTATTCGGTGAGTGCAATTGCAGTTGCGAACTGGATAGCGACGACAAGGAGGACAACGTATTTTGTGAGAGGCTCATAGCCCATGAGCTTGGTGACCTCTGGGTGTTTCTTCATAATCTCGAGTCTGCGCGAGCGGTGAGGTTCCTCGGTATGGAGCCATAAAAAGTCGGTGGGATCCTGAGGAGGCAGTAACGGTGGCAGTGGTCCATCGGATTTAGTATTATGCGACGATGGGAAAGTGCGACGGGGAGAGCGGCCTTCTGCCAGGGAGTCTGCGCCGCCAAAGAGACTAAAGTCTGTGCTGGGTGAGCTCGCTGTGGACGACGACGACAGACGGCGAAGACGACAAAGGACTTGGACTGACCTGTTGGCATGACGGACAGAAACGATAACTTGTGTGTGTGTCTGTGTGTGTATTTTTGGAATGGTACGAGATGGCACACGTGACTGTGAAATGGCCTGATCTCAGGTGAATAAAATAAATTAATAAATACATCTCTCTCCACCCGCCATGTCCTCCTCCGACCTAGATCTCGACACCCTCATCCACAACAGCGCAATGGACGACTCTGCAGACAATCCAGACAGCACGCAGGACTGGTCCCACCTCGGCACTCTCTGGCCAGAACAGGACTCGGGCAACACCAAGCCCTATGGCGACATCATCGACTTTAACATGGCCTCCAACATCCTCGACATGGACCTCGGCATGGGTCTGAGCGCCATCGAGCCCAGCGCACTCCACTTCGACTCTGCACGCCTTTACAGCGGCTACGACGACCCCTTTACACCCTTCCCTGCCTCTGCCTCACCAGCCGATATCCTCTCCTCGCAGTTTTCTTTCAACTTCCACGGTGATGCTCTTATGGACACTATGTCAGGCATGACTAGCACACCCAGCACAAATCAACGTAGACTCAGTATCACATCATCCTCGTCCTCATCCGGGCCTTCGTTCTCCCCCGCCCCCGAAAGTGCCCCGAGTCCCGCCTATTCCGGGAATGGTTATACAAGTGACTCAACCCAGCAGTCACTCTCAGCAGAGTCTTCACTAGACCACTCCAGCCAGGCTCCTGCCGCACCGACCGCAGCCACCGAGGCACAGCCTACCGCGCCGCAATTTTTCAACGACCCCGCAGCGGAGCTTGCGCATCGTGTCCGGCAAGCAGCCGGTGTTTTGCTCGCAGTGCCTATGACAGCCCCTTCATATAATACCGATCAGTTTCTTTCTTGTACGTTTTTCTTTTTTATTCCCCTCCTTCCTCTCACGGTTCCTAAATGGCCTATCATTAGCTGCCAAACTTCCCATACCCCGACTTCAGCGCCCTTCCATCTCATCCCCTAATGGGTCCGCATTAGCCGGCAGTCCGCCCAAGTCTACTTCACCTTCCTCCATCTCGTCAGCCGCCTCGACTCCGCCACCATCTACCCCATCACCGCCCCCTGCATCCCATGGAGCTACTGACGGTACTTCCACTTCCGCGCCGGTGGTACCTTCTTTACCTGTATCTCCATCCGCACCATCTTCCGGAGCCAAACCCAAGACTAGCCATACTACTATAGAGCGGCGATACCGTACCAACTTGAACGCTCGTATCCAGTCTCTGCGTATGGCTGTTCCTGCTCTTCGCGTTCTCGAGTACCACGACGACAGTAAAAAGATCAAGAAAAACCTCAAGGGCGGCGTTCTCATCAAGTCGGGTGCAAACAACGCTCCAAATGGTGCCGGCACAGTAATTGCTGTCCCTGGTGAACCCTCGCCTTCGAATCCCTATGGGGAAATCGATGTGATCGATGAACGAGGGTTTGTTGATGGTGTGAAGGTAGCGAGGAAGTGCAGCAAGGCCAACGTGTTGGGCAAGGCGGTAGAGTATATTAGGGTGTTGAAGAGGCGGGAGTTGAGGCTGCGGGCGGAGCAAGCTGGTCTAAAGACCCTCGTTTGCGGCCTGGTTGGTGGACCAGCTTTGGTTAGAGAATGGGAGCGGGAGTGGAAGGAGAAGTTTGGTGGTGAGGAAAAGGATGAGGCGGCTGCTGAAGGTGATGTTGATGATGACGGGGAAGAGGAGGAAGACGATGAGGAAGAGGAGGAAGATGGCGAGACAGGACGGAAGAGGAAGAGGGTCAAGTCTGAGAAAGATGTGTTTTCTCTGCCCAAGGCCAAGCCGGCGGCGCCACCCATCACTATAGGCGCGGATGGCCAGCCGGAGAAGAGGAAGAGGGGGAGACCACGGAAAATCCCGACCCCGTCAGCAAACCCTGTTCCCGCTGCCTCTGCACCAACAGCGGAGCAACGACCGCAGCAATACCTTCTTGCCGTTTTTGCCTTGTTTTCGTTTTTCAACTCGCCTCTGACATCCTCGTCCAACTCGGCCAATCACGTGCACAAGGGGCATGTCCTGTCGCCCTCTCCATTGCCACTCGCCTATGCCCCTCAAATTCTTTCACAATTCACGCCGCCTGCCTCGGACGCTGATACCACAGCGACATGGCATGATTGGGTTCAGATGGCGCATCTGGCTATCACTGTTCTGCTGTTCTTGAGCGTACTGAGCAGGATGGCTGGGAGCTTTGGCTTTGGGCGGATTAGACGCTTGGTAGGAGTGGCCTCTGGTACGGCGAAGAACGCCAAGGTGGATGAGCAGGTTGAGAGAATGATTCTAGGAGCAGGTAAGTTACTCGCTTGTGTCTAGCAAAGTGTAACTCTGATGGTGTGTATCGACAGAACCTATCCCGTCTTTCGCTTCCTCGTTAATACTCTACCGCTCTCTCTCAGATGCCGCCTCCCCTATTACCAAGGCCTTGTTCTTGTATTCCGTCGCGTGCGCCAGTTCAACTCCTTTCCTGGCCAGATGGATCGTCAAGACACGAGCACGATCGATTTGGGAGCATGCATCTGCATACCAGCAAACCAAGAAAGAAGACGTTATTCTCAGCGTGACTGTCGACGAAGCCTTTGCGATGCTGTCTTCTCTACCGAGCCGAGCTGATGATGGTACGAGCTCGCTGAGCAATCTTCTTGCTACACATATCATCAAGTCGGAGCTTGGTCGAGTCCTTGGCAAGATGTTTGTTCGCGAGGTAAATGGAAAGAAAGTGGAAGGGGAACAAGAACCTGACTTTGCTGTCCTTGAACACGTGATTGAGGCAGCGAAGGAAGTTGGTGGTGATGTTAGTCTCTTGGCGAAGAACATTCAGCGGATTTCCTCCAGTAGCGAGTCGTCTGATGACGAGAACGACGATGATGATAGTGAGAGCGAAGAGTGGGACAGCTCGACGTCGCTTTCTCGATCTGTTGTTACCCTGGAAGATGGCGCTGAAGAAGGGGAAACGAACATCCCGCTGGCCTTCCTTCATGCTCTTGTACTTTATCGGTCGCTCTTTGTTGCTCCGTCGGAGTCGGTTGAGCCACCGACGCCGACAACGCCGACACCCATTAAAGTCTCGCGAGGTACGAGTCGGATGCAGAGGAAGATGTATGTATTGAGGAAATTATTGGGGAGTCAAGTGTTTGATGTTGATGAGGTAGAGGATGCGAGGGATAAAGTTGTAGATTTGCTGGTTGAGACTGAGCGGATGAGCAGAACGAGGAGAATGTAATTAATAATCGTATCAGTTTGGACTGTACTATCTTACTTTATCTTATCTTATCTATAAATACCATTTATTCTAGCCAAATAGCACCAAACATGGAGGTCCGTTGTCCCTGTCCCCTTCTGCGAGTTTGTGAGAGACTGCTGATGACGCACACAAGGTTCTGAGCCCTCGCTCGGCCCTCCTTGCCAACTATGAAGTCCTTGCTCTACTCAAAGAGCTTGAACACGACCACCTCGAACGATCCAAAGCGGCTATGCGCATAAAGAAAGAGGATTCTTCGGGAGTTCATACTCTTCCTGATATCAGCGAAAACTTACGGACGATTCAAGTTGAGGTACTGCTTGAGCTTTTTTTTTTTGCGGGGGATTGGGGATTTATTTGCTGATATAGGCGATTCAATATCTCTCTTCGGATTATTTACCGACGAATCAACAAACGCCTGAAAGCGTTGCGAGGCTGACCAAGGATCTTGCGGCGTATGAGCTTACGAAGGCTGAGAAACTTCAGATTGTGAATTTGGCGCCTACGCTTCCGGTTGAACTTTATGTTGTACGTGTGTGTGTGGCGCGGGGTTACACTTTTTGCCTTTTGTTTTTTCATGATTTTGTGGGTTAATTGCGTTTATTATTATAGATTATTGAGGAACTTGAAGACCGTCTTGGTGATCAAATGGACTCCATTCTTGATCTTGTCAAGTCTTCTCTACCGGAACCCGAACATGCACTACTAGACAACGATACGGAACCAGCAGCGGTGTTCTTCTCCTCTACTGCTACCTCTCTTCTTCAGGAACCGACAGCGGAGACGGGGCATCATATGTTGTCTAGTTGGGATGAGGATGCGGATGCTATTGTGGATGATGTGGAGTTTGTGGATCATGGTGAGGGCGCGGGGATTGAGGGTGATTTGGATATGAATGATGAGTGAATGAGGTTGGGGAAAGGTGAGGGTTTTGAGGGACTCCCTTTTCTACTCTGCTTATTTATCTTGGTGATCGATTCTAGTGTCTAGCTATATTATTTTTCTCTTAGGCATCAAGATACAGGATCGCGATAATAAAACTCTTGTCACAAACTGAAACTTGGCGGGTCATCAAAACCTCCTGAAACGGGCCCCTATTTCGAAATTGTAGAAAAGCACAAAACTAATGGCTTCCTCCCACCCGGGATTCATCTTGCATTCTGCCATTAACATATCATAGCAATATATGATTCGGAAGAGGCGACTGAGGTACCGGTGTATCTTGGAGATATCAATCTGGGGGGGTTCGTTCAAGTCGAAGGAGTCGCCATAGAATTCGCGATGGGGGATTTGTTGTGCGTCATTGGATTTGCGAGCGACTAGTTGGCTCATGAGCTGCTTGTATCGCTCCATGGTTTTGTATGCCCCTGATGCGAGGTGTCCAGAGGAGGATATGAAGTTCCAGAATATGTACGCTTCTAGAGCTCCTTCGGCAATGGCGTGGAACCCGACTTGAACATAGTAACCCACATGATTGAGGGAGCGAAGTGGAAGGCGTGGGTGAGACGCCAAATAAAGTAGGGGTTCCATCTGGTTCTCATAGATGAGAATCTTCACACCGTCCGCAAGGTCGCCATCCCAAATCATGGGAGGGCCATTCACGCCCGTATAGGTGCGGGGCTCAATCCAGAAATCGAGTTTCTGGTTCCAAGCATTAAGATATTCGGGATATTTGTCTCTAAGCTCGTCTGAGAACAGTAGACCATTCTCAGGCGGCCCGATAGGGAAGGAATATTTTTTCCTCTCGGTGGTGGCAAAGTCACGAATGGTTGAGATGAAGCTTTGAGTGAAATAGCTTAGGGATTTGGTTTGGGTGGGGCGATTCAGAGGTGCGAAGCCGGTGTGGTGGGGAGTGCGGCTGCGGTCGAGGTGGACGTAGTGGTAGTTGGAGGTTAGGGCGTTCCAGGGGATGTTGTGCTCTTGATGCATCTTTTTCACGGATTTATAAATAGTTTATAAAGAACTGGGCGGACCTTTCTCTCTGGTTAGCTGATTCCGGTAAGAGATAAATGTTGTTACTTCTTACTTGAAGGAAGGGGGAACTGGCTGTTCAAGCCAAAGAGAATCGAGTCGAAAAGAATACTTGTCCGATGATCGAGTCATTGTCACTCATGACTCGTCGCGGCCGCCCGTCGATCATCCGTCATATATATCCCCGTGTTGACGTTGAGTTCTCGTCTACTATTGTCAGGGTCTCTTTACCGTTAGGGACATCTTTTTCTTGTGTCTAGGTTGAGTTTATGCTTGGCGGGGGAGGCCCCATGTTCGCGAGTGATATGTTGGACATGTCCGTAAGCCCCGGCTTGAGTGAGGCATGGCCGACAAGGGTCATTTTTGATATTGTTTGTCCATTGAAAAAGACTGCCAGATATAATACATACCCAAAGGTATACTATATCCAACAGTACAACGCTATTTTCAATATTTTATAGCGAAATAGGACACATCCACACAGAGCCTCACCAGGTCCAAACCTGATTATTGTTACCATTAGCACATTGCCAAGTCTGTGCCTTGTTCGAATTGGTGGTAACGCCATTGGTCAAGTCCAAACAAAGCCCTAAGAGCGCCAGGCATAAGAAACGAGGGCAAGATGATATAGCAAAGAAGAAAGGACGGAACCTTTGTCCTGGAGCGCAACACGATTGTCTTCAGTGTAGTACCACTGTTGAGCAGGAAGATTATCGTAGCATTGCCATATTTTCATCCCAACGCCGTTGCCGGGTTCTTGAGGACGAATGAGTTGGGTTAGCAAGTAGAGAGGGGGAAAACGTACTGGATCCAGCATCGAGGCAGAAGTTGGTACCTGATAGACGAACCTTGGTCGAACCACGCTGAAGTACCCATTTCTGTGCACCGGTGCCATTACAATCATAACTAATCAAAAAAAACATTAAAGTAAAAACAATGCGTCTGGAAAACACAAAGGGACAGACATTTGTACAGGGGTGCCGTTTGCGTAGACCGCACCACGAACGTCGAGACACTTGGACGAATCAGCTCCGGGATGGAGTGTGCGTGCAGGGTTGGCTGGTGGAAACTTTCCGGAAGGACAGAAGCTAAAAGGGAGCCATCAAGTTTAGTAGAAGAAAACAAGGGTGTGGAAAATAATCAGGCATACGTTACTGTATAGCCTGTAAGCTGGTCTGGGCACTCGTGAAGGGGAAGATCGACCGGAACGCCTGCCACCGGGGCTGGGAAGCTTGCCAAAGGATGTTTGAAGGCAGTAGAGCAGGTGATAGAGGTACACTCGACCGTAGTGCAGAAACCACCTTTCTGAAAGAGGGTCAGTTGTTAGACTGA
Source organism: Lepiota venenata (assembly GCA_004296355.1). NCBI lineage: Eukaryota > Fungi > Basidiomycota > Agaricomycetes > Agaricales > Agaricaceae > Lepiota > Lepiota venenata. Next base: position 158,106 of record RCFS01000046.1, read on the forward strand.
TTGCTAGCAAAAGGCAGGTGGATGATTATGGTGATGATGAAGATGCGGGTAACGGAAGCTGAAGACATGTATAAAGACGCACTGGGGCATGGTTGATTGGTGTGATAGTGACTCCGACGTTGAACCAATCCGGATCAATAACGATGTAATAATAATTTTGCTGCGAAGGTTTGTTTGAACATTAGAAGACTTAAAATAAGAGGTTACCGAAAGTTACCTGGCCACGGAACCCGGCACGAGTGGTACGCGCGCCGCCTGTATCCCCACCATTGGTGGGTGTGTAAATGTAACCACTCCACCAGCTACCAAAGTCACGCGTAGTTGAACCACCGGCAGGAATGGTGCCCTCGTCAACGCCTGTGATGCGGAGGGCAACGTCGGTGGGACAATTGTTGACAATATCGTAGTGGCGCAAGGCTTGCGCTCCGAGACCGGACAGAAGGGCAGAGAAGGCTACAGTCCGGGCAACGCGAAGGAGCATGGTGTCTCCAAGCTTGGGGGATCATTGTGGGAGGAAAAATGGGGGCATTATATGGCCGTCTCATGACCCTGGGAGGTTCTGTGCAAACCTGTGATAGATGTTAAGCGTACCCTTCAGGTACTATAGAGAAAGGGAACGGAAACTAGGCACTGATTGGCACGGTGAGCTAAAAATAGTATACTCATGGGGGCGGAATATGGTCGATTGGACGACGGTTCCAACGGCCCCGGACATCTGTGGTCGTGCTTGGAAGCGTTTCTTCCGTTGGCAAAGTGGAGGCGGCCTTTCGTAGTTCTTCTAATGCAGCTATCGTCCTTTCCTCGTGTCTTATAACCTACGTTCCAACCTCTTCTAGATCCGCTACACTCCAGGTGAATAGTGGCAACCGTGTGGCAAGGTATTGTCATAAATAAGCACGAGCGGCCCGACAACTATCAAGCCTTGTCGTTCCCAAGCCAAACACTTGAGAACTAAAAACGACACTATCCGATTGTCTGAGAGCTCTAGCAAAGAATATCGTACACTTCAATATTGACGATATAAGGAGAGCCATACATAACCATACGGCCAATTCCGTCATCCAGCTCACACATTGTATGGTTTATCCGAGAGGAGGGAATGTTGAGCTTCCTGCGAGTACATTTAATTTCATCCGGTTGTTCATTAGAATCGACATCCCAAGTGTAGGTCATGACATCCAAGAAATAGGTAACATGCTCTCGATCAGTGCAGAGGGTAATGACACTGGAGGATCCCGCCGCTCGTGGATACCCATCAATTCTAGCAAGGCTAGTATTTGATGGATGGGTAGACGGCGTTTTAGAGGAATTGTGAGGTATGCACACCATGGGTTGAGTCTGAGCAAGGTTCGTCACCGCCGTGTAATCCAGATCAACACGGGGAGCAGTGCGGAGGATTGGGATCAAACGCGTAAACCCTGAGTACATGGGGATGGTGTGAATTGGAGCGAGTCTAGCAGGTGCTGCCTATCGGGAACAGGGGATTTCAAAGTCGTAGGAACTCACGATTCCTGGAGAGGGTGTCGTTGTTCACCACTGCGATGCGACAGGTCAATCTGGCCTCTCGGATCTACTCAGACAACAAAGTGTTTGGACGGGTAGAGTATGCCGTTCTCTCGGTATATTCCTCAATTTTGCAGAGTATCTCTGGACTTGGTTCAGCCATATCAAGATCCGTTACGAGCACCTTTCCGCATTCATCCATGGATAACAACCAGCGACAACCAGGGAGGATGTCTAGACAGCGGTAGGGTACATTGAAGGAGCGGCGCTGGAACATCGGATCATTGGGAAGGGAGCGCCATACTTGCAGGACTCGGTGTCGACGTGATACCCAGTCCTCGAGCTCGATCGTATACTCCGAAAGGGGTTCTTCGATCTTCGAGACGCCTGGCTGTGACTGGAGATAGTGAGGCATTTGGATAGGCGAAGACAAAAGAAGTCTTACTCGTCGAGTATTATGCACAGATTCAGGATCAAGTAATTTTAGGATTTCGGGGGGAAGGTTGATAATTGAGTATCTGTGTTTTAACCAGACTTAAAAATACATTGAGAGTAGGTTCTATGACGTGATGGATGCGACATTTGAGGTATATTTGAGAAGATGGAGCTTGGGCATGAATCATAAAGGTACGGTATCCACTGGGCCGAGCTGTGCCGTGACATGAGGAAGTTCAGAATACTTCCCATCGAGCAATAGTTTCCAGGCTTTTTTGAAGATAGGATTTGTGGGATATTCCGAGTCGAGGGAAGTCGGGAGTGTGGCCGATTGGATAATGGGTCCGATGACTTTGAACACTTGTAAAGTGGAATTGAGAACCGGATTAAATGATGAGCTGGGCTGGTTACTATGCATAGTGTCAAAAGCCCAGCTTATACAAGCAATTGATTGACTCACATAACATCCAAAAACCATTGATAGACTCGAACCCTCACAGATTGCTGTTTGCTGATTTCTGGTCGCGCTTGGAAACACTTCGTTACCTCCGTCAGCGCGGTAGAGAATGCCTGTCGTAGTCCTGCTGACGCTTCCATCGCGCTTTCCTTGTGTCCTCCCAATATATGGTCCACATCTAGGGTTGCGCCATGGGCGAACAGTGGTGATCGCATAGCAGGATGTTTTGAAATTTGACAGATGATCATCACTGCAGTAGCGGCATCCGATTCCCGGTCCGAGCGGGATAAGAAAAGGGTTGCAATGCCCAGCAACTGGGTTTGCACCTCTTCTGAAAATAAGGAAAAGTACTTGAAGGGACAGTAAAGCATGGGTCGCCGTGAAATGTGAATGCTTGCTCGCACTACTCGGATATAAAGTTCCACGCGGTGTTGTAACAGACTCCGCGCTGCGTCCGAGCCATAGCTAGTAGTAAAGAGTAGATGGTCGAGGATGCGCAAGCAGAGGTAGTCACTGATAGCGGGGGCACCTCCTCCACCTAGCTTGTTCCTAAAATCTATGGAGAGGGGCGTTGTACGACTACAGGCCAAGAACACCACTTCTTTTTCATCGTCACTCAGGGCTTGGATACATTTGTATAAAGCAGTGATTACCCGCATGTCGCGGGAAAAAGAGTTGATCAGCCAGGCAAGCCCACGAGCGATGTCCTTTCGGACAATGAACTGACCGACAAGACCGCCAGGCTGAGGTTTCCTTAGCTGAAGGTCGCGTTGCTGTCTCCACCGTCTGTCAAAAGCTCGCCAGTCAGGTGCAGCAAAAAGTCCACGTAGAAGAGACCGTCGCTCCCGTGTTTGGAAATGGAACATGGACTTAAAGTTCAGGTACTCGTAAATCTGAAAGACAAGGACACATAGAGCGGAGAAGGTGCGATGGAAGTTCCAAGATTGAGGGGATTTGTAGGGGCATTGGGGTACATTTAGGTCGAGCTGGCGGGCGAAGGCGTACTGTAAAGCAGGGAGGAACGTGGTGATCGCGAAAAAGGCGGCTAGGAGGGCTACAGGGATAGTGATCACAATGGCGACAACTTGATGGATCGACCATAAGAGGTCTAGGATACCGCAAAAAAATAAAAAGAGAGCGGTTTGGAGCAACAACGGTAAGGTTGAAATAATTTCCGGAACACGCCATGCAAGGAGACCTTGGTGACGCATCTGTCGTAGACCAAGGGCATCTTGTGGGGCCGTGTTACTTTCGCCCCGGTTATATTCCCGCAGCCATTGCATAGATAGCACACCGATAAACACAGCCGAGAGACTGAGAACAAGGCTGAGGAACCAAAAGATGTTGACGCGTACGGCAAACGGCTGCGGCTCAAATACAGCCATCACACTTGAGGCTTGATTGTTTGAAATGTTGGCAATTTTCGCCGCCAACAAGTCGGTGGGATCGGGTTGTAGCATCTTATACGACTCAACAACAAAAGCTGTCACTGCCGCAGAAAATAGACCCGCCTATAGAGCTTGAATTAGAGAAGTCAAGAAAGAGTAGGGCATCCATACAAAAATTAGCAACTTGTCAACCTCGTCCCTCCAGCTATCGCACATTTCTTTGTCATGGCGTTGCACCGACTTCAGACAAGCCTCCCATGGATCCAGCTCGGACACGACCGGGTACCGAAAGCGACCGCCGGAGACCCACTGAAATAACTTTAATCATGGACGTTCAATGCAGGGGTTGAACCAACGCACCGAAGGCTCGACTTCTTCTGGCGAAAAATCGCTGGCGAGGGATTGACTTCGTGAGAGAGCCATGGCGGTGGCCGCGCCTAACGCGTCAGGGACGCCCCCATCACATGCGGCAAAGCAGCTCCTGCGCATAGCCCGGCCCGGTCGGGTCCCCCGAAGCAATGGGTGCTAGGACGAATACTAACTAGTCCAACGGTTGTGCTGGCGTATTCTACCATGTCCGAGTTTTACCAACGCACTACAGCTCTACCGGTAGTCTTGAAAAAGGAAAAAAAATCACAGCGAGGATTGAACTCGCGACTAAACGCCTGGTGTTAATTATGCGCCATCATTCCAGACACCATCAACAATCTGTCCGTCCTGTGAAGCAAAGTTCGGAAGCCAAGATCTGTAAGTTTTTTTACTCCAAACGGCAGGATCTGCTGTGCTCCCGATGCACAGACTCAATTCTCATTGGTTGGTTCTCGGCATCACCATCTTGGGTATCAGTTTGGAACCGCTTGGGTCGAAGGGCCATCAGCGGTCACCTAGTAATGGTCGATAACTATTACAGAAGTCAAGGCGTACACCAATACGGGTTTTAACCATTGCTTTGGTCCCGATAGCCCGATCATGACCATCACGTTCCTCGGAGGAGCTAAGCCAATGCGCGTGTGGTCTTTGCTCGCTTAACCATCACAAATCTTCCCAGCAATGAACGCTCAGTTGACGATTTACCCCTCCCTGATAACCTCGCTCGACATGCTCAACATCTCACCTAGGATGACAGTGAATTTCTGCTAGCGCTCCTTTGACTTGGCCTAACACACCAAGGTGAATATCTGTCATAGACTCATAGGCGCCCTCTTCCTGATGCACATCCATCATAACGCAGCTTGGTGACGGTGTATTTTTAATTTGGTCAGAAGATATCATGATTAAATCAGCCCAAATAAGCTTCCGTTTCCACCAGCGAGTATGAGTGATGTCGCTAGGCTGCACAGACTTCATGAGAGACGCCCTCAAATTACCACAGTCCTTCTTAACCCTTTACTATACCCGACTTTCCATGCGTCTTTCGCATTCTAACAAGCTAGTGTTACTCTTGCTTCTTTCTCCGTCGTCTGGCTCGCCTCTCAGGTATTTACGCCCGTGGAGTTTTAAAATATTCTTCGTAAAGTCTGACGACTTGGTAGAAACCTTCCTCCACCTTCAGCAATAGAACAACAACGTTTCTCCACCATCCACAAAAGGGATGGGAGTACAGGGGCAAATAGTGCCTCTTATATTATCCTCGCTCTCCTCGTCGCACTCTACATCGGAGTATCCGTTACTCTATGCTTGCGCTCGCGAAAAACCAAGGTTGCCGCCAAGCGCACAAGCGCTGAGACGGACGATCGCAGCTCTTCTGACAATCTCTTTGACGACTCGCAATCCACTGCGTCGAAAATCGAATCAAACGCGGAAGGACGTGAACTCCCCTTGTCACCTACACCACCAACAACTATGAGCTCACATATCGAAACTCAAAATGCTCCTCCGGGGGGCAGTATTGTTCCCACTCCCAGACCTGTTCCAATCGCTCTTCCTATCGCGGACGCACCACCCCTACCCATGTCGAGGCCACAGAGCTTTCAGCAACCCGCATCAACTACCCAGTCGAGTCCTGAAAATAGCTCAGGGGAAGTGATTATGGACAGACCGGAAGAAAATATAGTTCAGCCCGCCCGCGAGATCACCGAGGGGCGCAGACTGGAACCCATCAGAACCTCACTCGCACCAACAAGCTCGAGGTACAGTCTTGCGAGTACGAGCCAACGCACCTTCTCCCTTGCCGATTTCCCTAGTCCACCACCCCTCCCACCTGTGCCTCCTTTCTCGGGGCAGCAGCAGCAAGAACCATCGGTTCCGGATGAAAGCCTCGAAAGCACCGAAAATTCCCAAACGCCCACTTCACCCGCTGCTCTATCGGTATTGGCTAGGTCCGAAGGGGAGGAGGGAGCGGAGACGGTGGCATCGTCGGATTCACCTACTAGTACCCGCCCGCCTACTTACCACGGAAGTTGGCGAAGTCCGTCACCAAGCCAGTCGAGCGTCATCACGCTACCGCAGTATTGCCCTGGAATGGAGTATGACGATGACGATCGAGCGAGTCCATTGTCGAGAGCACCCACTTATCGGTCCACCTCATCGAGAGGACCACGAACGCCACGAACGCCACGAACATCACGAACAGGATTTAGGCCACCGCTACCCAATCCACCTTCGAGCTTCCCGCAGGAAAAATTCGCATAAGTCGTCCCACACCCTGTATAGCTAGATACCATTGTTGGTTTGGGGTATTTATATTTATTGCTGGATCAATGTAACATAACATCTTCATGCATGGCACGCTCACGTACGAATTGATATCGGGATTTAGCGTGGAAGCGACACAGATAAAATAAAAATGATGAAAAGTGAGAGCAGAGCAGAGTCAGTAATCAGACTTGTCCGGGTTGTTGGAACCGAAAGGATCACAGTTCTGAGAGGCTAGGAGGTCTGTAAGGGGGATACGCACGGGTTGTGGTTTGCCTTTACCTCCGTTTCTTGATCTACTATTTACCCTGGGTTCCGCGGCTATCATTATGTTTCTCAGGATATTGCCAACCCTCTGTTAAGTGAGTAATTGGGTTTTTTGGTATCATGATATTGGGCGTACACATTTAGGTTCGTGGCAGCACCTATGTGAGCATCTCGGACGTTGTATACCAATATGGTTCGTACACTGTGCAACTGCGGCTGTTGGGCAAGCTTACGAGCGTTTCCCAAAAAAGTGTGCGATATCGTCTTGAAAGTGTACGATTGAGATTAGACAATCAATTTGTGCGTCATAGTATGGAGCCAGAGGTGCCGAAAGTTGTGGGGCTGCCTACTTTTGAAAGCCGTTCATCAGATACTAGTTTTCTTTCAAGATACCATCCAACAACAGCTTTATAACTATCTTTGATATTTTCCCTTGATCCCATCCAGTCGTGTTCGGCCCATTCCAGAACAAATGAGGTGATATTACTTGTAAAAACCGTCAACCATGATCAACATTTGATCTTCCGCTCTGAAAACATATATAATTCTTGGCCCTCTAGTCACCAATCCCATGCTCACATACATACATGGCCTTGGCAGATAACCCTGCCAACTCCATTTTGTTCGTGTCCCAGGCCTCCCCAATCCCGAATTCGACATTCTCATGGGCCTGCCCGACAAGTTACACGAAGCTTTCTATGAAGCTCAGATTATTATTTTTCCCAGACTCATTGGAACCCTGTGGGCCAGCTCTATTTCATCCACGTCTTCAATACATTCTTTAGACTCATTAGTCGGCCTCATACGCTATCCTTCCAACTGCATGTCTTATCACTCACCATATTATTGCATAGTGATAGTTCTTTGTAGTCTCATTGAGATATGAACTACAGAATTGAGGCGCGCAATAGTCAATAACACGATAACTATCAAAGCAGTCAAAACGCACAACCAATACAGTGTTAGACCATTCCTTTGGTTCTGAGATCTCAGATCTGAGACCTGATGGCCTAATCACGATCATTGATCATCACATTCCTCGGAGGAGCCAAGCCAGTCACCAGTATGCATGAGGGTGTGCTCGACATGCTCTATATCTCACCTGAGATAATAGCAAATTCAAATTTCCCGGCCCAATATACCAAGGTGAATGACTCGTAGGTGTCCTTCACTGACGCACATCATAGTGCAAGTTTATGATGGTGCATTTTGGTTGGTCGGAAGATATCATGATTAAATCAGTCGGAATAAGTCTCCGTCTCCATCATGAGTACAGGATATGTCGTTAGGTTGCACAGACTTCATAAGAGGCGTTCTCAAATTACCACAGCTCTTCCGGGTCCTCTACTTTATCCGGCTTTCTATGGGTCTGTTATATTCTAACCAGCTAGTGCTACTTTCACTTATTTTCCCGTCGACTGGCCTGCCTTTAAGGTATTTACGCCCGTACCCGTGAAGTTCAAAGATCTTTCGTAAGATCTGATGACTTGGTAGAAACCTTCCTCCATCCTCCGCAGGAGGACGGCAGCATTTCTTCACCATCCGCAAAAGGGATGAAGATACAAGGGAAAATGAAGTCTCGTACATCCTTCTCGCTCTCCTCATCGCATTCTACCTTGGAGTGGTCGTTACTTTCTGCTGGCGCCACATCAGAGGTATGAGTACTGGGACGGGTCACAGCTCCTCCAGCAACCCCTTTGATGACTCGCAAGCCACTGCGCCGAAAAGGGACTCAAACACAGAAGAATGTGAACTTCCCTTACCACCTACACCAGCGATATATGTTGAAACCCAAAATACCCCTTCGGGGGCCAGTATCGTTCCTAGTCCCAGTCCCACCCCGCCTGTTCTTTCCGTCCAGGACGCAGCATCAGTAGATGCCCCGAGATCCCCACCCGCATCGAGGCCCCACAGCTTACAGCAACCCGCATCAGTTAATCCGTTAAATCCCAAAAATAACTCAGGGGAAGTGACTATAGGCGGACCGGAAGAAAACACAGTTCAACCCGCCCGCGAGATCACCGACGGGGACAGATCGGAACTCATCAGAACTTCGCTCGTACCAACAAGCCCAAGGTATAGTCTTGTGAGTACGAGCGAACGCACCCTCTCCCTTGCCGATTTCCCTAGGCCACCACCCATCCCACCTATGGGCCCTTTCCCAGGGCAGCAGCAGCAAGAACCATCAGTCCTGGGTGAAAACACCGAAAACGCCGAAAATCCCCCCACCCCCACTTCACCTGCTGCTCTACTAGCAGCCGCTGTGTCCGAAAGAGAGGAAGAACAAGAGGAGCCTGGGGTAGAGTCAGCGGCATTGTCGGATTCACCCACTAGTACCCGCCCGCCTACTTATCATAGAAGCTGGCGAGGTTCTTCACCAAGCCTATCGAGCTTTACCACACTACCGTTGTACCCCGGAAGAGAGAATGAGGAAGATGACAGAGACAGTCGATCGTCGGGGACACCCACTTACCGGTCTACTTCAACAAGAGGACCACGAACACCACGAACATCACGAACAGGATTTAGACCATCGCTACCCAATCCACCTTCAAGCTTCCCGCAGGAAAAATACGCATAACGGTCCCACGCCCTGTATAGCTAGATACCATTATTGGGTTTGGGTATTTATATTTGTTGCTAGATCAATGTAACATAACACCTTCATGCACAGCGCGCGCACATGGATTGATATCAGGATTCAGTGTGGGAGCGACACAGATCAAGATAACAAAAGCGAGAGCAGAGTAGAATCAGTAATCAGATCTATCTGAGTCGTCGGAACCGAAAGGGTTATAATCGCGAGAGGTCGGGGGGGCGCGAACGCGAGCGTGAGCGACCGGGGGCGAGGGGGTACGCATGGGTTGCAGTTCGCCTTTAATTTTGTTCCCTGATCTATACTATTCTTCCTGGACCCTGCGGCAATCAATGTGCTTTCCGGGATATTGTTAACCTTATGTTAAGTGAGTGAACGGGTTTGTCCTTGATATCGTGACATTAGGCATACGCATTTGAGTTTGTGACGGTACCCAAATGAGCACCTCGGACGCTGTGCACTATTACTCAGATTGGTGCACTGCACAACCGCAGCTGTTCGGTAGGGTTACGAGCGTTTTCCAAAGAGTATGCGATGTCGTCTTGAAATCGTACGATAGAGATGGGACGATTGATCTGTGTGTCGTGGTGTGAAGCCACTCAGTGCCAAAAGTTGTGGGCGGCTGCTTACTTTTGAAAGCTGTTCATCAAGTATTGATTTTTTTTCGAGATACCATTCAACAACAGCTTTATAACTTCTTTGATATTTGCTCTCGACCCCGTCCAGCTGCGTTCGGCCTATCTGATACCACTCTCATCCGCTTCCTCAGCATCGCGTAGTGCTCCAAAACTACTAGGCACATCCGCTTCCTCGATATTGCGTAGTACTCCTATTGATATGCTAGGCACGTCGCTCCTCAGTAACGGTGGTAGCGAAGCACTGAGTGATAACAACACTGGAGTAACAGTAACACCAGCTAGACAACACTTCGCTGTTCTTACTCTGATGCAGAAGTGTATCTCTGGGATATAGACCAACAGCGCTATGTTCTTAGCCCTTTACGATACCTGACTTTCCATGCATCTTTTGTATTCTAACCAACTTGTGCTGCTCTCATTTCTTTTCCCGTCGTCTGGCTTGCCTTTAAGGTATTTACGCCATGGAGTTTTTGGTATCTTTCGTAAAGTCTAACGAACTCCATAAAAGTCTTCCTCCACCTTCAGCAAGAGAACAACATTTCTCCACCATCCACACAGGGGATGGGAGTACCGGGAAAAATAATGCCCCGTATATTATTCTCGCTCTCCTCGTTGCACTCTATATCGGAGTGATCGTTACTTTATGCTTGCGCAAACGAAAAAAGAAAACCAAAGTCGCCGTTAAACGCATGAGTACTGAAATGATGGGCCACAGCTCTCCCACAACTAAACCCTTTGACGACCCGCAATCCGCTGCGTCGAGAAGGGATTCCAATGCAGAGGAATCCGACCCTCCGTTATCACCTGCACCAGTGATAACCATGAGTCTATATGCTAAAACTCAAGCCGTCAGGACAACTGGTCCGTCAAATCCCAAAAATAACTCAGGGGGAGTGACTGTAGACGGACCGGAAGAAAATACAGTTCAACCCGCCCGCGAGATCACCAAGGGACACAGACAGGCACCCATCAGAACCTCATTCATGTTGACAGTCCCAAAGTGCAGCCTTGCGAGTACGAGCGAATGCACCTTCTCCCTTTCCATTTTCCCTAGTCCACCACCCCTCCCACCTGCGCCCCCTTTCTCGGGGCAGCAGCAGCAAGAGCCATCGGCCTTGGGCGAAAACGCCGAAAATTCGCAAACGCCCACTTCACCCACTGCTCTAGCGGTGGTTGTTGGGCCCGATGACGACAACAATGACGAGGAAGAGGGGTCGGAGCCGGTGGCGTCCTCGGTTTTACCCACCGGCACACGTCCACCTACTTGGTCTGGTAATTGGCGAAGTCCATCACCGAGCCAGTTGAGCGTTATCACACTACCGCAGTACACTGGAATGGAGTATGAGGATGACAATCGGGCAAGTCGATTGTCAAGAGCACCTACCTATCGGTCTACCTCAACTGTGAGAGGACCACGAACGCCACGAATATCACGAATAGGATTTAGACCACCGCCACCCAATCCACCTTCGGGCTTCCCGTAGGAAAAGATTCTCATAAATAGACCTTCACCCCTTGATGACTAGATACCATTGTTGATTTTCGGGTATTTATGTTTATTGCTGGATCAATGTAACATAACAGCTTCATGTATGTACAATGCGTGCCCCCAGATAAATATAACGAAAAGCAAAGCAAGGCAAAGTTAACTCGCGCATCATAGCATGAAGCCACAGGTGCCAAAGCTGCTCATCAAGCATTGATTTTCTTTCAGAATACCATCCCACAACGACTTTATACTAAGTGTAGCTACATAGCTGTCAGCCGTGGTCAACATGATCTGATCTTCCTCTCTGAAAACTTATATAGGAATTTACATTACGGGATACGAAGGCATAGTGAGGAACTGTCCGACCTTCTGGACCACACAACAATTATTCCCCTACGTAGAAGATCGATGGACTGGTATCCTTATCTTTTCTATCTCTGCTCCTCTATACTTGTCGCTCTCAGCTCACAAGGCTGTGAAAATTTTGTATGTTTTCATTTACCCACTTACTTATTGTATACAACTTCACAAATGTGTTCCAGGCATCCCCAATCTTAAATCCGACATTCCCGTAAATATAGCCTATGAATTGCATGAGGCCCTCTATGAAGCTTAGACCCTTGTGGGACTTCTCAAGTTCTCCCAGACTGATTGAAACCCTACCCAAGCCAGTACCGTCTCACTCATACCTTTGGCAATGCACACTTCAGATCCATTAGTAGACCCCATAACCTATCCTTCCTGCTGCATGTTTCACCACTCATATTATGGCGAAGTGGTAACCCCCTGCACGACGTTTCATTAGGACATAATGCTGTGGAACTCTATAATGCATACTAACACATGTTCGACCATTCCTTCGATCCTGATGGCCTGATCATGATTATTGATCATCACGTTCCTCGGAGGAGCTAATTCAATGTGCATGTGGTCTTTGCTTGCTTAACCATCATAATTCCCGCGACAATGAACGCTCAGTTGACGATTTACCCTCTCCGTGATAACAACGCTTAACATGCTCAACATCTCACCTGCCACCATGACAGCAAATTTCTCCTAACGCTCACTCCGTCTGGCCCAGTACACTAAGGTGAATTGTCGGTCATAGACTCATAGGCGCTCTATCACTTGACGTACATCTATCACAACGTAGGCAGTGGCGACGGTGTATTTTTGGTTTGGTTAGAAGATATCATGATTAAATCAGGTCGAACAAGCTTCTTTCTCCACCAGCGGGTATGGGTTATGTTGCTAGGCTGCACGGACTTCTTGAGAGGCGCTCTCAAATAACCACAGCTCTTCTCAGTCCTTTACTATACCCGGCTTTCCATGCGTCTTTCGCGTCCTAACCAGCTAATGCTATTCTCACTTCTTTCTCCATCGTCCAGTGGCTTGCATTTGAGGTATTTACGTCCATACCCGTGAAGTTCTGAAAACACCTTTCGCAAAGTCTGATGATTTCATAGAGATCTTCCTCCGCCCTCAGCAGGAGAACAGCAGCATTTCGCTACCATCCACAAAAGGGACGAGGATACAGGGGCAAATAAAGCCTCGTATATTATTGCCGCTTTCTTCGTCGCAGTCTACATTGGAGTGGCTGTTACTTTGTACTTGCGTTCACGAAAAAAAACCAAGGCTGCTATCAAACGCATGAGTACTGGGACGAGTGGCAGCCTTCCCGCTACCAATCCCTTTGACGACCCGCAACCCATCGCGCTGGAAAGCGATTCAAACGCAGGGGAATGTGACCCTCCTTTATCACTTACACCAACAATAACTATGAGCCCATATGCCGAAATTCAACCCATCAGAATCCCTAGTCCACCACCTGCGCCTCATTTCTCGGGGCAGCAGCAGCAGCAAGAACCATCGGTCCAAGGTGAAAACACCGAAAACCGAGGAGATCCCCAAATCCCCGCTTCACCTATTGCTCTACCGGCGACTGCTGGGTCCGACGACTCGGATAGGGGGGAGGAGGAGGAGGAGGAGGGGTTGCAACCAGTGGTATACATGATCTCACCCACCAGCACCCGTCCACCTACTTACCCTGGCAGCCGACGAGATTCCTCACCGAGCCAGTCGAGCTCTATTACTACACTACCGCCATACCACCCTGGAAACCTGGAGGATGAGGACGAGGATGACGATAGAATGAGTCTATTATCGAGTGCGCCCACTTATCGGTCCACCTCAACTGTGAGAGGACCACGAACGCCACGGGCATCACGAACAGGATTTAGACCACCGCTACCCAATCCACCTTCGAGCTTCCCGCGGGACAGAATTCTCATGAACCATTCTACACCCCTTGATGACTAGATACTATTGCTGGTTTTTGGGTATTTATGTTTATTGCTGGATTGATGTAACATAACAGCTTTATGCGTAGCGCGGACATATCAGAATTTAGCATGGAAGCGACAACAGATAAAGATAGCAAAAGCCAAGAGCAGAACAAAAGTCAGTAATCAGACTCGTCCGAGTCTTCGGAGCCGAAGGGGTTATAGCCGTGAGAGGCCAGGAGGTCTGTAAAGGGCGTGCGCATGGGCTGTAGTTTGCCTTTACCCTTGTTTCTTGATCTAGTATTCATCCTAGGCTCTGCGGCTATCACTGTGCTCCTCAGGATATCGTTAACCCTATATAAAGTGAGTGATTGGAAATTTTGCTTTGATATGATGCTATTTGGACGTACGCGCTTGGGTTCGTGACGGTACCCAGATGAGCACCTCGAACGTTGTGCACCAGTACTGTTGGTACGTCGTGCGACTGTAGCTGTTTGGCGAGATTACGAGCGTTTTCTAAAGAGTATGCGATGTCGTCCTGAAAGTGTACGATAGAAATCGGACAACTAATCTGCGCATCATAATGTGAGTCAGGAGATGCATAACACTTGTGGGCGGCACGGCTACTTTTGAAAGCTGTTCATCAGATACCGGTTTTCTTTCAAGATACCATCCCACAACAGCTTTGTAACTTTCATTGAGATGTGCACTTGACCCCGTCCAATTGTGTTCGGCCCGTTCTAGAGCAAATGAGGTGATGCTAAGTATAGCCGTCAGTCGGGCATGATCAACATCCGATCTTCCCCCCTGAAAACTTGTATACCTTTCAATCATTTGCGTTTTCTCGTTATTGAATAACAGTTGTGTTGCCCCGACGATTGCATCATGCAAGGCTTCTCTGTCTTCCTCTGTGACAACGTCCGGCAAGTTGCCGTCTTCAGTAAGCCTATGCGCCTGCACCCAACAATCATGAACTTCTAGTCGACCTGCCCTAATGTAGTCTGGCTAATGATAGATCAGCCCCAATTATTGACTCGAGGCAGGTGATGGAGAAATTTCAAGTTACCTCGACCGGTGTCAACGGTGAGCATAACGTCATGGAAAGTACATGCTCTGGGTGCCGAGAAGCGAGTTCGAGAGCAACTGTAGTGCCGATTGAAACTGCCAGGATGTGGAGGGGAGGTAAGGCGAGGGCTTTCTGTGTAGTTGTCATATAAGGAATTGGTTGAGTGGGGATGGCGCGGAGCATACCATGACATTGTAGACATCCTGTGCTGACTCCTGTGGTGTATACTGTGTGTCCCCTATCTTCCCCCGCGTTTCCCCGTACCCTCGCATGTCGACAGCGACGAGGTTGAACTCTCGTAGTCTAGGGTCGGCGAATTGTGCTGTTGACGTGGGGGTAAACCTCGAGCTGGAGGGATAAACTAAGGGGGGAGGGAGGCATACGCTCGAAAATCTCTTGTCCACCATAGCCCGCGTGGACGAGGAAGATAGTCTGCAAGTCTGGATCTATAGCATGGGCAGAATGGTTCTTCGGAGTAGCAATCTCATAGTGAAAATCCACAAGACCACTTGTGGTCGGTAGAGTAACAAAGGGCATTGAAGGGTGGGGGGGGTGGTGAGATGGGAGGAGCACGGTAGGGACGGTAACAAATGAACAGCAGAAGTCAAGATATATATAGAGGATCTCCCTTGGAAAACGGACAGAGCATGACTTGAAGAGTGGATACCGATTTCCCGGTGGAATCGTGGAGGGGGTACATTTGTGACAAAGATCTCGCAGCGAGATCTTTGCAAAAGTGATCCCGGGCGCCTTGTACGGTGGACCCAGGACGACTAAAAAGGAACAAATACCATGAATTGAGAGAATCGAACACACACACCCACGGCGTGGCAAAAAGGTCCTTTCTTCCAATGTCACTCACACGCGCGCAAGGTCGTTTTTTTGGCGCTGTTCAAAGTGTTGAGCCAGCTGCCACTCCACTTTGACGCCTCCATGTGTTGCGAGAAACTCGTTTATCGGTATGTTTGGATTAAGGGCTGCAACCAAACACAAGACCCTTCGGCTTCTCAACACCGCCGTATGCCATCAAAGACACTTTGACTTGATGTCACTCTCCGTTCTCTTGACAATAACTCCCTTGACTTGTACACAGTAATGAAGGATGGAACACCTCTCCGTCGCGTGCGTGCGCTTCTCCCGACTTTTTACTCAGATATGCCTCTTGTTCACCCACACCAAAGCATGATATCAGACTTCTTTCACCCAAACGTCGGAGGCGTAGAGAACCACATCTACATGTTGAGCACCGAGCTTATGCGCAGGGGTCATAAAGTGTGCACTAGCCAACCCTTTCTTTAACTCGCCACCTTATCCCGTACTCAAAAGGTCATTGTGATCACCCACGCACACAAACCAGCGCGCGTCGGCATTCGCTGGCTTCTCCCTTCCCTCAAGGTCTATTATATACCCTTTATACCCATCGCATCCTCAGCTACACTGCCCAATTTCTTTACTTCCCTGCCATATCTTAGAACCATTCTTCTCCGCGAACGCATCCAGCTTATCCATGCACACGCCAGTCTCTCCTCTATTGGACATGAAGGCATTCTCCATTCCCATCTGATGGGAATTCGTACAGTATTCACCGATCATAGTCTTTTTGGCTTTGCGGACGCTGCAAGCATCCTCACTAACAAGCTCCTCGCCGGTACTCTCAAGAACGTAGATGCGGTTATCTGCGTTTCTCATACAGGGTACAAATCCCTCCAAGTTTTTTTTTTAAAAAAAAAAATATTTATTCAATACTGCAGACGGGAGAATACAGTCCTACGTGGTCAACTTTTCGAAAAAGACAAAATAGACCCTACCAAGCTATCTGTTCGAAGAAATGTATACGTTATCCCAAACGCAATTGTAGCAGACCAGTTCAAACCTCGCCTCTCAGGCCCAAGTGAAATCAGTATGTTCCTCCCTCCTCGCCAACCCTAATCGAACTCACTCACCTACAGTTACAATCGTCGTGCTTTCCAGACTTGCCTATCGCAAAGGAATTGATCTACTCGTGGCCACCGCTCCCCGCATCTGCGCCGCCTTCCCAAATGTGCAGTTTGTCGTGGGTGAGTCACGTCCATGATGGGTGATGAATCCAAAAGCAAACTGGAAAAAAAAAAGCTAAACTTGCATGGGTAAAGGTGGTGATGGACCCAAGTTGATTGATCTCCTGCAGATGCGCGAAAAACATCGCCTTCAGGATCGCATCGAGCTTCTGGGACATGTTCGCCATAGTGACGTTCTCTCAGTATGTCAATCCCAAGAACTAAATGATGAGCCTCATCTCTCATTGACGCCCCCACCCCTTCCTCCGATCATAGGTCTTGTCGCGTGGGACCATCTTCATGAACACATCACTGACGGAATCCTTTGGGATTGCCATCCTGGAGGCAGCTTGTGCCGGTCTATATGTTGTTTCAACCAGAGTCGGGGGTGTTCCGGAGATTCTGCCACAGGACATGATCAGTTTTGCAGAGCCGGAACAAGACGGTACGTTTCCCGTGCGTGATGGCGCTGTCTTAATCAAGCCCCTCCACCAGACGTCTTCCGTGCAATCTCCGAAGCCATCACCATCGTCGCAGCAGGGCAACATGATCCAGTGAAGGCCCACGAACGAGTCAAAACTTTCTACGACTGGCACCAGGTCGCTATCAGGACAGAGAAAGTATACAACGCTGTCATGCAGTCGCGACAAATGATGCTCATGGAACGTATCCAAAGGTAGGAATGCCCAGCAGTCGAAATGGACACAAGCTGAACAGAATTAGAACAATGGACTTGGGCCCTTTCGCAGGTCCAATATACACCATCATTTTGTTGGTCGACTGCGTATTCTTCCTGTTCTTGGAATGGCTGTATCCGAAAGAGGACCTTGATTATGTAGAGCACCACTGGGACAATAATGCGCTCGCCCAACTTCAGCCTAATTTTAGCTAGCAAAGAAGTCAATGAATAGTTGTGGTTTTGAATGTAGTGAGCTCAGGAGGCGGCCACCAAAGCGAACCATCATGAGTTGTGGGGGGTTGATCGCAACCGTCGTTGGCAAGAGATGAGGAACGCAGAAGGGTCGTGAGACTGACAAGGCGGCTGATTTGTGGGAAGGATTGATAGATTATAGTTATACACATGACGAAGGTCAACCTGTTGTCGAGTAAATCCAAAACCCGATGAGACGCTGCTATACATTAGGGAGGAGGGGAACAGGATAGATGGGATGAGAAGCCGCATACAAGAATGGGGAGGGATGGAAAAATGGATGAATGGAGGCGTAACCCCGTACATACACCAAGCAACAACCGAGGGGTTGATAACGTCTACGAGCCCATTCTTCGAGGACGGCGACGTTTCCGGGATTTTCTCAACCCTGAGGGATCGAGTTCGCCATCATCCGCTTCGAACGACGTATCCATAAAATGATTATCCCTAACCGAGTCGTCTCGGTCTCGTTTAGCAGGAACCTGAACCCGATCGCGCAACGACTGCGGCGGGACGTCACTGGTCGGATGCACATCATTACTTCCGCGGGAAATACGTGAGAGCAAAGAAGCCCCTCTTGCCATCGGGGCTGGTCTCTCAGGCAGCTCTATGCGTTGTTCGAAGGTCTTCGGTGGGTTGTTTGCAAAATCATCTTGTCGCGGGTTGCTACGTTCCGGGACCCGAGGCTCGAAAGTATCAGGCTCACCATTAAATCTTTTATCTTGGTAAGCCCCTTGGGGTTGCTTACGAACGCGACCTTCGGGGAGTGCAGAGATGCGCTCGTTCAGCATACGGGGTCGTTCATTATGCTGATTCTCATCGAAGGGAACGTTGGGCTGATTCCATTTCTGACGGCCCTTGCCGCGCTCCACATTATCCAATGGCACTTCAGCAGCTGGTATCCGTCGGATGTCGGGAACATATGATTGGTCATCCCTGCGGTTGCCCCCACGAGGCATAGGTTGCCCTGCGTTGCTCTCCGGGCGTCTGTAACGCTCGCCAGCAGGAGCACTAAACTGACCGGAACCCACTGGTCCCTGCCTCTTGGGAAGAACATTGGTATCCATGGGCGCATCTTGAGGTGGAACCTCACGATAACCGACCGAGTCACGGTATTCTGGAACTCGCGAGGGTGGCTCATGATAAGGCGGAGGGTCCCACTGTGGTGAAGTGAAAGATGGTTCCCTTGATAGCGGTGGTGGCGTAACGTCCTGAGGGAGGTTGGTATTCGGATAACGCCCTCTTGGGGACGTATCATAATCTTTGGCTGGCCATGGCTTTGATGGTGGTAGCTCCGAAAGAGGTTCATCGGGGCGAGACTGTTGGCAAACTATGCGTGAGTAGCCAAAGTAACGATGTGTCTGTATGCGTACATTTCTGTTGGTGTCGGACGAGAAGCGATTCGAGCGTTGTCTTATCGGGTTCTCGAGCTGAGGAGGTAGTGGCGCTTGGCCACGTGGGGCATTCTACGTAATATTAGAACAAAAAGTACTGAGAGATTTGTTGTCTCTACCTCTGGCTTATCCCCTCGCCGGCCATAATCTCTATCATCCAGCTGCGAAGGCAGGTATGGATCGTCGCCACGAGGCTGCTATCCCACGTCAGGTTCATGAATTTGGCTTAAGCATATTCACTCACCCTGGAATAGCTCTGTCGCACATCCGGTAGTGGTTCTGGATCCGGGTACGACCTCGGAAAGTTTGCTTCATAGCTTCTTGTCGGGTGCGGAGGGAGGTCATTCATCCCGTAGGGTGGTCGGTCGAACCGATCAGTAGACGGATCAGATGCGTATTCGTTACCATGAGAATCACTCCCATTGAACGCTTTCCTTGTCCCGATTGGTATACTGTTTGCACTAGAGATAGGAACACCCCTCCCACGCTGGTTGACTATTAGCATCAGCACTAGCGTCACATGGACAAGTTAACTTACCCCAGTCGGAGGGAAGGGTCTTTCATCTCGTCGTTCTGGCCACATAAGTGGAGGGGCAGGACGAGAATCGTTATCCCGTCGGTTGCCGGTCATAGCAGCATGCGGAGAAGGCCTATCCTGGTGCCTGGGGGTAATAAGTGGACCAGACGACACTCCGGAAGGCGGGTAAGTGCCCGGAGCGGATATAGGTGTCTGCATAGCACGTGGCTTGGAAGGTAAGTCGCGCTCCGTATACCCGCCACGATTACCGTCTGGAGGCGGCTGGGCCACTGAAATGTCATAACCTCTGTCCACATCGCCTTGGTCGTTAAGCCGCGGTCTCGGCCTTCCTCTATCCCCTGGATAATCCCTTTCGTACTCAGCAGGGACAGTAGGTCGAGCTGAGGACGCCGTCTGCCCATACCCCCCGTCTCGCAGCTCGCCTCGTGGGGGGTATATCCGTGGTACTGGGGGCAGATCAGCCGTTTTCTCTGTCTTATCTCGACCATGGAATGGCGGAGGGGAGAGTAGTACGTCTCTGGGCCGATGAGCGGCAGGATCTGGATAAACGGCGGGTTTAGGTTTTGCAAGTCCCCTGTATTCTGCCTCCTGTGGGGGGAGGGGAGGTCGTTTCCGAGCTAGGATAAAACAGAACATCAGGCACTTGGGATGAGGTACATCAAGGTAAACTTACACCCTGAAGAGCTCGAGACTTCGGAATTGGGAGAAGGCTTACGATCGACACTATTCGGACCAGGAATCCACAGACGCTCACCTTCCCTCGGGGGTTCGGTGATGGTAGGTTGAGGATATGGAGGGTATGGATCTTGTGGGGCCGAGTCCTCGTATCGCCTCTCCTGGTCGGCGCGCCGATCATATTGTTTGCTGGCGCCTCCACGCCTATTCTCCCTGGGGCGATTATCGTGGGCGGGTTTCATCGGTAGACCACTGTCTCTTTCTATAATGGGAGGGGGGACTGGTCGATCAAATCGTGAAGATCGTTCGCGGCGAGGGGGTTGGAAAGGAAGATGGCCCCCAGTCGGATCGGGACTCCGGCGACGTTCTTCAAACGGCTCTCGTCTCTGAATCTCTGTTGGTGCATCGTAGTTGGGCTGGACTATATTTCGATCATTTTGAGGAGAAGTCGGTCCTGTGGAACATGAAGAGAGAGAAGATATAAGAACAAGGGGCTAACACTTGAAGAGACAGAACGGAACAGATCGGGTTGGGATGTCCACGACGCGAGAAGACCAGGGAAAGAATGTGACCGACAGTGGCAGCAACATGTCATGGAGAACCGACCTCAGCTCACATGAGCTTGAGGCTCCTCGGTATTGGCAAACAAGCCGCAACAGGAGACGAGTAGGAAAGGGGAGGGAGGTTGATAACGTACTGGGTGCAGATATGCTGTGGCTCGGATACTCGGATGGTAGATAGGCACGATCCCGGTCACGATCGTAGTCCGTCGTGGTGTTT
Source organism: Lepiota venenata (assembly GCA_004296355.1). Taxonomy (NCBI): domain Eukaryota; kingdom Fungi; phylum Basidiomycota; class Agaricomycetes; order Agaricales; family Agaricaceae; genus Lepiota; species Lepiota venenata. The sequence goes on from RCFS01000046.1 coordinate 179,215, forward strand.
CCCCTATGGAGAGGCAGCTGATCCACTCCCGTGGGTTTAGATTCCGGTATAGGTTCATCTGCAATACGATTCTGGGGACGTGGCTGTCGACGGGAATTCCGTGTTTTGTTATTAGGAGTTGGGGGCGCCGGTTGCGCTGGGGTCCAGTGCCGTTCCTGGCCATCTGGTATGTCTGTTGTGTCAGACTCCCTCTGGGTAATATTTGCTTTGGTTCCTGCCCGTCCCCTTGCTGGGCGTTGGTTACCGTGAGCTCGAGAATCCCTTGTGTGGGTAGGCGGTGAAGTAGGGGATCTCGAACGCTCGCGCCCCCGTTGAGGTGAACGCGTAGCATTGCTAGAGGTGTGGCTCCGCCCATGACGAGCATTGGATTCACCTGCTGCCTGTTCATGACGTCTTCCTGTATTAGACGCATATTGTTTGTCACCGCTAGGCCTATAGTGGCGATCGTCATGAGTAAGAGGCGGGGGCGAGCTTTCTCTATTGAGGGATGGTTTAGCGGGCTCTGGATCGGGGGGCGCGTGATTTTGGCGCAGCGACTGCGGGAGAAAAAAGGTCAGACATAGTCGAAGGGCGTTCAGGTCGCGAGTGCTTGCTACCAACGCCGGTTTGCGCGGCGGTCAGAGGAAAGAGGCTTACGGGATGAGTCCACTGTGATTGGAAGGTCTGAGTGTTATAATAATAAATTCCCGTCCCGCTGCGAGGGTGCCGAATCTCCCAGTGCACAGGGAGAGGATCGCTGTCGTCCAGAAGAGGTCCATTCTTCGGATTAAGACCAGCACTATTGGCCTTTTTGGTTCTGATCAACGCCATTGCAGTGGCTTCCACAATAGAGGGATGAGAAGGGGGTAGGTACGGCACATTGACTACCGCGGGTTTTGGGGGCAAGGCATGAGTCATCCTGAGGGGAAAAGTCAGTCGATGAGATGCTTGTTGAGTTGCAGATGGCTTTGGTTTTGCAGATTCTGTGAGAGGGGATTGTGCCGCTGAAATTGGGGCATTGTCCTTCTCGTCGTCGGGAGCAGAGGTAGAGGGCTCATCATCTGGGGATGGCATGGAGGCAGATCTTGGAGGTGTGACAGCCCCGCTTGCAATAGCGGGTGTGCCAGAAGGGCCGTTTTGTAGTGGTTCCTCAAGCGTATACCGTTCATCCTCGTCACCCAAAGAAACGAGGTCGTCTAGGAGACCGCGATCAGCATGAGCACCGGCGACGTGCAAAACAGCACAAGCACCTTCATTTCCCCAGTCGAGCACCTCATTTTCTTCTTCTGCCATGCTGTAGAGGTCGTAAGGGAGCGTCCTGGGGATTTGTACAGCTCTCCGGCGGGCAGCGCGGTTGCCCAATATTCAGTCTCCGCCCCAATGTTGAGTCTCCGACACCACCCTACCATCCAACGTCATGGCAAGCAAAGCCACACCGCCCAGCCTCCCGCTCTGGCCCTATTCCGACGACTGAGGACGCCAGATGCAATGGCTTTACCCACAAATACGTCCTATTCTCCTGAAGATGGCGGCATGCCAAACCGCACGACCGGGACATTCCGCATACCGATAATATTCAAGCGTCTTCACCGGTTTCAGCAAATGGCGCGTCTAAATACTCTGTGCCTCCACTGCTTTGCGAAAGGGCTGACGCATAAAACAGGACTTTGAGCTAGCCGCTTGGCAGCTTACATATCTGTGTTTGGCCCCAAGACGAGTGTGAGTAGTGACATTTCGGCCACATGAAGTCTATTAATTAATTGGATTTGTAGATACCGCAACGTTTACTTTCACAAACGTACGCGTCCACCAGATTCTTGAGCCCGCGTTCCTCAATCTTTTGTTGCAGAAACCAAGAATACATGGGCTCGAGATGATCCAGCCATACTCGTACTCATTGCCGCCTGCCTATCCGGTACGTCGAGGCCACCCTCGCTCGAATGACACACTTAGCGGACCCACTCTAGGGGCTGCTATCGCATGGGCAATAGTATATAAACTGGGGCTGTGGGCTGCCCTCAATCTCATATTTTTAATGATTGTGCGGGATTTTCTGCTGTCAGGAATCATCATCGCAACCATTCTATGGTATGTTCTATGTTCTACGTGCAGGAGATGCTTGTTCATGAGCACAGGTTCATCTCGAACCGAATGCTACTGTCACCTCCTTCGCATTCAACCCCCGCGGACTCGTTCGTAGAATGGGCGTATGTATTCGACGTTCACACAAACGCATTCTTTCCCTTATACCTTACGCTTTACCTTGCACAACTCTTCTTGCTCCCTATTGTCTCAGAAGAGAACTGGGTCTGCCTCTGGGTAGGCAATACACTGTACCTCGCAGCGTAAGCGCTTTCCGCTTTCCATTATGCGATTGGTAATGACGGGCATTCAACAGCTTCGCCCAGTATACATATGGGATATACCTTGGGCTCAGCGGTAAGTCGCCGTAATGCACGATGTATGCAGGGGTGCTTACAACAGACGCAGCATTGCCATTCCTCGTGCGGTCCGAATTGCTGTTGTCGCCGCTCCTGCCGTTGTTTACTGCGTACATTCTCTCGCTGTTGGGATTTAATGTAGCCAAGCATGTGCTTAGCGCGTACTTTGGACGTTGAAGTTAGAAGGGCTGTGGGTGTAGAGTTAGAGGAATTTATTTGACTTTCGGATATATTTGTGTGGTCGCGGCATCTGATCACTCTGTCACACTTTCTCTCCTCCGCTCACTCCCAGCTGAGCCGAGTCTGCCACTGAATTCCCTTCCTCCCCACCTGGTGCCAACACCTCGAGCCCCAAGATCGCCTGATACTCTCGCCCATTCGCCATGAGCACCCACCTCGAGAGGGCCATCGAGCAGATCCAGGACAGCCGGAATTCACATCGCGACTACGACTTTACCCAGCACACCCTTGAAGATGGAAACGTCGTCAGCACACAAGAGCGAGTTGTCAAGGACGTACGTTGCTCTGTCATCCGCCGGCCGCCTGTCGATAACCAGCCCTCCGCATAATACACAGGTTCAGGCGCCAGCCATGTTCAAGCCCACGCCAGAACAGTTTTTCGCTAATCGCGGCCAAGATCGCACGAAACCAGACGTTGCCTTTCTTAAGAATCACTTTTATCGCGAGGGTAGGGTGACTGAGGAGCAAGCACTATGGATATTGGAAAAGGGGACCGAATTGCTTCGCAGAGAGCCCAATGTGCTCCAGGTCGATGCGCCCATCACCGGTACGTGGCCATCCCTCCTCCGCGACCCCATACAGCTATTAACTTCACCTTTCGTAGTATGCGGTGACATCCACGGACAATACGTGAGCTCTTTCACCCGCTGACCTTATCATTGTCCCCTGGCCCTGATAAGCGACCTCAGTATGACCTGATGAAACTGTTTGAGGTTGGCGGCAGTCCCGCGGACACCCGGTACCTCTTCCTTGGTGACTACGTCGACAGAGGCTACTTCAGCATAGAGGTATGATCCATCGCCACAATTTCGGGCAGCCGCTGACAGGGAGCGCATATTGCCAGTGTGTTCTCTACCTATGGTCACTTAAAATATGGTACCCCGATACACTATTCCTTTTGCGCGGAAACCACGAATGTAGACACTTGACGGACTATTTTACATTCAAGCTCGAGTGTGAGTAATCCCGATTACAACCGGCAAGCAATCCCCATCCAGATCTACCTAGGTAAACATAAGTATTCTGAACGAATCTACGACGCATGCATGGAGTCCTTCTGTGCCCTTCCCCTGGCGGCCATCATGAACAAGCAGTTCCTGTGCATACATGGTGGTCTATCGCCAGAGTTGAATACTCTAGACGATATTCGTGCTGTAAGTCGTCCCATAATAGTTTCAGCGATGCTGTGTTGATCTTGAACAGATTGATCGCTTCCGAGAACCCCCAACACATGGCATAATGTGCGATATTCTCTGGGCTGACCCCGTCGAAGATTTCGGATCGGAGAAGACCTCTGAAAGTTTCGTCCACAACCATGTCCGGGGTTGCTCATACTTTTTCACGTGAAGCATAAGCCCCATATCTCCTTCTACCCCCTCTAATATCCATTTAGATATCAAGCAGCCTGCCAGTTCCTTGAACGAAACAATCTCCTGTCTATCATCAGGGCGCATGAAGCTCAAGACGCAGGGTATGTGCCTTGATGCCCCTCCCGCTGAGCATCTCCCATAAAGGATATTTCAGGTATCGCATGTACCGCAAAACGAGAACAACTGGCTTTCCCTCAGTGATGACAATTTTTTCCGCCCCCAACTATCTCGATGTCTATAATAATAAGGCTGCCGTGCTGAAATATGAAAGTAATGTGATGAATATCAGACAGTTTAATTGCACACCGCACCCATACTGGTTACCGAATTTCATGGACGTCTTCACTTGGAGTCTCCCTTTTGTTGGCGAAAAGAGTGCGCCTGCATTTCCTTACCCCAGATGTCGATGCTAACGGCAACTTCCCAGTCACTGATATGCTCGTGGCCGTTCTTAACACGTGTACCAAGCAAGAACTCGAAGAAAGCGACGACGAACTCACGCTAGTATCTCCCACTGCCTCAATAGAAGATTCTGCAGAACGAAGGAAGGTCATCAAAAGCAAGATCATGGCTGTCGGGCGGATGGCAAGAGTATTCGCCCTGCTTCGGTAAGCTTTTAATTCCCGCCGCGGCTTCGTAAGACTGAGCTTCTTTGCAGAGAGGAATCAGAGAAGGTTTCCGAGCTCAAGAGCGTTTCTGGATCGAATAAGTTACCATACGGGCAACTGGCTTCAGCTACAGAAGGGATCAAAGAGGCAATACAGGGCTTCGACGACGCGTAAGCTCCCATCTCATTATATAAGCATAAGCGCTCATATACCCCGCTACCCAGACGAAAATCCGATATCGAGAACGAGCGACTCCCGCCTGAGCTCTTTGATGCCGATTCAGAAGAGGGTAAAGTGATTATGTCACAACCACAGACGCCATCAGAGACATTAGTGGAAGAACAACCCGCTGTCAACCCCAACGGTATCAATGCTGGGCTGGAGAGAGCTATCTCAAGTGGTTCTGTTCCGGCTTCTATTAATACCAATGTCACCTCTCCTTCCCCTGCACCCAGATCGCCGACTTCACCATACTCTCCGACGAGCCCTACTATCGGTGGTTTTAGACGGGGTCATTCAAGGCAGGCGAGTCTGGGTACCACTATGACAAGTCCAAGTACACGCAGGAGAAGCTTGGAGAGTACAATTTCGCTCATCCACGGCGTCTTGGAAGGGCAGGAGCCAAAGCCCGGAGAAGATGAACAAGTGGATAGCTTGACAAGCCGGCTAGCAGGTTCTTCGGTCGCAAATAGCGGCTCAAATGCAGGCGGAGTACCAAGCGGGTTTGGAAATGGGGGACGTGATCCCACTCAGTGAAAAATAGTCGTCATGGTAGCAATACCTAGTCTTACCCCCCACCCTCTCCTTCCCGTTCCCTCCTCTCTCCATTACCTCGATCTCTTGTCTTGTGATAGTTGCGGTTTGCTTCATTACCACGACGCCCACGTGTGGATATTAACAAGAGATTTGCTGGCCGTGTACGACTACTTCCTTGTAATATATCGCGATGGCTTGACTTGCCACTCCCTCTCGTTCAGCCCTAAATCCAGGAGCTAAACAACTCCATTCTCCAGTTCTTCTGGTTCCCCTTCCTATCTTTTCTTTTCTTTGCTCTTGATTATCCGTGTATTCGACTTCTGCTCGGCGTGGAATCTGCAAAAAGCTGTCGTCATCGGGTTCCCATGACTCTGCGTGCCGGGCTTAGGAAAAGAGGTGAATAACCCAAGGAGGGCACGATAAGGAGAAACCATGGCAAAGGACACCTATCGGAATGGCCTCGACCAAATAAAATACCCTAAGAATAGCAGAGATAAGAGTCAGAACGCGAGGGAGGGGGTGGGTGGGCGATTATGCGTGGCTTTCGGGCTTCATCTGCTGTTCCAGGGTTTCTATAAAGTGGACTGAGCTAATATGCTTCCTATCTTATCTCGAAGGGGCGGTTAATGTGTGAGGGGGAAAGAAGGGGGGGGGGGGGAAGGGGACTTGAGATATGAGATAGATCGATGCTATTTCCGTGCACCGACATCAGACCGATAAATATCGGACATTAGGGACCGCACTTCGCTCAGCATGGGCGATCAATTCTTCTGGGTTTCCGATCCCATCTGTTTGGGCTACAGTTGGTGGAGATGGCGGTGGTGGTGGACAAGCTTTCCGAATGGATGGATTGTTTGACGTATGACCCTTGAGGTTCCGAACCCATGGCTCGACGAGTCCTAACCGAGGAATCCGAGTCCGAGAGTGATGTTAATAGTGTGGACATATATCCAGTGACTAGTGATGTCGCAGAGGCACGTCACTGAAATAAACATGATATCATGTCTGAGGCCTACACTCCTGCATGGAGGCCTTGTGGGCCGTGTCTTTTTTTTTTTTTCCCTCCGGCCTGACGCCTATTGGAGAGCCGAAGGCTAAAATTGATTTGTGACGGATCCCCATGGGGGATTGGCAGTGGTCGTTACTTAACATTCCTCAGTCACACCCAACGATTACGCACATGCAGTAAACCTCCACTTGGGGACCCTCTTCCAAGAGAAGGAAGTCCGTCAGGGGGGTGTGTCTTGACGATCGAGCAATTGGCATCCTTGGACCGATTGGATTGATAATGTTTGCGGAGATTTGCGTGACACGGGCTTCTCGCTGGCATCGCCGAAAAGAATCCATCATCTTTGCTGTTACTGTGTGATGTCGGAACAAGTGATGTGAGTAGTAAAATACGTTCTGGGGTTTCATGGCTTGCATTAGCAGGTGTGACCCTTTGACTTACATCAATCGGGGCGAGATAGTAGAGTAACGACCCATAACGACTCATGTCTTCAGCGCTGCAGCCCTGTATTGACTGAATGGAAAGCCGGGGTATTAATACCTTCACGAGAGATTCTGGGGTAGCATTTTTATTTTTACCTGTGTGCATTATTTATATCAGCTAAACGCTCCGGAATATTCTAGTGCGGTCAAGCAAACACAAACCCGCGCCAGATCATGAGACGTAGTGGAGACGTCAAGGTCAGAATAACGACGCAAGGGCCCGACAATCGCGAGTAACGTTATTCGGGGGGAAGGCTGCCATGTTTACCTCTCAGGTCCACGCCAAATAATTCCCACTGTTCTCGGCCAAATCCGAGCCTTGGCTCACACCTTCTCCTTTGAGCTGGATAGATTTTACCGCATTCATCTTACCTGTTTTTGTACCAAGTTTAGTGTGTCTCCAAGGCGGGCGGATGGGGTGCCAATACAATTCTTTGCTTTGTGTTTAATCCCGTTTATATTCCCCAATATTCCCAGACTTTGAGTGAGCCAGGCAACCTTCCGCGTAGGGACATCTATTTCCGCCATAGGTTATGCTCCGGCCAGCTCCAGGGTCTCGACTTCCATTCTTGTGTTCAGGAGTCAGGACACACAAAACAAAGGCGTCCTTGCGAATTTTATGTTGGCACCAGAGGTCCTCCCCTCCCCCCCTCCTCCCTCGACCACATCAGCTGCAGCGTAACTCGTACTTGGAACACCCTAAGCCAGTTCGGTCCAGCACTTGTTGAAGCTTCTGGGGTATTTCATAAATGACCCTGATGGAACCTTCTTAATCGCCCCGTTGGCAGAAATTCATCTGCAAGATTTCCCCCGACAAGGCCTAAGTGCGGACTATGTAACTGAGGGTGGAAACTTCTGGGTGCTTGTTCTGGGTGACGGCGGCCAGAATACCAGAGCGGTGTGTATCCATCTTGCGTGACGTGGATCTTCGTTGACTAGGGCTACGAAAGCTTTAGCCTGGCGGTCGGGTCACGACTCCTATTCGACTGGGTTGAAGTTGGTGGCATGACCCAAGGCCTAGCCAAACTGAGCGGGAAGTCAAAGCCGAACGTTAATACCACGAAGCTTTTCCAGAAAGCCAGACCGGTCTAGTGTTGAAAGGACGTCCGGGCGTCGCAACCTGAAACGAATCCACCGATGCATTCAGACTAGGAATCCAAAGCTCTGGATGTGCTGTCACGAGGGATCAACGGAAAAAATGGGGGTGTCATGCCGGTCGTAGCTGTGGGGATGATGTTTCTGAATCGATGATCCCCTGCCGTGATTCGACGCTTCGGCGATTGGGTTCGACTTCCCCAAACTTCACAGCTCTGTGAACGCTCGTCCTCCGCCCCGGCCAGAGGATCAGTTAAAGCCTTTCTGGTTGGAAGATGACAAAGACTTCACAATACATGTCCATGTGGGTCTATCGCTGGGATAGGTTTGGTTATAAAATAGATGATGAACGGACCGCTCTAGGCACCCATTGTGATCATGGCCATGAACTGAGGTTCCTTAGCGGACATAAAATGCGCCGATTAACCTCGTGGAGGGCTCGAAAGGGGTAGCATGGCACACCTTGTTTGGCGAGGGACTGAGCAAGTGCCTCGTGCGTTTGTACTTGATATTCTTTGGCATCTGACGTCTTCCCCGCGAACCGAGGTTATGCCATTTTTGATGACGATGAAAGCACAAAAGTAGGGACCCATGCATATGTCCGGCAATTCTTTTATGAGAAATGATATCAGCCCTTAGCTACGCAAACACGGAGAACACATACCAATAACCTTTGCCGACAGAAGATTGTCAGCGACCTATTTTAATTAAAGCTTGTATTCTTGTGAAGGGTTCCATCTGGTAGCTAGCTCCTATTGACAAGTTTGTGAATTCACTGGAGAGGGGGTGTCAGCTCCCTGGCCTAATTCTGGGGTCTTGGTTTGCTGAGGTGAAGATCCGTGCCTTTGTTGATGACTCGCGAGGTGGTGCATCCGATATCAGCGCAGCGCAGTAACCGCTCCTCCTCCCCAAGCAGGCACACAATCTTGATAGCAGGTCCTAGAACATGAATTTGCATCACATTGTTATTGGATATATCATTACAAATAGACTGAGCGTCCACCCGCTAGCGAACCAGCTTCTGAATATCACCTGACCTGGGACCCCAGTCGTTGTCGTATCATCCCTTTGAGATTTTTCGGTTCAGCTCTGCCTGCTGCCCCTTACATCCCATATTTTCTCCTGATGGCAATCCATGCGGGTCCGGCTGTGCTATTACGGGTCACAAAATGATTCATGTCCTGCTCGGGTATGCGATTGATATCCACTCGGTTCCAAAAGCGAGAGAGCACGTAGACGATGTCGTGAGCGTCTCTTTCTGAACCGCGGCTGTCGAGGCGACGATGAACAACTGAACATATCACGAGCCTGATTTTACGGGACGTACATCATCCAGGTCTTCAGTTTGGCGCGAAGGAACTCCGAGATGTTCAAGAAGGGAACATTTTGTAGCTTCATCACGTTGGAATCATCGAGGTGGCGTGGGCCGGTTTCACCAGCCGGTAGGATCTCTATCTGGTATCAAAAGGTTCATTTGAAGGAAGGCTAAACCTGGATGATCCATGCAGGGTGACTTACCTCGATTGCTGGGATGAAGCCTCGATAGGTGACATGAAGTCTATTCAAGGGAACGAGAATTCAGAAACTAAGATGCGTAGCGCTTCGGGATGGCTTACCTGTTCGTCCAGGGAGAGTGAGTAGTTGTCCAGTCCTCTTTACCTGAGATGGCGTCTCTGACGCGTCTGAAGGGATGTGGGTGGTTCTGACCACCTTCAACGATGCAGAATATTTCCTGGCAAATAAGGAGGGTGTTTAGATGATAACTAGAAAAATTGGAGGAATATGCGACACTCACATCGCTATGCATACTGTTGGCGAGTGTAGCTGAGAGCACACTACCATAGAATGCATGGGGTGTTCCGCTGTCGCGGAGTAGCTGTGAGAGGACGGCAGCAGCGTCAAGGAGCCTTCGAGTCTCGTACATTTGGGGAGGAAATAATGAAAGGGAAGAAGCGGGAGAGGGTGTCAGTCCAAGAACATGTTATGATAACAGGAAGTTGCCACAGTAAAAGAATGAGTGGAAGTAGGCGATCGTCAGATATGTAATAACGCCAGCCTGGAAAAAGGGAATCAGCAGGCCTGATCATTTCCAGCATCTATTCCGAACGCGGGTAAGCCCGATCGGTACACAACTGCATCCAGCACGTTGTGGCAACGTTTCCTTCCTTGTACAAATTACTGGGGTGATCCTGAACAGTCCTTGCATGCTTGAAAGGCAATCTCATTTGGGAGATGAACCTTGGAGAGACAGGAGTCCGGTTGGTTTCACAACCATCGCGTTTGGAACACGATTTACCCCGAAAGCTAGAATGTGTCTCCCGGTTCTGTGAGCAGATTTCATCAAGAAAATGCGGCGCATAGGCAGGTTGACAATGGCGTCAGTGATCACATTGTGTCAAAGGAAAGACATGGTGTCTATGAATTGGATGGTTGCTACCGTTGGATGGGTCGATTTTACCTGATATGCAATGCGGGGGATTACAGATGCAGCCCAAATTGGGTGCGAGGAAACAAGGGTCAGCGGGACGGCTTGTGCAGGCGTGACGCACCGTGACAGTAACACTGACCACGGGATGCAGGGTCACGCGTGACAGCCGGGAACTGGAGGCTTCTGGCAGCGACAATTCAGATTCCCGCACAACATTCGAGGCTGCTCTTGAATCTCCTCGGGTTCTGGGCGTATGCATAGGGCGTTTTCAACGTTCTACTGGAACCATGTAGTGGGTCTATGCAGCATTCCCCGCCTCTCCCACCCGCCTCGCCAACACCTCTGTCATCATGCGTCACTCCTACATACCAAGAGCTATGCCTCTTTCCGGCCGTTTTTCCCGTACAGGATCACGCACAGACCATATCCGATGCCACCCAGGAGCTCCATGAGCATGCGGAACATTACTTGGTCACTTAGGTCGCAGCCCTCTGATCTAGCCGGTCCATCTGATGCTCAGGAGGATATCGCAAAGGCCGCCATTTTGGATAAAGTCATGAAGGGTCGCCAGCCAACGGATCTTATGCTGCGCTGTGTGTCATTTTCGTTATGAGAATCAAGTCCTTCCCTCATTTGTGAATTCATAGGTACCATCCTTGATGCCGAAGGTTCTTTTTTTCTCCCGCCAGCTATTCTAATGAAATGTGACATCCACTTCCAGGGAATGTCCAGACAATATCAGGTCAATTTAAAAAATCTGATCTAAGTGCAGAACATGGTCTGAATGTACGCGTCGTTCTATTCGTTTCTGCGGCCTTGACACATAACTAGTCTTTAAGGCGCGTGACCTGCGCAAAATTGATTCTAGGGTTCCAAATCTCGTTCCAACTATTCTTGTTCGAAAAGGAACTATTTTGGTACGCTTGTACTGTTTTCCTTTGTGTCAGCATTCTCAGGCTTTGTCAAGGTCAATATCCTCCATATCCGGGCACTGGTCAAGGCAGATGCGGTCGTTCTTTTCGACACTTATGGTTCAGCCGACTCCAGGCTCCACTCCGTATTTTTGTATCATCTAGAAGTACCACATTTCTCTGCTTTGTTTGGGATTTTCCTCTCAACTGCACTTGTTTAGCATAATCTAAAGTTGAAGGGTACAGGACTTGCGTATGAATTTCGGTAAGCTGCTGCCGCGCCGTTACCCATACTGCCGTTGATAATCAACGATATAGGGCGCTTGAGTCGATATTACTCTCCGTTCTAAGCGCATTAGAAGCCGAGATGGTTTTCATACGTAATCTCGTTGGCGGTCTCCTTGCCGAACTGGAGGACAATATTGACCATGACCGTTTCAAACGGTTGCTCCATTATTCCCGGCGCCTGGTCAGTTTTAAGAATAGAGCTAAGCTGGTTTGTGATATCATTAAATGGTCATACATGTGCACTCATGTGTTTCAAGGTCGAAGAAGCTTTAGAAGAAGTGCTTGCACAAGGTCCGCAATAATAGCCTATTTCTCGTGGTTAACTACTCAATACTTCAATAGATGAAGATTTGGACGCTATGCACCTTTCTGAGAGGAAAGCCAATGCTTCGCGAGGTTCCTACAGTCATGAGGAACTGGAGTTGTTGTTAGAATCCTTCACAAAACAAGTAGAAGAAATCGTCAATGAGGCTGAAAATATTGAGGTGCCTACAGATATTCGTTGGCCTCGTTATTGGACTACTAATATCTGCCCCGCAGAGTAATGTCCAGTCGACTCAAGAAATTGCGGAGCTTATTCTAGATTCAAATCGTAATGCCCTTCTCGCTCTCGATCTTAAAGTATGGCCCATGCATGCGACTCGTTTACTTGACCCACCATGTCCGCTAGGTTTCTATTGCCACGATGGGGCTTGGCACGGGAGCCCTCATAGCAGGCTTATTTGGGATGAATGTTTGTCGAGCACCCTTTAGTTCCTCATGTTATGACTAATTTATCGTCGGTTCGCTAGCTAACCAGCCACTTTGAAGAGCATCCCTATGCGTTCTACATGATGACAGGTTTGTCCGCTGGTGTCGCAATGTTGGTTGCCTGGGCAGCTCTGCGCAGGTATGTCCGCTCAACCATACAACTGACCAACCCTGACACTCAGGTGCATCTAGGCTTGCCAAGATCCGACGAGTCGGGCTGTCAAATAGTCATAATCCTAGTAGGAAGGCAGCAAAACCCTGGCTTCCCCTGCCACTGCGCAGAAGGACGCCAGAAGGCTGGTCATGAGATTGGAGCGTGGCCCATTATAGTACTGTTCAAAATCACTGCATAATCCTCGGCCTCATCGATTGATAGTCAGCGTCACGTCTAGGGTCCAAAATTGCAATGGGTGAGGAACCCTGATTGCCTTTCCTCCGTGGGGCTCCATTAGGAAACCCGGCCCACACATTCGCGATGGCAGGATTGCTGCGCCGCATCCGTACCCATGGACCTGTAGCGGGAACGAAGTTTACTTGGACTGGAGCCTCTTGCGAAGAGGTGGTATTCTTGCTTCAAACATATATCTATCATACAAGCCTTTACAAATCCTTACCGTGAAGGGGAATGAATGTTGGTCAGATGATTCGTAGTGCCAAATTCGAAGTTGCGTCTCGGAGACCTCTCCATGAGTTTGTCCACTGTCATGCACGAAAAGTATGCACCCCAATACCTGAGGCTTCTCTCCTGGGATCGAATCTGGGGCATTTGAGGCGTCAAATATAGCATCAAGCGGGATACTTTTGACACAAAACGTCAGGAATGCGGCCTTGAGGTGAGTTGGGCAGCCACACTCGATGGGTGCCGTCACCAAGTGCTGGCTCACAAATGGCAACTCGGTCAGTAAGAGGAACTCATGGGAACAAGAAGACCAGAAGAATCTTCTAGTACCGCCCAACTATTTCCACACCGTCGGTTATGTATATCACCTACTCAGAAGGTCCGTTGACCGGAACAGACTAGTCCCGTAGTCAGATTTTGATGCCTTCATTATACACCACGTGAGGGAACATGTTTTTCATTTACCACTAGGAGTTGTGCGGATAACTTTCTTAATGACAGTTATCATGGGAGTGGATGGTTTTGTTTTGAGATGTGTTTATTTGGATTGGGGTGAGGGATCGGATTACTTTATCGATCCGTAAGGGCACCGTTTTTGCAGAAGGCCTATTGACGGCATTTACATAAATCGCCAACTGGGTTGAAGGAGCCAATTTGAAAATCAGAAAGAGATGGATAACCGTTTTGGATGCAAGCCTTTTTACAATGTATAATTGATAACTGATCAGGCCCTTCAGGTTGAAAGGTAGGTAACGATCCTAAGGCCATTGGGGAGGGGGTTCGATCGATAAATAACGCTTGGCGTATACGCATGTACAACCGCGCTCGCTGCGCCCGAAATGAAGTTTGTTCGCCTTTGTCCTGTTCCCCGTTTACGGACCGATAGACCGTAACCAGCCGATCGCGATTTTTGTTTTACAATCAGGATGGCGAGAAACTAGAGGGTTGGGAGGGGGGGGGGGGGGTGGACTGGCTGTCAAACAAAAGGGTATGGCCAGCGAACCAACCAGAAATCCGATCGATTATCCTCCTTTTTCAAATCTGATCTGTTCAACCCCATCGCGCATCAATGACCGAGTGGACCGTGCTATACTTTGATCAAAGAACAGAGTTCTGTCGGAGTTTCTGGGTGTTTTGTTGGTTTGTTCGGTTCAGATATCTGGACATCCGGACCAAAGAAAAGAAGCTCCCAGCCTTGAGTCATTTAATTCCCCCCCCCCACACACACGAGTTTCCAGTTCCCCAAACGCGTGTACGGGGCCGGGAAGGAGGAGGAGGAGGGGGGGGAAAACAAAGAACAAACACGCCCCCTTGATTTCACTTTGGATAAGAGATATCACTTATGATGTAGTTTGTAGGGTTTGTTTGTATAACCCCCCGTCATCGATGACTCCAGTTGTGATGATGAGCTTATTTTATCAGATAATTTCTACAAAGGAAAATACGGAGTTTGATGAAATGCAACGTTTCCCTGATATTTTTGAACTCAGATTGGAGGGACTCGGGGGTTCTTGTTGACATCGCTAGATGGCCCGTGGAGCGGTTTACGAGAGTTCGAAGGTGATCAGTCACGTTTCAGTGTGTTGGGGTTACTTGAACGGAGGTTGTGGACTCCCGATCACAATTTTGCGAACAATGCAACTTGCAAGGGATGTCAGAACTGTGCTTGGACTAGTGCCTAGTCAAATTTGCTGCTGCACACCCTCGGGGGTAAGGAAAAAAAAATGGTTCAACCCGGGCTCGAACCGGGGACCTTCTGTGTGTAAGACAGAAATCATAACCACTAGACCATTGAACCCTGTGTGTAAGGGCCACTGTAAGATAACACAGCCAACTGCACTGCCTTGGTATGATTTGGTTCCTGACAAGGCACCTGTGCTATGCGGACTGTATGTACAGTACTCGACAATATTTTACACATATTTTCTGCTTGTGTGGCAACAAAAGAGCTGGATTGGGGCTGTCTGGGAAAATGGAAGAGATGGGTCTGTGCTTGTGATGATGGTGGCATGTGGGATGGCCGCTGTTGGCCGGGTGATGGAAGGGTGGGGGGGCCCATGCTTGGTTGGCGGGGTGTCGGCGTTAGCACAAGCGCTCCTTTCCCCATCCCGCTGGTCTGCGGCGGGTTGTCTCTCTGGTTCCCCCTCGTTGGCCATCCCTCTTTGCTCTGCATCCATGACCAGAACGTCGTTCTCTGCAGCATTGCTCTGCACCCTGCCTTCTTCATTGAAGGTGTACGTGGCCAGCAACATCGCGACCTGGAAGCCAGGCAGAGTGTGTTCTTTTCGTCCTTGCAAAAAATATCATACATGACCTGACAACACACACTAGTATTCACGCCCACTGCCGACGGATTTCCCGCCTCACCCTCACCGTTCGTGATCGTCAACGATCCCACCCTACTCACAGCATGCACACCCACCAATATCACTTGGGTATACGCTGGTGTCGTCGTCCCCTTTTCCCTCTCCGCTACCGATTTTGGTGTTTCCCAAGACGCCTCTCCTCCACCTTCCGCCGTCGCGGGGCCCACCCCGACGTTCTCCGATGGAAATAATCACCTCCTCGCCGTACCCACCGGCGCCACCGAAGTGGGCACAACAACCTCGACAATCATACAGAACGCTGATCCACACCAATCTATCGTACCTTGGGTCGTCAACGTTCCCCCTCAGAGGTGGTATCGGATAGAGGCTACGGGCCAGGGCCAGATTCTGGCTAACTCCCATCCGTTTTACGTCCAATCGGGGCTAAGTTTAGCTTGTCTCTCTGACTCTAGCTCTTCTTCTCCTCCACCCACTCCATTGCCAATGTCGACCCTATCTCTATCGACGCCTGCCTCCTCGCCCTCGCCCTCACCCTCACCCACTTTAGGAGGGGTTGCGGTTCCTGATCCTTCCTCTTCCACCTCTCCCTCCCCCTCCTCCTCTTCGAGCGGCTTCGACACAGGAGCCATTATCGGAGTTGTGGTTGGCGCCCTCGCCCTTATTGCCATTGTTCTCATGGTCTACTTGTGCCCTGCGCGACGAAGGAATGCCCTGGACAAACCCAATAGCAGGGCACTTTGGAGGTGCCAAACTCGTTAGGGGCTGGGGCGGTTTGGGCTCAGTAGACTCCAACATCCACAGGGCTAGCCGCGCAGTGGCTCCTGGTGGGCTCACAGCCACAGACGCCGCACCACAACGTAAAGCACCACTCGGCCTCGGAGTCCTTTGGCCATGCTTTTTCTGAGATGGACCGAAGTGCTACGCATCGCCTCTCTCCTCCACGGAGGAAAAGTTCTCGATTTCGCCTGCTTCGTACGGCCGAGACCCTTTTGATGATGCCGGCGGCATGGTTTTGGCTACTCTACCACCCCATAGCAGCAGATCCAACTCGGTGCGGTCGTCCCTTCAATATGCGCCGCTATCATTGCCGCAGCAGGGCCGTGAACGCACCCCGTCGTTTACGTTCGATTCACTCTCGTTCCCCGTAGGAGCCAGTGGTAGTTCAACCCCCGGCATGCCGGCGGAGATCCCGAGTGGGTCCGGGAGAAGGCCCTCGGCAGATTCGATAAGCTATCCACCAACGAGTCCCCCTTCTGCGTACCAATACTATCCTTCAGCGGTTTTGACCGCGACGGGTTTGGGGCGGTCACACTCCACTTCTTCATCCACTGGTGGAGCGCCGCCATCAAATCATTCCAGTCAGCGGCAAAAGGCTGATTCTTATTCTGCAAGCACGCCTTCGGTCACGTCGAAGAAGACACCAAGAAAACCTGTCCCTGTGTATGACCCATCTCACCCTTCGACCATTTCGACCTCAACTGTAACTCCTGGTGGCACTCCTCCTTCACCTCATATACTCTCAAGCTCACCCATCGCGACTACTCCGATTAGTCCAGCTACGGCTCCCTTGGCTTCGTTGTCAGGTCAAGCTCACTATGCTAAAAAGCCGGGTCCAGGGACCAGCACTGGTACGAATGAACTGGCGCACAAGAGTAGCTTTGGACCGGGTGGAATTGAAGGAAAGCAGCTACATTACTTGATCCCTGATATGCCCTTGGCCAAGAATGACTAACACAAATCAACCCCCCCCCCCTTTTACTTCCGTTTTGTATAGTTTTTTTTTTCTCGTCAACTACAAACGGCTGGATTTCTTTTTCTCCAAAGCATCATCTTTATGTTGGAAATTTGTTCGTTATTTTTTTTGACGTTTACGTGTTTTACTAACCGCGATCGAACAATTTTTGTTTACAACGCCCTCATGTTTTTTTTTCGATGATCTTTTTTTTTATTTTATTCTGCTGTTGTACGTCTGGCCATACGTCTTATAATGTGTCATTAACTATACAAAAATGAATTCTTGATCTCATATCTATGTATATGTGTTGAGTGGAGGACAAGTGTAAGTGAGGGCTTTAGCGAGCTCGAGTTGTGGGATATACTTCTTTGATTGTTCTGTAATAGGAGGCTTTTGTATGTAAGTGAAGTATCTAAGCTCCTGGCCTCGTCTATCCCAGTGGCTACTCCCATAAGAACGAAGAGGGCCTTTCTTATACTATTATGAACCGTCAATTTTCGTTCTATCTACCTCCTCACTCACAGGCCCCTCTGCTGTACTATTTGTAGTTCCTTCCGAGGTTTCATTCTTGGAGAGTCTTTTAACATTGTCAGTTGGCAAAAGCACCCCAGATACAAGCCATCTCATCAGTTCGTGGTTGACATACAGGCTCGGTAAATACCACGGTTGGAGCTCAAACGGTTTTTCATTATGTCCATATTAGGCGCTAAATTCCCAACAGTTTCTCGGTATCTTGAAATGCCTTGGTTTCTTATTGTTTGAAAGTCCGTAGCTGAACCGACGGAAGTACGTCAATTGCAGTACTTGATAAGGCCTCGGGTGGTGTACTTAATATCAACGTTTTTAACCTACGAGGCGGGAAACTTTTTGCTTGTGTGGGTGGCAATAGAGTGTGTACACTTGTAGTACTCTATCTTTGGCCCCAGGAGTTTGATCCAAATGATGATGGTTCGCAAAAAAAAAAAAAAAGACCCTATTTTTCTCGCAGGTGTTATGTAGCGAGTCGGACGTTTTGTTCTCCAACTTGATATTGGCAGATCACTCCCTTGTCACTTGGACCTGTGTGTGTGCCTTCCAACTATGGATTAGGCGATTAGAAATGTAGGCTAGTAAAGCTCGGTGGCGGTGTTTGAGACTAATCATCAGGACCAAGTTTCCTTGACCACAACCATGGATCACGGGGGTAGTTACTTTCCAATATACCTACATCAAGATATTTGATATTTCAGTCGTTCTCCCGGGTAGCGGTTGCTGCATTGAATTTCAAATTAAGCTCGTTCCGCACCTTCTTTAAAAAAAAAAAGAAAGTGCACCTGATTGTTACGGACTCAGGAGGCGATACAAAAAGGGGCTGAGAGGGATGGAATCCCCGTGTGTGTTGTGTGTGTGTGCGTGTACCACCCCTAACTCCCCCCTCACCGAACTTGTTAGACTCCGTCCCACTAGAACTCGGAAGCGACGGGTGTGGGTATTCGATTTGTGGATTTCTACGTTGAGAGCTGATTCCCTTTCGTCATCTAGGCCTGCTGAATCCCTGTCTCTTTGTTCGTGGTCAGGATCTTTGCATTCATTTATCTTATTACCCGCATCCCTTTTCCGTGAGTATGGAAGATTCTTGTTGAGAAAGCGCTTTTTAAACTTGACTCGTAGATATTCACTTCGATAATCAGGCTCCATGCCAGTTACAGACCCAGGGTTTACTATCACAGA
>RCFS01000047.1:0-187868 GCA_004296355.1 Lepiota venenata
GGTGTCGTTGACTCAGCGATTTCCCACGAAAATGCTCCAGCTGAGAGCAGCGTCTGCCTAGTCTTCGTCTGCGGACTGCGTGATGCGAGCGTGGGTAGTGGAATGACACACGGTGTGCTTTTCGTCTGGCTATCCGGATAGCCAAGCGAAACCACACCGGATGTCATCTGCACTGAGTATGAAAAGTGGAGTAAAGTTAGGGTCAACGTACATGCGCAAAGTAACCCTGTCGGTGTTCGGTCCAGGTCGACAGGGTGCAAAGTCATATCGATGAAGATTTGAAAGTATACGAGACAGTCATTGCTGGAGGTGTTGATAATAACCGCCGTGATGGGCATGGCATCGAATCGGGCTCCTAGTACTACAGGTAATATTGACAGGTAGGCAACGAGGGGCTCCTCCAGGCCGGGCTAAGTAAGGAATGATCAGCATAGATTGCGCAACAAAGGGCTAATGTAGTTTACCTTGCAACAAACTCGCCAAAGAGGGCAATCGTTCAGCCCTGGCGATGCCAGCAACAAGCCACTGGAGACAGCGAGTTGGGTGGCGAGGTCATCCGCTAGCCTGTCTGGAAGATTCGCAGAGGTCTGTAGAGCATTCGGAAGGGCCTGTGCAAGATTCGGAAGGGCTTAGGCAGCGTTTAGAGGGACTTGGGCAACGGTCGGAGGGACTTGAGCAACGTTCGAAGGGGCCTGTGAAGCATTCTGAGGGCCGTGGGCAGCAATCGGAGGGGCTGGTGCGGTCTCCGTCGGCGTTTGTCCTGCACCAGACGCGTAGCGGGCCTCGAGATGTTCTATGAAGGTCGTAGTTCGATCCGCTGGAGGGCCCCGGATAATCGGGGGGGATCCTAAGGCGGCGGGGTGCTGTTCTGGGTTCTCCTCAATGTCCCCATCGTCGATGAAACCTGCGGAACGTTTGATTATGTCGTTAGTTAGTAGCTAATCCAATGATGAGCCCGGTACAGACCTGCATCCTCCTCGTCCACATCTGAACACTCGCTACCATTCTCCTGGGCTTCGAGGTCGAAATAGCCGCGAATTTCGTCTGGAATGTGGGCCTGAGGCGGCTTCCAGCCAAGGAGTTCCGTACACGCATAAGGCGAGCCATTGCATCATTCAGATCCATCCCGCTCTGGGTACCACCTACTTGTACATCGTAGAGTTCAGGCTCAAGGGGGGCATTCCCTGAGTGGGTAACTTGACGAAGCGCAAGCCATACGGGATCCTCCGAGGCTGGAGGTCAAAGCGACTGACCCATCGGTACCATGAATTCCAGAACGAGACGCTGGCGATGCGTGTATAGGGATTGATATCTTTGCCCAAAAATGGGTAGAGACCCTCTGTCAAGCCAGTTGCCAGTCCACCAGACACGCGCAGATATCCTAACAGGGTCTGTGTATGCAGATAGAATGAGACGGTCTAGCTGATAAAATGAACTGGGAAGAACGACACATACGCGATAAAGTGCACATTTGCCGTCCCCGCCTGAAGATCCAGACATAACGGCCCATGCTTCGCCCTTGTGAACTGTCCAATCCACATTGCGGAGGACGTGGTGTTGCAGGTGGGTGATGAATACACGGCACCTTTCCTGTTCCTTTGGCAATAGCGGCGATAGCTATGAGACCGGAGAGTTCCAACCTGGGGGTCTTTTGTTCATTTGCTCTGTTATGGGGGC
This sequence comes from Lepiota venenata, assembly GCA_004296355.1. Taxonomy (NCBI): domain Eukaryota; kingdom Fungi; phylum Basidiomycota; class Agaricomycetes; order Agaricales; family Agaricaceae; genus Lepiota; species Lepiota venenata. The sequence goes on from RCFS01000047.1 coordinate 1,678, forward strand.
GCTAATTGGAAAACCGACAATAGTCGCTTATCTACGACATATACATTGTGTCTATCTATGCTAATAGAACGCGGGAACGCTTACCATTATTTGTAGTGGTGGTTGGGGTGTGAGTGGGGAAGCATGTGAATGATGGCGGAGACCCGCTGATACAGCCCACATGCGAGATCGTGGCGATGGGTAGGGCGGGCCGGAGGCAGTCGAGAGCCAAAAAGGGACCGTGGGACTGATGGCAAGATCAGGTCCGCCAGAGTTGGACTCGGGCAGAGCCGTGATAGCACATGCCCGTGGTTGAAGTCCCAAAGAGGCAGGGCGGAAAAATGAGGGGACGTGAGATAGAGGAGGGACACAACATAATATAGACCCGCTATCTGAGGATTCAGGTGTGGCGGATACACGGTGTTTGCCAGCTGTTTGGCATAATCAGGTTGAGTGTGTCGCGAGGGGACAGCTCACGTGCATTGTGGGAAATAGGGGGAGTCGTGGGAATGGCGGGAATGGCGGGAAATGATGTGCGGGAGCGCCATCATAAGGGTGTGTATTTGTAAGTGATGGGCATCGTAGCCGGGGTCCTGGATGTTTGTGAGTTGTTTGGCACAGGGGGAAGTTTGAACATGTTTGGCTTAATCGGTAAACCGGGGATCGAGGTCCCCGGTATTTGGTTACTTGTTTGGCAGATGGCGGCTGAATGGCGAGAAGTGTGGGAAATGGTGGCTGATGGCGAGTAACGTGGGAAATGGCAGGCAACGTGAGAAATGTGGCAGAAATGCCACGCGAAATGGCACGGAATGGCGTGAAATGGCGGCCACCGATCACGTGAAGTGGCAGAAAAATCACGTGAAGCAGCAGAAAGAATCACGCGGGATGGCAGCAAAATGGCGGGAGAATCATGTGACCGAATTAAATGACAGATAATTCGATAGAATATTAAGTACTGGACCAAATGCAATGATTTTAGGCTCGTTAGAGAGCGTTTTAAAGGCGCTTTCAGATGGTATATACAGTGTAGAAAAATGCGAAGATGGAGTAGACACCTACTCCCTAGGGCCCTAAAGCTAGGACGACATTTTGAATAGTTGCGCAAAGGAAACCCACGAAGATCTGTGAAGCAGGCAAGCACTACGGGATCGTTTGACATTGCACTGCCCACCCAGATAGGTCCCACTCCTGACTTAAATGTGGCGGCGGGGGTTGGGGACAAGACGATGAATGATCCTAAATCGTCCTTTGGCTTACTCTCTTGCGCATACTCAAGAACGCTTACACCGCGCCCTCACACCTCACTTGTGCGGGCGTGCTAAACGAGATTTTCACCATTGGGAAAGCTAAGGATATATATTCGGAAGTGCTCTCACTGGAAATAGAGTATCGTGGCTGAACCCAAAGGGTGGGTGTTCGAATCAGAGTTGCTGTACAGATTTCTGAAAGATGGAAAGGGCTATTGGATAAAGTTGGGAGCAGAGACAAGAATACTAAGGTACATGATGGCCAGGGGAGATCGAGAGCAGGACTGCAAACCGCACCCAATGCCTGTTCCTTTCATGTATTCCATTGTGATTGAGGTGCGACACGGCACTCTTGTGCTTGTGGTTCAGGATGACACCTTCGCTGACTCACCAGTAGCCAATGATAAAATGAATGAGCTATTCAGTGAGCTGTCGGCTTAGAGCCGTTTTCCTCACCTATGGGGATCGAACTGTCTCGGAAATTCTACCTGTCTCTACTCCAGTGACGTTGTTATTGGGAGTTTGAATGTTCTCGCCTGTGGGTGGGTAAGATGAAATTCACCGGCGATCGGGGTCCTCATATGGTTTGTGATACTGTTATCTGATGACTCTAGTCTCTTATAGCACAACCGATCGCGTCTCCTTGTGTTATCTTCGACGACCCAGCGTGGGCGTACTCTCCCACTCCTCTCTCGAACAGAAAAGCTTCGGCCCCTCGCCCAGCGATCAAGTTGTGGGCCGCTGCGATCAGCTTGCGGCCCCCTGTCCCCCTCCCCACACCCCCCTCCAACGGACCTGGGGACAATCCATAACTGCATATTTGTGATCAATCTCGACTCACCGTTTTTTCTATCCTTTCCAGCGCTTCAGCACCATATGCGGTTCTAGGTCGTCTCTGCGCATCAGTAGTATTTGCAGTACTGTTCCTCTCAGCACCTGTCTCCGGTCTTCTCTCCTTTCTTGCTTGCTTGCTCGCTTTGTTCTCCGTGCTCATTGTCTTCACACTTCGGTCCTTTCGATCAGGGATATATGGGTCTACCCTCTTGTTCCTCACTACCAGTAAGAATTTTAGCTGACGTTTCAACTCGGGTCTCGGCTCGAGCTTCTCGTCCTGATCATCACCAGTCATCCACATGAACAGCCGAGGATCGAATGCCGCTTCCCCTTCCACTGCATATCCCTGTTCCTAGACCTCATCATCACATTGAGTATAATGCGTAGAATGACCTGGGTCTCATGTAGACAAGTAATCATTGGAAGCCGCTGGGGTCAATAAATATGAAAGATGACAAGTAATATGTAGGAGACGGCCGGCAATCGCAGAATAACCTACTTAATCCGCTTGACTGTACAGTTTACTCTGAGGTATCGGCTGCCCTTCAGTTTTGTATATCCCACTGAACCCGTGAGGGGACATTCTGGTAAGAGAAAGGGCCTCCGACAACATGCATTTGTCTACATTTCGGGCCCATTCCTCCGCCTTCACTTCTTGTTCACTTCTTCATGTCTCTTTTTCCTCTGATTACCAGAGAGTGCAATAGGATGCTACCACCGGAAGCCCGGAGAGTTCATAACGGGCAACGTTGGTGGTTGCAAGGCCTTAGTGGTGCCTAATGCGCTGTTTTCTGCCAGGGGCAGTGGTAAATAGTTGACGTACAGTAGTATGCTTTGTGCAAGGTTGACAAGGTAGTGCTTTTAATAGCCACTGGCCGGGGTAGTTTCTTTCTCAAAGGGGGAGTTTTATACCTCGACATAAACAGCCTGGTTGTTTGGAACTACGGCTACAAGTGCTCATCACACCTATCAATGTTCGCAGACAAGCATTCTGCAACGCTACTTCGGTTAGACACCGAATATATATTAACTGGAAGTGTGTTCTACACAGCCTCAAGACACAATACGTAGAGTACCAATATAAAAATGAGAAACGGACGCCATCAAATATAACGGAGCAGGGAGGGGGGGGGGGAAATAGGGAAGGAATCACAAGGACGAGGAAGCGGAATAAGGGGCGCAAGTTGGAGTATCTAGAACTAGGTGAGGGGAGTAACGCAAGACTAGAAAATACGAAAACGCGAACATAAAAGTCAAGATCGAAAGCATGGGGCATGGCAAAAAATGCAAGAAAGTACTAAAGGGTGGCCGTACAAGAAATAAATAAGCATGAATGAGATACATGAACCCACACGGAAGAGTGCAATGAAGTGGGATCCGCCGGGAAAACCGCCCTTTTGCGAACGGTCTCCCCAAGTAATAAATGAAGAAGCGAACGGGCAGAATCGAAGATCATATAATAGCATATCCATCAGTATAACCAAAGACCAATATTAAAAGAAAAAGAAAACTGGGGATATCATCGCCGCGAGAGCGATAAGGAGATGAGATTAAAATGTACACAGCGAGATGGGAGAAGTAAGGAAGGACGTCCATCGGCGGGGGAAAAGGGAACAAGTAGTATTAGTCACGGGCCGGTTCCTCGATAACAGGCCATACACTCTCACGAGTGCGTTCTTGGTCGCTCGGAGCCGAAGGAGGGGCGTCGGTGCGAATTACAGGCGACTGAGCCTGAGTCTGAGGTAATTCACCCTGGTGGGGTTGGGGTTCCTGGTGTTCCTGAGATTGGTGTTCCTGGAGTGGTACGGTCGGCTGGGCGGCGGGGGTGGCATTTGCTTGGTGTTGCGCAAGGGCGTTACGCATCTCATCAATGCCTCTCTTCATACCCGCCATGATCCTATCAGTGCGCTCCAGCATTTCTTCCATTCTCCTTCGGTGCTCTCCCAGCTCGATATAATGTCTCTCCAAATCGGAGAGGGTAGGAATACCGACTAGGCTGCCCATCGCCAAGCTGAAATTGATCATGTTGATGTCGGCGGGGTAGAAGGGGGGCGCGCCAGGAGGTAAACCATAGCCAGCAGCACTGTGGCCGAGGGGCGAGTGGGTCCGGCTCGGGGCATTGGATCCAGAACGCAAGTAACTCGACTGAGCATTGAGAAGGGCGGCGGCGGCGGCAGCAGCAGCAGCACTGGAATTACTGAGGGCTGCAAGAGGAGGAATTTCGAATCCACTATGAGGGGAGCCCGTTGGCGCAAAAGGCCCCGTAGCATTGGGTCCGCGGTTCAGGTAGTCGCTCCTCGACGGCGCGCGATTTTGCGGTGACACTGAACGCCCATCCCAGGCGTTCCGCTTCCGCTGAGATGAGCTGGCATGACCTTCACTGTCCTCTGCTCCATCCATCAGTACGTCGTCGTCTTTTTCCGCAGGACGAGTGTTTTTTCCCCGTCTCGCGCGTTTCCTCTTGGGCTCCTGTGACTCAACATCACTTTCTTCCCCAGCACCTCCATTACCTGCAGCAAGGCGGCCGACGGCAACGAGGGCCTCTGCGGCGGCCTGATCGGACATACGAGCGGGTGCACTACCCCCACTAGCGCCTGGAGCGGCGGGAACGCGTTTCCGGCGTTTGATGACTGTCTTCTTCATAGAGTTGGGCCGATGGGTACCGTGTAATTTGAAATATAATCCTATTTATTAAAGAAGGCAAGGCAGCGAAGGTTAGCATGGGAATCGAGTAGCGGTGCAGTGTAAAGAAACCCCAAGTTGAGTGGGAAGCCGAAAGATCCGAAACGGCTGTAACGAGGTCTCCCTGTAACGCCTGGGCCACGCTGAAGGAGGAGACATAAAGGCGAACACAGCGAGAGAATAGAAAATGGGGCTTCTGATATCTGATAAGACAATGACCCTTATCGGTTAATTGTCACGGGGTCGGTTCACCCCATCAGCAGCACCAGGGGATTGGTAGCATACAAGTAGCTGAGATACCTCAGCTGATGCACCAAATCCTGAAATAAGCCAACACGAGGAGTGGGGAATCTGCCATGAGGACAGAAGCCAAGCTCGGGGTCCCCCCAATGAACAACCAAGCCCGATAGACGCCTCAGTCAAGAAGCAACGTCACCCGCCAACATAAAAACTGCACAAGGAATCTAAACATAAAAAGATAGGACACTCACCACACGCATTGCATATATTGTTGCCCACATCATCCCTTCTCCACAAAGGGGTAGTGCTCGTCCCACAGTTTGCGCAGCTCAAGGCGCCAACAGCGGCTCTTGGCCTTTTCGCGGTGGCTGCGCTTACACTTGCATCACTTTCGTTTGCGGCAGGAGAGGCCGCGTCGACGGGAGCCTTAGGAGAAGCTGGGTCAGCATTAGGCGAAGCTGGGCCAGCTGGTGTCCCAAGACCCACTCTGCCAGCAGCAAGAGCGTTGTTGTATGTCGGGCAGCCGGAGCACGCGGATGTACCCCCGGTTCCATCGCAACGGCCATCACCAGGACAGGTGCCACCGATATGAGGCTTCTGAGTTGGCGCTGCAGACGCAGATGAAACTTTGGACGCTCCAGCAACTTTATTGCTCGGAGATGTAGCGGGGGTCGGAGCTGCGTTGGTCGAGATGCCGGTGTTGGGTGCGGAGGATGTAGGGTTCGGAGTGGACGCGGTCTGTGCATTGTTCGGCACAGCAGGGCCGTTTGCAGGGCCATTCGATGCGGGGGGTGGAGTGCGACCGAGGTTGGCGGGACGGGGCATGTGCCGTGTTTTTTGATAAAGCCCTGAGTTTGGAAAATAAGGTGGTAAGTCTACGGCTCGAGACGGAAAGATGGATCTAGAAGGGGGATGGGGAGGAAGATGAGGGGAATGGGGTGGCAATCGTGGCGAAGTGGGAATGCGACCGTCAGCTGGTGAGTCTTTCGCATCCATGTTGGTGTCGATGCTCCGACTGATAGATTCAAGATTTTGTATGGAGAAAATAAAGAGAAGATGGTGGTATGTCGCAAGGACATGGCACCAGCGAAGCGAGGGCTCAGCCATGAGTCTGAAACCCATAATCCAATCACAGACCATCGTCACCGGGAGATGGTCATAGTGGGCTGACTGATAACACTAGTACGGGACTGATATGGCAGGTAGGGCTCGACGAAAGTGACATCAAATGACGCGTGTTTGCAATGCATGCGGGGTGCATGCAAATGTATAAGATGAAGAGGGGAAAGAGAGAATGACAGAGACGAAACAGTATCATTGAGATGATTAGAAACGAGAGGGTAGGGGGCAGCCAAACCAGCGTAGATCGCACGGCTATGGGCACTCATCGGACACGTGTATGACGTGGATGAGATGGATGAGGCTTTTTTGACTCGGGGCGGGGGCAAGATGAAACAAGGAGAGGGTCGAGAAGATAGCTCACCACAGGCGTTGCAGACGGGATTGCCGTCAGCGTCTCGCCTCCATAGAGGAGTGGCAGTCGTGCCACAGTTCATACAAGGGGAACGGCCGGGAGCAAGGACATTGGAGCTGACAATTAAGTCTTCCGAAGTGCCTATGAGGGGTAGTGAGACAGACGCGAGAACACGCATGAACGGAATGGTACCTGAACGCGTCTCTGTGGACGGAGTAGCAGGCTGGTCCTGCTGTGCGTTGGGAAACTGCTGAATGCGTGCCACTGAAGCGATGGGAGCACTGTGCATGTTGATGACGGGAGTCTCAAGGACGACAGGCGACATTTTATATGAGGGGTAGCAAGTGTTTGAGGTGGCAGAGTGTTGCACAACGGCGGCCTTGAGGCAGTATTAGTCAGTCTGGGGGGGGGGCGCGGTGAGCAAGCGGCGGAGGGCGGAGGTAACGGTGAGCGCGCACAAGAGATATTAGACTCGGTGCTGTGGAGAGCAGCGGGGGGCGGGGGGGAGAGGAGGGGCAGCGTCGTTGAGGACGGCGAGGGTAGTAGTGGTCGAGAAGAAAGCGGGGTTGGGGGGAAAGCGAGGGCAGATAAACGGCTGATAACAACCGCCAGCCAATCACATTTATTCCCATTCCAATAGATAGCATTTCACTCTCCGACTGTCGGAGCTCAATCACCCGCGCCCCTTGTGTTGTCCCCTGTTTGTTCTCGATCCCTGGCTGCGAACCTGCACTGCTCACACGCACACCCGACGGGTTCACCCACTCGTGGCCGGGGCCATATATACATACGTATGTACATTCTGCCCACAGCTGCATGGCTGGCCCCAGCGGCAAGAGTAGATAAACATGAGAACGAGCGTGATCCGATCAACGACCACCATCATCGCCCTCAGCCTGCGCCGGATCGTTGACCTCCAGCCATCCAATCTCCGCTGTCATCGTCCCCGACCTTCATACCCAGTGACATGTCCCCCCCCCCCCACCTCCTGCCCTTTGACATCAAATCTATCATCAATCAACCCTCCCCGTCGTCTCCAAGTCTCATGTCGCACAGCGCCTGTGTGCTCCTCAACTTCTCACAATCCCTGTACTTCAGGTTCGCAACCTAGCCTGCCCGTTCCTCGGTCCCACGCCCTCCCAAGTCCACATCCCCGGAAAATTTTCACTCATTCTTGTGGTACTGGACATTCATTCAATCTATCACAACTCGAGCACTATTCATAATCTAATCTATTCTAGTCTAACCTTAATTCGCTCATCCGATCTCTTGCAAACAATTAGACTCACAAGCCTCACGAACCCTGCCGGACCTTTACCAGTTCCTCCTGGACCATATCGCCGCTCCTGTACCCCGCCCTTCCCTTCTTCTTCTTCTCGTCTCTCTCCTCAAAGTTCTGGTCCCAAGCCCCACGTCCACTTCACCTGTTTCGTCTCTGGCGATAAGATCGCATTCAACACCCACCCACCTAAGCATTATCACATCATGATCCATTTCTGCTGGAACATCAACATCACCAATCACTGGGCTGGCATCAAATGCTCCCGCTCTTTTACATAGTATTGTATTTTACCCCCCCTCTCCTCCGTTTCTCGACCGCTCTTGGGTCTTCTCTTGTACGTAAATTGGCGTCCGTGGATCATAACATGAGGATACTGACAGGCCAGCAAATCTCTCTTACGTACCACTCGCTAGTTATCTGCCACGTATCAATTCCCAAGATAATCGAGGAATCATATCTAGCGACGGGATCATTTGATACGTCTATCACCTCACCCAACTCGGACAACTCTGGTTAAACCTCTTTTTTTTTTTTTCTATTCCGCAGATGGCGCGCTGACGTGGAACCAACCCTCATTATGTCACTGCCTCTACCTCCGCACTGACGCTCGCTTACACAACATCCCGGAATCCACCGGCGCTGCCCAATTCCCATATTATCCGTGAATATCCGTTTTACCCACGTCTCATATCCGGGCCACTTTCCCATGGCCAAGAAGAACTTGATAAGATAGGTAAACAATCTTAGCCCCCTCTAGTGCCCGACTAGACCCCTCGAAGCGCCGCTACATTGCATCTTATGGCCACACTACATTAGCTTCCAGAACTGTTCGGCATACTATTCCCCCCCCCCCTCTCGGTCAGCACTGGCGGTTCGGTCTTTCATGAATATCTTCACTCCCGTTGACTTTTGCCCTCTCATTCTTGGTACACCTTTTATTACTCCACATACACACCATTTGGCGGTGTTTTGAGGCAGTTAGCTACAGTACATTGTAAGATATGTCTTTTTGCTCATGTCACGCCCGCCGGAAGAGTGCCGTGTCGGAGTAGGAAACTAGATCAAAGCTTTAACCACTTCCGTCCAAGTTACATCATGGATACGTTAACTTCAGCAACCCGACAAACTTCGGTCCCCCATCGTTTCGCATCAGCGCCATCATGTTCACTCAATTGAATCATCAACCGGCTTGCGTCGGCATACTGTGACGAAGACGTGACGACCGAACCCCCGGTGCTGACCGAGAGGGGGGGGGGGGATAGTACCCAAGTAGAATCCGCCGAAACTGTTCATCCTGACGTGTTGACGCAGATGGGGCGCAACTTGACTGTGGCTGGTGGGGAGGTTATACATACAACGGGCACCAGTACCCTTCTCCAGAAAACGCTCGATCGACAGCCTCGTCTGCCGATGATTTAAGCGACTCTTTAACCTACAAAGATACTATAAGCGATTGAGCGCTCCTACAAGAACGAAGCAGACGCACAGATTAGATACGCGCCATCCCATCTTAATGACATTGACATAACTTTGTGCCTCACATGTAGATACGCGGCTGTAGCGAGGGGTGCGGGGCGTAGCTTGAAATTTCGGCCGCACGCACATTCACTGGCAACATAAATTCCATGCTTATCAACACATTATTAGCCCTAGGTAAAATGGCAAATCTCACGCTAATTTCCAAAATCACTGCAGGGAGATACATATCACCACTACTCACTTATTTTATCCAGTTTAAACATCCTCGCATTACCGTGAGCTGGGCCTCTAAAAATAGTTCGTGGAGCGCCTTCATATCTGTTGCCTATACCATCCAGTTGGAGCACAGGTCACAGCCAACCTTACATGTCTCGATTCGTGTTATGCGAAAGGCGGTGCAAGGAGGTGTGCGGGTCCACAGGCCCTTTTCGCTGTGGCTGATTCACGCTCCATCTCCGTTGCTAAACATGATGACCTTAGCTTTCTCCGTCCCGACAGTGCTATCTATTTCACCGTACCCCTAATGTGCCGAGGGTCATTCAAATCCCCTTCTTAGAATAGAAAACCTGAAGTAGAGTGAAAACCTCCTATCCACCGTTTGCAGTGTTGAGTCACAACGAATAAAAGGGCTTCAGCATTCCTCGAACTGGGCTCCGACGCCCAGCCAATTTCACTTAAGCTTTTCGCTACCAAAAATGAAGTCTTTTATGGCGTTGCCTGCCTCCCTCGCTTTTGTTCAGGCCGTTCAATGTATCACGGAAATCACTCATGATCCCACCGACTCGGCATGCAGTAGACCCAAGTGTCTAGACGTCAGAGGGGCCGCACTGGCCAACGGGACACTTGTGCAGATGTCGGTATTTCGGATCAGTTTATATGTCTTGACATACTAACGAGATCCCAGCTACGATTGCAATGACTCCAAGGCGCTCAGACCACCGACTCATCTTCTAATATGAGCCAGGCTCAGGAAACGGTGGGGGTATGAAGATTTGGCAGTGTTATGATAATCTCGCCGCAGTACTATACCGTTGATAATTGGATCACACTGTTCAACAAAGGTGAAACCATCCTAATCTGATTCCAATGTCGATGAAACGATTGATATTGCTTTTTTTAATGATCAGCAGGGCTGTGCTTGGATTTAACGGACGGAGGCTTCTCGAACAGGAATCAAGTTCAGACCTGGCAGCGTTCGAGTGGAAATCTGAATCAGGAGCGGATCCAAGTGACCTTGGGCCGAGTTCGAGCCACCGGGGTTTTATAGTACACGGACAATGGACCAGAGATTATTGTTTTATTACGCTGATAATTGATTAGCAAATTTGATGCTCGCCTTTCTAATTATATGCAGCTCTTGGCAGTTATTTTTGTACCCAGAAAATCATTCCGTAGAGGGATTGTCGGGCCGATTTGAAGCTTCTCCGACGAATAGGGCGGAGCTTCTAGCTATTGGCAGCGCAGGACGTCCGGGGTGTAGTCACACTAGTCCCCTCTTCCGTCATTGATCCCCAAGCGCATTCGCAAACGCTCTATATACCAACATCATACTCCCGCCGAACCGAAAACTTCTGCTACCTAATTCGGATGCGGCTGGCCTATGCTGCTGAACCGGATGCTTGGTCGACGGCATGAGAAGTGTATCTATTCCGATTCCTAACGAGCTGGTCTCGATAGCACGCTCGGTTTATAGGATTACGGATGCCAGATGGTGTGATTACCCAGTGTATACCTTATGACGACTCCATCAGCTGCTTGCAAATTAGTTGTATGACTATGCCTTGATTTTGTGACTTGAGAACATACCATTCAAGATCGCGACGGAGAAACCCACGGGATGTCACCTCGAGTTCTGTGCGGGAAATATACAGAAGCGGGCTGATGATATTCAAGTCGGGAAGAAGGCAGTGCATAACATGGGTTGAGATGCGCCCCCCTCGCAGGTATACTGGTTGCCGAACAAGCCCGGAGGCACCCTTCCCCGCATGCGGAGAACCGTTTGAATTCGCTTCACGAGGTATAAAGGCAACAGATGAGACCAACTCCCATCCTCAACCCGATATTCTTCTGTTTGCTTTTCTCAGCTGCATCTCACGATCAACATGAAGGTCTCACAGCTTGCCGCATCCACGATCGCGATCACCTTCGCTCAAGGGACCTTGGGAATCATCACAGAAATTACGAATAGCGTCTCTGGAAAGGCCAAGTGTCTGGACGTGCAAGGAGGCGTTCTAGCCAACGGGACCCCTGTTCAAATGTCAGTTGGGGCCTGACAAAAACGTCGTTATAACCACCAACTAATTCCTCTGAAGCTATGACTGTAATAGCTCGAATGCACAAGACTGGGTCTTTTCTCGACCTGGTCCCACCCCGATCAAGATTTGGAACAGTACCTACTGCTTGGATGCCGGGTCAAGTGAGCAGCTTTGTCCAACCTTGTGACAATAGACGAAGCTCATCCCCCGTCTAATAGTACCGGAGAACGGCGTTGAAATGAAAATATGGCAATGCTTCGACAACCTTCCTGCACAAACTTGGTATTATACCGATGACAACCGTATCGCACTTTACAATCAAGGTAAAAAAAAATAAATCATAAATCTTTGGTGTGGTTTTGGCTTAAGGTTTTTCTTCCTTACCAATCCTAGGTCTTTGCTTGGACTTGACGAACGGCGACTCGACAAATGGTAACCGGATCCAGACCTGGAAGTGTACAGATGCCGATAGGAACCAAGAGTGGGTCCAGGTCAACCTACGCTGAGGGGTGCAAGGAAAGCACAATGTTCTGGACCTTCGAACAATGATGATACGGATCTTGCCCTAACTTAGCATAATGAATACTTTCTGAAAGGCCGGTGTATGACCTAAGGGCAGACGTTCTTGTGTTCTATGAATAGTTGAACCTATCTGATGGTTCTGATGTCTCTTGTTTCGTAGGATCGCCCTAAAGGCAGGGAGCGTTCGCTTTTCTGAGGCTAAAAAAGGTGGATATGCAAGCGCTGGTAGACTGGTAGGCTCAGGGGTTTTCTGAGCATATATGATAGGAATAGTGATTATAACCCAAAGGTAATGATCAACGACTATCGATGGTTCGAGTGTACATTGCCAGTGTAAGCTCTGCGCGAGAAGCACACGCTTAAACTATTCCTAACTTCTTAGGATCAGGACGCGTGCGACGTGGTTTCAGCCTTGTGAGAGGGAGAGCGCCGTAAACTGAAGCTCTCCAATGTGGGGCGGCAAATAGACCTATGCACCGCGTGATACGTTGAGCTTCCCGCTTCCTTTGATGATCAACTCGCTGAAGTTGAGTGCCGCGCCGTTCGGTGTCCAATCCCGCTCTATTGATGTCATGTGCGGAGAACTGGTACAGGGTTCGTGCGAGGGAGCTTTACTGTGGATGGTTGATTAATTTGGGGATCCAGGGGTACAAATACGGGACTGCTTCGCGGGTTACTTGCTGGAGTTGCACTTCTGGACAAAACCCCACCCTGATTTGCCACCAGTGCCCGTCATGAAGTTGTCTCACTTCGCAGTGTTTGCGTTTGTCTCCTGCGGTCTTGGTCAGGTCACCTGTCCCGGCCAGACCTCCACAGTTCTGCATCCTAATACAGCTACCACCAAGTGCCTTGAAGTCCGTGGAGACGTCCGAACAAATGGGACTGCAGTACAGATGTAGGTGAGAAAGTCTCATACGTGGTTGGATGGTGCTCAGCATGAGAATCCTCATCCAGCTTCGACTGCAATGGCACCCCTGCGCAGCAGTGGGTATTGAGCCTCGGCCTCACATCCGTCCGCCTAGCCAACTCCACTTTCTGCCTTGACGCAGGTGCAAGTGCGTCGTTATTTGTCGCTTAAATGAGATCCAATTATTAACTTTTGGCAGCCCCGGGGAATGGGACGCCCATGAAAATCTGGCAGTGCTTCGATAACCTTCCAGCACAGGAATGGTTTTTGACCACGGATGCTCGCATTTCTCTTTTCAACCAAGGTAGATACAAATATTAGTTACATGCTGTCATATGCTAAGCATGTTTCACTAGGGCTCTGCCTTGACTTGACGAATGGTAACCTTGCGAACGCGAACCAGGTGCAAACTTGGAAGTGCACGGATGGCGATGTTAACCAGGTTTGGAGGAATTTCTGAGCGGAATTGGACTTATGAGGATTTTATGGTGTCCCACATAATGTGAACACTCTATGTATTCTCACGGTCAATAGGCCGGTTGTTACCCCTTTAAATGCTTGAAGTAGTAGTTAAGTCGCCAGTAAGGGTGTCAATGTTGTTCGTGATAGGGAAGTATTCAGTCGGTTCACTCTGCGAATCGGCTCGAGGCTTGGTTTTTCTCGTATCAGCTTTTGTGGTACCCATTTAAATTGGACGCATTGTACTATACTTCTGCAGAGTAACAATGGATCGATTACTGCAGATGTGAGCTCATCGTCAAGCCATGTGAACGTCATGTTCGTGGAAGAAAAAACCGCAAGCTGCCGACGGCTCTTGTTATCAGCTGGTCCTTTCAAGTTCCTCGATGTGTGCCTGAGTGTTCTTTGAAGAAGCATTTCGACAGTCAGTCTTGGCGAATGCCGAGCACTAGTCATTGTAGTATAATAATCTTCAGTGTCCTGGGAGTCCTATCATCTGGAACGTGGGGCAGCTATGCCAAATTGGTCTCTTGTCTTTTGCTTTGTTACTTCCCCAGTATAAGAGATACAATAGTAAGGCTGTGATAACTATTAGTATGGGCATAGACGAGTAGAAGATGGTATAATACTCACTTCAGTATCTTGAGGCGAGAACTGAAGTGCTAGCTACTGAGTATACAAAATATATACTAGGTACACGCGCTATCGAGAACAATAGCTACGAAGTACAAATGGGATACATCATTTCTGTGATACCGTAGAGATTACAGCGTGCCTTGCACAGGCATGCATTAACTACATAGTGAGGCAATGTGAGTGGAAGCGAGTATAGCAGATATACATTACTGAGCACATGAGAGAGAAAAACCGGGAGCGGGGACCTGAGAGCCCGGGAGCGCGGGGGCTCGGTGCGAGCTTGTTTCGCAACACCCAGCTGTTCGCACAGGTACATCAGCGCGTTGTTCAGGGCTAATCAGTCCCCGCCACTGTACAACAACATACTAACTGCTTTGGCGGCCATTGACATGGTTTGCTCGCGATTGACATGAGAGACTGCTCCGCCTTAGTTACGTGAGAAGCCATTCCCATGTGTGGTACTATCAGGACTGCAGGGAGGAAAATATTCCGATTACATTTATAATAAGATGGTCCGTCCCACAACACGACCACGTGGTGAGTCGGCACCATCACAAAGCTCTTTGCAAAGCAGGCTACGCGGAGTTCTCAAGCCCAGGAAGTCTTAATTCCGAAATAGGGCGAGCATTTACTGGAAACCTTGTGCCCCGAACACGGGATGTTGTTTGGTTAATGAAAGCTCAAGGTTTAGCTAGTCACAGCTATAGGGTATTCATGGTCATTGCTTCATTGTTTTTCCCAGTAGGCAGACTCTTTTGTTAGAATTGAAGTCTATAGTAGGTGTGTTGATGAATACGTTTGGGCATTTCGCCATTAATGACTAAATTAATATGAAAAACACACCAGTCGTTGGATTTTAGTAGTTGGGTGCGGGCGCAGACTTAAGATGGCTTGCTTCCTGTCGGGCACAATATGGCGTATCACTACAAGTCTATATCTCACCCAGCCGCTTGCGACAAAGCCACCGGACTGCATCAAAGGCGTAGCCGGTTCGTTCTTTCGCAGCAACAGGGAAGTCTCGTAACCTGAAATAGCTAACGTGACCGGAAGCAGGGCGTCGGGCGATATGAACGAAATTTGTTACCCGCCGATTCATGCAGGCTCCTAGCATCCAGATGTTTGATATTAGGATAAAATATTTGATTAAAAGAAAACTCCGAATTTCTTAGCTCAGGACTGGAATAGTGATTCCCAACATTTTCATTCATTTCACGGGAGGTACTATAGGTGGTAATGGACACCAGCTCAGTCCCTTGCACGTGTTCAGCATCTGTTGGGCCCGGGGTTCTGCGTAAAAACAGCTCTAATCAAGAGGAACAATCTAACTCCCCTAGGGTAAGGCAGAGATCCACTCAGAGACGGCAGGCGGCGTAGATACGAGCAGATAAAAGTCTGACATCATTTAAGTCACTGAGACAAAAGGAGTTTGAATTGTATACAATTTTTTGTCTACAGCACTCTAACATGTATGTGGTAAAATAAAGTGAAGATAAGTTTTTGAGTGAGCAGAAATGAGGGTTTAAGTAAATAAAACTAGACGGCTCCAGAGAGGATAAGATATGAAGGCTAATGAAAGATTTGAGAGAAATTTTATAGTCCTACTGAGGCGGCGGGACGCACATAACTCGAGCCCTTGACAGTTTGTTTTCGAGTGCAGAAGGGCGCATGCCTTACCATGCATGCTACAAACTCTTCCGATCCAAACATCGTACTGGAGGGACCTCATTTGATCCCTCAAACGCAAAAAATAAGTATGCGGACACCGTATAGCCCCTCCATAGGCTAAATCATGCCACATAAAGGACAGAGCGCCTAAAATCTAGGTTAATTGAAAATATATGAGCGATCGATCCCGAGGAAAAATGTGAGCTACCAGCAAGATAAAAGCGAAAGAGAAATGTACGTCAGTCGAGCCATACAGGGTTGGTATCTGGCGGAGAGAAGAATGAATGGAGAAAATGCGGTCAACGGAGCGACATGAAATCGGGTATCGCCTTGGTCTGGGTTTCAGCTGGGAAGGATGACATTGTGTAAGCATGCTGCTCACGACGCAAACTGACAGAGCGTACACACGCCCGGCACCGTCATACATGTAAAGTTCAACCGGACACTTCTTTCGATCTTTTTCCGCTACCTCGTTGCTCAATACGACGAACGTGCCTATCCAGCGTCGTACTTGAAACTCATGCATGGTGATGAAGTACACAAAGAGGAGTAAGGGTTAAGTGACGAGGAATATATTGGTTACGAATGATTTATTTCTGGTAATGGGGATGAGGCAATCGCGAAGACGGAAAGGGGCGGGTTTGTCCATGACTCACGAGGAGCACTGAGAGCACTGAGAGAGCTGGATAAGCACTGCGAGGAGCAACCTGTAGCCAAGTTTAGTGCAAATATTTTCGTCGGCTCACCCTTCTCAGTCAGATTTGCTATGTTATGGAGTGTGTGTGGCAACTCTACAAGGGACTTCGAACTTGCGCAGGCGTATCTTTGAAGGCACGTGCTATGGATTTCTCGTCGGCCGGGCAAGGGTGCCGGTGAGTCGGGTCGAGTCCGGTAGCAATGCGCCGGATCTTCAGGTGGCTGTGCATTCCTAGCCGCCAATGTCGATGCTGAAGGAGAGAGCACGGCCTACGCGTTCCCGACACCAACCCCTTCGACCAACTTCGACCTCGTTGTTTCCCGACGTGGTTTTGCTTGTATGTTGTTACATATGGAATTATAGGGTGGTCTGACATTAGTCTGATAGGCTTGGATTGATGACCGGGCTCTTATCTCTGCCTACCGAGCTGCTGCAAGCTGTTGGAAGCGATGTGAGTGCTTGATGTTTTCTACATGATGCTCCGGACTCAAGCCACGAAAGCTCAGTTCATGGAAACGGCTTCGTCTGGTCTGTCTCCAGCTCAGTGCAGCAATGGACCCGTTGGTCCTTTCGCATATTGTCATTAATGTTACCCGACCACGCCTCTCCACCAGTGTCTCCCAGCTACAATCGCTTTCTTGCAACGAGTCCCATGTGGCCCATTTCGTCCGCGAACTATCGATTCGCTCGCTCGCTCCTGGCCGTGGAACTCGGCCGGCAGAGGCGCAGATGATGTTCGCAGACGGCGTGTGGGTGCCGGCTCAGACGCGCGACAATATGGAGATGGCAGCTCCGCAGGATGGGATGGAAGAGTACCTCGAAACTGCTATTTCAAACATGGAAAATCTGCAGGTCGTAAGGTTCGTGGTAAATATTTACACGCCCTACCCTCATTGATGTCATGCAGGTGGACCACAACAACCGAAGATCCTAAATGGACCCAATGTGCAGTGATTAATGGCCTCACTCAACTTCGCTCTCTCAACTATCTTAATCTGCACCTCTCATTCGGGTTCGATGCATCTGGCCTTAGGCTGGATCGTCTCGCCGGCCTCAAACGCGTTGCTGTCTCAGGCTCTTGTCCGTCCTTTCACGAACACATTGTCAGACGTTTGGGTGTCTGTATCGCTCAAAGTCCTGATATGAATAGCATCAACATTGACAGAAGCCACTGGAACGATGACCCAGATACCCCAACATTGCATAGTCTTCTCAGAAACGCGCCGCTAATACGCCTCAAACACCTCGGCCTCAAGAGCTGGTATACTTGCCTCGATGCTATCACGTTACCTCACCTCCGCTTCCTCACGTCGCTTACTCTAATCAATAACCATTCACCCCCATACGATGGACACTCGTACTCATCCACAACTGAAGACATTTGGTCAGCTCTCTGCAAATGCAAGATATATCTAGAAGTTATATCAACGGATTCTATGGGACCATCCTTAATCGAGTATCTCTCATCTTACTCTGGGTTGATGCGGCTGTATTTAAAAAACATTGCCGCGCTCGACCAACAGTCCTCAAACCAGCTAGCCGATATGTTCTACTTTTCGGCGTTGGGACAACACGTGGCCACCATCGAGGATCTTTACGTACTCCCTTGTTATGAAGGGAAATGGTGTTTTGGTGCTCATATTGTCTCGGTCGTTGCTCAGTGCTCCAAGTTGCAGTACGCGAAGTTTGCAGTGATCGCTTCTGAGATTACTGCCTCGGATAAACAACATCAGGATGTAATCGTGAGTGGCTGGTCATGTGTCGCAAGCCATAATTCATTTGTTCCATCGCTAGGGTCTCCTCATCAGCACCGCCGCACATTACTGGCGTTCTCTTAAAACTTTATCAATCTCAACAGCAAAACCGGAGTCACTTCGTAGCCATGAGCATTATCATGCATTGAAGAAACATTTTACGTTTGCGGCAGACCAAGTCGTCAGGAGGATCACCAATTTTATACCCGGGCCGGAATACCGGGCATTTTTACCAACTATCACGGCTGACTCCATCAAGTACATACCTCAGCAACTGGATGGATGTGATGTCGATGATACAAGGCCGACATTGCGCTATTGCCGGAGGCAGGATTGAGCGGAATACATTTTGTGCAATGTTTACATCATTCACGTACTTAGTTTTCGTAATACATGAGAGTTTTAGGTAGAATGCCCAACTTGAGTCCATATTTTGAGTCTTATACCGGCGTAGGTTTTGGGAGGAGACGAAACGGCACCGCAACCTAGGATCATCAAGACTATTATCAGGTCCTGGAGGCACTCAGCCTTTTGATGTTAGAAGTGAACGGACGTAATGAACATTTGAATTTTGAACCAAGTAGTAGGCTATATTGCTTGCCCCACTCTTGAAGCATAAGACTAAATTTCCCTTCGAATATCCACCGCACTTCTAGCATCACGGCGGCTTATCACGGTAATCACAAGCGCTCGAACAGTGTCAACACCGTTGGTAACCAGCCATCCAGCCAAGCAATCCCCGGTCCGCCAGCTGCTCACTAGTTCGGTTCTATTCAGGGTATTCCGCAAAGGACTTGCTTTTACCCACCTAATCCCACGAAGCTATGTGTCACAGTCACTGAGCAGTCCCCCAAATCAACAGCCAATTTGACAAAGATGCACATACATTATTAAGTATCTCTCCGCGACGTTCTCTGGATAGCCTGTGAGCTTACAAATGTGATACTAGTGTGTGTCACCCTCTGAGCGTATTTCCACTGGGTATTTCATTGCGTATTGACTTCCTCGACAGAAAGAGCTCATTCGCCATAACTTGCCGCGAAGCATTACCACAACTGAAACTCCTTGAATACAGGCGTTCACCTTCCCAACGGCGAGAAAAGACTTCTTGCCGCCAGCTACTTTATATTTAGTCACGGCCTCAGAGCCCAAACTACGACCCCTCGGATATTAACATCCCGGCAAGATCCTTCGCAGGGAATTGATCCTTATCCCCAAATACCTCACCTGAGTCAACGATCCAATTCATGCTCCGGTGAGCAGACAGATTTTGCTGGGGTATACCGTACAAAGTATATTTTCTCTATATACCTGATCGCTACGACCGTGATGAACGCAAAGTTAGTATTGTGCACCCACTCCTCCCTATCCCGATCAAACCGCGTACGTAAAAGCGTAGAAAACGGAAATTGCGAAACTACAAAGGTCGTTTGGAAAAATCGGAAGGCGAAGGAACTAGGCCACCACGAAAAGGGCTCCATGCAGTTCCAGATAGAGTTAATGCATGAACGTGACCGGAGAAGCGAGGAGAGAATGCGGAGAAGGGGCAATTTGAGGTCATAGCTGCAACATATGCTCAGGTGGATCCGGAGACGCAGTTGACGAATCACCGAGGAATTGGACCGGGAAGGAAGAGCTAAAACGCCTTCAAACGCGCCTTGAGGTGGGGGAGGAGGATTTAACAATAGGGTGTGCTGGGGGAACACGATTTTCTGGTTGTAATATCAGGAGGTGACCGTGAACAAGCAGGGGTGAGCCAGGAGCGGGGTGGAAGGAAGGGGAGTATGAATATAATGACCAAGATAATTTCTAAGGGTTGGGATTTTAGGAAGTGTTCCTCAGCATTACTGCCACTAGTCAGGTGGGACACTGGACAATTGCCTAGGTCAGATTATCGTCATCGCCAAGAGCTTTGGTAATAGACGTTAATAGCTGTCCATTTTTGTACAATACCGCAGGTAAGCGGTGGTTACGGTGCGACTCTTGCCACTGGGTCCGGAGGCGGCTGGCTCGTATCATATTTCCGGTCAGGAAGGTACGATAATCTCCGACTGCAGATACTGCTTGATAAGAGTGTATCCACGAGAAGTATTCAAGTGGCTGCTTTTTCGAAGTTGTTTATATCTAACTGAGTGAGGGAGTGAATTGATTGCGCCCTTGTCGTAGGAGCATCCCGGAGCATGCATTCAGAGAATGACCTAGTTCAGGTCTTGGATCAGAATCAATCTAAATCGCACTATGAGTCTTGAGACGCCTACGCCATGCAACCCTCCGAAATAGGGAACGAATGTCATCTCCTATTCGTCGCATTTTCTTATAGGCGTCCACACATTCACACTATTTCCATCAACGACGGATTGGCTAGTAGTGAAGATAGTAGGCAAAAGGACTTCCTCCAAGTCTCCTCGAACGCTCGTCCCCTCAGCTTCACCATTCTCCTAATCGACCTCCACGTCCTATCCCAACCTTCCGCGATGCACCCTAGTTAAGATTGTCAATAATAGGGTACCCTCGTGCTCACAAAAAACTCAGCTTAACTTAGGGCATTGTTCTGGACCTGGGGAAGTACTTGATACGCTAGGTACTGCCAAATTCGTCTCAGAACCTCCATGTATATCCCTACGTAGATAGCGGATATCCAAGGCCCGGGAATACTTACAACATGATGATTTCCTTGTCCACCTGTCAAGACGACCAGCCACACAGGTCTGTCACGATTGTTTCCTCCATGGTGCTCAGTGCGCAGTACCCTCAGGCTGTTGGTAATCTGATGCAACAAGGATGCTAGAACCTTCTACCCCAAACATTATTTCCAAGAATGTAAATGTTAACGCCTTACCTGAGGATCCGGACCGTGTCACTCCCCGTTATTGTCGTTGCTCCGTCCGCAATTCCAGCAGGAAAAACTAACCCCAACACAACTTGATCTGCCGTCCCGTATATTGCGCGCGTTCCTGTTTCCTAGCGGTAGGAATACTGATCAATAAAGCTCGAATATACACTAGGCTAGCTACGGGATGGTATGGGCTACTCTCAAAATATACTCCTACTAAAGTGTGTCGCCGGTATAAGATCCTACGGTGCACCAATTTGACAATCCAACACACAACAAAGTGATCAATAAATTAACGATGTATGCCATAGAACAAGCCCTTCTTTTGTCTAGCACGATAAACCTTTCGCGATCGCTGACTTTCCCCTTTAGACGAACGACCCAGCCAGTTATGAGTCCCTCGTGCTTCCATTTACATCAAATGGTGCACACCAGTCAATAGTGGACATCCGGTGAATTCTTCCTCGGCAATCCACAGGACTCTCGCATCAGCGGCTACATCAATGTCGCTAGTGGGCCGTCTCTAGAGCGATAGATGGATATTTGGTTCAAAAAAGCGCATCCTGTAGCAATCGGTTGCTGCTGTCTTTGACGGGGATGCTCATGTCAGTAGCAAACTACTTGAGTCAAGGTGATTTGGTCTTCTCTCCACCAACTTCAATTAGGATGCTTGTAATGGCAACAAATGAAACCGGCGTAGTTGCTCTGAAAGACAAGAAAGGGAGCACGATAGAGAATCCTGGTGACCTAGCTCATCAAAATTACATCAATTCTGCTAGTGTACTGTTGCGAACCAATCCACCAGACTGATTATGGCTTCATCGATGTTTCGCTGGGCCCTGAATCCCGCTTATTTTCCATATTCCCCTTTGGAAGCTAATATAGTAACTTTACGCCCACTATGTGCTCGGGCCGTAATGAGTAACGGAGAATTCTTGAAACGCGAAATGTGCGAGGAGCCATTTCGTACATCCTTCACGTCCATCGTGCCTCGCACACCATTCAAACCATACACAGAACTACGCAGACCGAAGGGGTTCAAATTCTGCACCGTCTCAATATGACTGCGTGGGATTTCTGCGAAGGCCGCCCGAACAATGAAAGAGCAGGTGAAGTGAAACCAATCTTAATTCTGATTTCGAAGCGCAGAAATAACGTTAATCGAGAACAGATTCGGACGTTGTGTTCGCGCCAACTTCACGTCGGAATCCCGTCAAGGTCGCCCAACAATGAAGCTCCGTCAGTCAACGGAGACCTCCCCTCGGGATTGCCGCTAGGCTCAACCTGGCAGGTCCTCCAAATGAGGCGGCGGCGCGGACACCACTGAAAATCGAATAGCTGTCAGCTGTGAACGCTGAGACTGGCTGACTGGTAGCAATAGTACACGACGCCTCAACGACTGTAAAGGCCAGACTCGGCACATCTAGCAGTAATATGGCGGCGTCATTTACTTATTATCTCTCTACTGAACTCCGAAAGTAACCGGAGCCGACATGTTAGGGGGACTTGTCAATGGTCAGGAAATGGAATGAACACCGGACGCTGAGAACTTACATATTGTGTCAGCTCACCACCTCCGAGTGGTACGGTGGTCATTCATTCACCACCGTCGAAGCATACGGGTACAGTTAAGTCACCTGCACTCCTCAAGTGACCATTTGTACTGACGGAGAGTCATATTTTACTTCACTCAGCCTAACGCCCGCACTTTCATAACACCATTACCAGGTATCCGCGAACGGTTAGTAGCGAAATGAATAGCCGGCCTTGAAACAGTGGAGGCACGCGGCAACCAACAAGACTTGAGGAGTTGTGCACAAGCCTAGCGTCGTCCTCTTTCCGCCCAAGAGCAATCCCCGTTAATGAGTATCCCCATAGAGATGGTGGGTATGACGGCGAAAGAAGAGAGGAACCAGAGAAGTAACCCTCTCGGTACCGGAGCATATACTAGATGGATAATCTAGGTAGCCGCCGATACAGCTGATTGAGGCTCCTTGACAGCCCAATGTTAGCAGGGCAAGGCACCAAGGCGACACGCGACCAAGTTACTCCCCAAGTCCCAGCCTTAGAACATGCTTATAGCGTCTTGTGGTTTTACATCCGGGTTTGTGTTGTCAGTGGCCGATGCCTGCCTACCTGTCGCCCAGGCCCCAATCAAGCACTGCATTGGGAGACAAACGCTCAGGTGCAGCAATGTGATCAGGGGTGCATATGGCGACCGGCGGAGGTAGCGATGATGTCAACACGGTGAATGAATAATGAATATGCAAATGTAAGGACTTATGGAATAAATAGTGGAACCGGTGCCGTGATCCCTGCCAATCCCTGGCTGATGCCTAAGCTGTGATCGTGTTTCCGGGACCTGATTGCCTTATCGCTGCTCCGAATATTTGAATTGTCTTTTGTTTACACTCACGTCCTCCCTGCTAGAGGAGTGTCAAGTGTTAGAATCTAAGGAGGTCAGTTGGCACTTGGTCAAACTGGCACATATCAGGAGGTCTCTGGTGACACTCTCCGGCAATTCTACCAGCCAATAACAATGCAGTCGGCAAGCCGTGAACGAGTATCAAGGCAGGAAATTGAAGTAGAGCGTTCACTTGGCAGTGATCCTGAGACCGATTGATTGACTCGCAGGGCGGCAACCCGCGAAATGTATCCAAATTGTGAAATCTGATATGGGCACAACATACACGAGTGCCAAAAAGACAAATAGCCGAGATCCAGAACGACGAAACAACATCTCCTGGGCGCATTCCAGAAGCAGAGCCGAACGCCTGGGTGAGTGCTCAGGCTACAAGTGTATTTTCCGACCTTGAGTTCCAACCCTGTCCCGGCGGGGACCTGGAACAGTAGCGCTCGGCTACGGTGGGGCTCCATCCTGCTTCATGTCCGCCGCGGTCTGGGTCCTCCTCTTGGTGAGATTGTACCGAGCCTGTGATTCTGATATTATTTGGGACTTATTGATTTATGACTCGCCGTTGTCCCTAAGTTTAGGAACCATCGCCCATCTTGGGATCGTATCTCATTCCAAACCAGGTAGATATGTAGAGCCGAACGACTCGGGATAATTCCAGTCTGTTTATATACACATAGTACAGCTTCCGGAACCGAAGGTAGTTAAACCAAACGCAAATAGATCGGGAGGTCAAAATGTTCTATGGTACGAACTAAGTTGGACTAAGCTAAGACAGCATATGAAACTAACAGAGCAGGGGCAGCGCGGAATGGAGTAAAACGAGAATGATCAACAGATCAGTAAAGAAGGCGAATGGGACTACGATTACGTCGATAGAGGTGGAGTAAGTCAAGTTGCGGACGGGAAATACTGAGATAAACAAGAGAAAAAGCGAGATCCACAGTAGCAGAAGAGACCAGGGAGCAATCAGTGAATCCCAAGCTCCGATAGCCGATATCTCTTTGAGGCAGCGTGGAAGGGAATGTATCCCGACCAGAAGAGCATATAGTCGTCATGGGCTTCTGTCCTGCCTTTGAGAATTGCACACGTGCGTCGGTGGGACTCGACAACATCGTCAGCGAAAACTCGGAGTTGCTCAAGCTTGGTTCGATTATGCAATTTCGCCAGGAGTGAGACCGTATTTTCTTGCTCCCCTGCGAGCTCTTCTTTGTAAAATGAAGTGATGTCGCTATTGGGAATCGTGAGGATGACCATGTTCAAAAGCGGGTTAGGGAGGCTTACTTGACGTAGTTGATGATAATTTCTAGCTCAGGAAGAGTATGGATGTATTGCGCAACGCTAACGGTGGGGCGGAATATGAAGGTCGCGTATGCCTTGGAGAGACCTGAGAAGAGGCGAAGGAAATCTGGGTAGCGCTTGGCCTCTGAAGGCAACTAGGAGTCAAACGTGAGTTGGGAACGATGCTTGGAGGGTATAATGAAGTATTATACCTTCATCCCAGCGGTGATGTGCTCAATCATCATGGCATTCATGAATGAGAACGAAGCAGTGACGATGAGATTGGAGGCGACGGGGTCGAAAAATCGAGAGGTTTCGGCCAGCAGGTCAGCGACGTTGTTGAGGACTTCGGATGAGTGTCGTTCGCCCCTGATATACTTTTCGGTGAAGTCACGAATACCGTCGGCCTGATATTCGAAGTTGTCGTCGACGCAGAGCATCAGGCCAGTGTAGTAGGCGATGTAGAGTTTGATCTCGTGTGACTGGTAGAAATAGGCCGCGTTGGAGACGAGGACGCCGACATGGAGGTGTTTGGTGAGGTAGGACATGTCATAGCCACGACGGTATGCCTCTACCCAGCACTCGCGCTCAAAGATGGCGGCGCTGGCTGGGTGGGGGACGTGTGCGGTCTGCTTGCATTTGGAAAGGAACTCGGTGACGACAGAACGAACACCGGCTTCCAGGGACTGGTTGGAGAGTTTCTCGATGGCCATCGTAGAAGAGAAAGCGAGTTTGGACGAATTGAAGGAATCGGCGAGGTCGAGGGCAGTTTATATAGACTTGTGTCCAGGAACGCTAGTCCCGAAAACGACTCGACAAAGAATGGGGATATAGATCTCCGCCGAAACATTCGAGTGTTGCACTGTACATTGGTTGAAGAGGGCAAGTGGCTGGGTGAGCAAAGGCGAACCGACCCAGTGCTTGTCCGTCGAGTCGGGCACGGAGATGACGTTTGATAAATGTGGAATGAGATAAACATCACGTGGAACAATGAAATTGGATTATTTTCTTTTGTTTTAGCGCAGCCACCCCTTGTGGGCTCCATTGCCGTAAAATCCGGTCTTTAGCGACGGAGGAGTCTAACCAGCTGCGGGTTCGGTGCATGCTCAGCAGTGGGCTGCGTTCTGAGCGAATACTGTTGGTCCTCTGCTAATAGCACAAAGTGCGCGAGGGGTATTCGCCACATAATATCTAACCTTCAGCTCAGCCTTCGCCACCGCGCTCGTCTCTTCTCTCTCCGTACCCCATCATGTCCAGCCTTGGCTTCAAGCGCTGGGCATCCACCATCGCCATCAAGCCCGCCCCTTCCAAGTCCCACCTCCATAAATCTCTCCCCGTTTCCTCCTTTCCCACCGGCTACAAGCTCACCGGTCTCCACGCTGGTATCAAAAAAAGTAAGGACAACCTTGACCTCGCAGTTGTCCTCTCAACCTCCGCACACCCTACCTCTGCTGCCGCCTGCTTCACCCGCAATGCCTTCAAGGCCGCGCCTGTTATCGTCTCGAACGAGGTCTTGAAACGGAATCATGGTCGGGCCCGTGCCCTCGTCGTCAACAGTGGTTGCGCAAACGCCGTTACAGGCAAGCAGGGCCTCGAGGACGCGTGGTCTATGGTCAAGACGACTTCTTCCCTCCTCACTCCACTTTCGGGCGACGGCACACATCAGAATGAGCATGACAGTCTGGTCATGTCGACGGGTGTAATAGGCCAGAATCTCCCCATCCCCAAGATCATCACGGGCATTCGACACGCAGCTGAGAGTCTAGGATCGGATTTTGCGGCCTGGGAGCGCGCTGCAAAGGGGTTCATGACAACGGATACATTCCCTAAACTTCGCTCGCGAGTGTTTACGCTTCGTGGAGTCGAGTATAGGCTAGCAGGAATGGATAAGGGCGCGGGTATGATTCACCCGGATATGGGGCCTGCAAGCACGTCCTTCTCACAAAGCCCTGGACAGCTCCATGCGACGCTGCTCGGGTGTATCATGACTGACGCCGCAATCTCCCCCCGCAGTCTTCAGAGCGCGCTGACTTACGCCGTTGATCGGAGCTTCAACTCGATTAGTGTAGATGGCGATATGTCGACGAATGATACGATAGTCATCATGGCAAACGGCGCGGCTGCACCAGTCGGTCCTGGTGGGAAGATCCAGGAGATTGACGAAGAGACGGACAGAGAGGCATATGGAGTTTTCAAGAAGGAGCTCACGGCTTTCGCAGCGGACCTTGCGCAGCTCGTCGTCCGAGACGGCGAGGGGGCCACTAAATTCGTCACTGTCACCGTCAAAGTACGCCCTTCCCTCTATTCGCATTTTTCAATGACGTAGCTGAGTCGGTTCGTATCCAGGGCGCTCCGAGTTACAAAGACGCCCACGCCGTAGCATCTAAAATCTCTACCTCGGCGCTCGTCAAAACGGCATTATACGGCGAAGACGCAAAGTAAGTTTTCTCTCCGCCATGACAATAACCATAACAATTATCAATCTCCACGGCTGTTCTTCCATTTGATTGCATCAGTTGGGGCCGGATTCTCGCAGCGACAGGCTCTGTCCCTCTCTCACCCTCCTCGGTATCCACATCACCACCAACCATCGACCCGACTAAAGTCTCTGTGACCTTTATCCCCTCCGATGGCACTTCTCCACTTCCCGTCCTTGTGAATGGAGAACCGGAGAAAGTTGATGAGATCCGTGCGAAGGATATTTTGAGTTTGGAAGATTTCGAGATTCTCGTGGATTTAGGAATGAAGGAGCGTGTTGGTGATAGTGATGGCGAGGCTCGGTTCTGGACGTGTGATTTCAGTTATGTGAGTATTGTTTCGATTTCCATTAGCGATCATTTTTCGTGACTCGAAGAAACGTGTAGGAGTATGTGAGGATCAATGGTGATTATCGAAGTTAAACTTCGGTATTTCGGCACTATTGGGTCCCGGTGGAGCCTTTGGCGACGAAGCAGAGGAGTAATGATGAAAATCAATTATGCAAGTGGGTGGGCATAGGATAGGGTTATGTCGCCCGAGAGATTCATTTCACTGTAACTTATGAGAATGCGGAAATTCGTCCTGTTTTCAAACGAGCTTATAATTGTCTGGGGGCATCCCTTTGATTTTGATACACAAGCATCACAACATTGAGTATCAAAATTACTTGCGTACAATTAACAGCAGCTAAGAACATCAAAAAGAGGTTGACCCAAGTGGACAAGCAATTGTAACAAATGTTTTCTGCAGCTTGTGATAGCTGATCACTGCATGCAACCAACATTTAAGGGGTTCAAATGTGATTCTGGGATGTTAAAATATTTGGATAATATTGAGCTAGAATATTTTATTTTAACTGTATATTAGTTGAGCATGTAAACAATATATTCTCTACTGTAAAATATTTCCTATATAAGGTACATACAATATAATTCATATTGAAAGACAGTTCTAAATGTATAATTTTTGAGCTACAGTGGGTCAAAAAAATATTTATGAACATAGGGCCTTGAAGGGGTAGGGGGGACACAAACACAAGTGTGAGCAGCCAGGGGCATGGGGTACAATGGGGTTGTGGGGGAACCACAACTCCTACCCATTTCACCTTAAAATAGCTCATCAGGTGCCCTTTAGGTAAACTATACAGTACCTATTGACCTATAGTATAAAGTCTATCTATACTATATCTTGACAGTGTGGGGCCATCAAAAACCATGGAGAACAGCTTACCAAATTAATTGAAAAGCAATTAAAAGATCTATGTCACTAATTAGAAGCTAACCTAAGCACTGCCCCAAGTGTGGGCATCTAAAGATGACATAATCACATTGGTCACCAAGCTCAGTTGAAGTCAAGCACCAACATAGTGCCCACTTAGTAATCAAACCCACCCAGTGGGAACTCTCACTCAGGCTGGGATAAAGCCCACTTGTGGGAATATCCAAAGATAACAGTCACTGGGATCACCAGAGGACTCACATGGACACATGATGCACACATGCAACACTACTCATACAGTACAAGTCTGGCATTGATTATCAGCTTGCTTAGTCAGCAAGATCTTTTCCATGGGCATGACTTATACCATGGGCACATGCTACCTTATAGGACTTTCGTGTGACTAGGTCACATGCAGCACATCACCCTTTCAAAACCTTACCTAGTCATTGGAATAGTTAGGCTCCATATGGTTCAGGTTTGGGTTAGAGTAGTTACATCATAGTACTTACTGCAAGGCATTCCATGGGGCTGACCAACAGTTGTATAGAAAGGTGTTCTGTTATTCAATCCCAAGGCATCTACTGCAAGATACTTGTTTTCTTGTTATCTAATGCTCAATTAGCAAAAGTCCCCTTAGTCATAGCATATTAATAGTACTTAATGGTTGTATCACCAGTTTATGCTGTAGCTTTTAACCACCTCTGGCCATAGGATTTACTTCATTGAAGCCACATGTTGGGTAGCAGCACCCCTATCCATCCAAACCCTTCTGTATGGCAATAAGTCCAGGGCAAAGCTGGAATGAAGGGGCTTGAACTAACAGTGGGGCAATAAATTATACCCAACCTGTGGATCATGGAAGCCAACCAGGGAATAACCCCCAATCCCAATGATCATTAGACAACAAGCCAACTATCCACCTCTGCCCAAGGGTGACAGCAGCATTGTCAGTGACTAAGATGTAGCATGGCTGCCACATTAGTAGACTCTGGTCATTGAATGGGGTGCTTGCAAATGCATGCAGCATTCCCTGACACAAAGTTAACCCTTGAAGAGAGGGTTATTAGATAACCATAGATCTGGAGTCCACTCCTGCAGGCTCAGGCTCCTTGTCCAAAGGCTACACAATGGTTTATGCAGCCAAGAATCAAGTGTTGTCTGCATTGTACAATGAACTGGTTCAGTCAGTTCAACTACTGGTTTGTCATCCTCAAACACCTGGCAATCTTGTTGCAGAAGAATGGTCTTACACCACATGGTGCAGAGATCAATCAATTGGGCAGTTTATTTCTTAGAAACAATCAGCCAGCAATCTAAGAAGCCAAGCTTGTCAGCCCAAAAATAGAACCCTGCAACACCATACCCAGTATTGTCCAAGTAAGCAGCCATCAGCACTACTGTCACTACCTATGTTAGACACTGATCAGAGTGTGTGTCAGAGGGATGAGCGGAGTGAGACCTTGGCTTCAATGTATGTGTTGTGCCACTCCAATATTGCTGGGTGGTCTCGATTTAGACTTTGGACCCAGAGAAAAAAGGATATGACTTGGATCAAAGGGAACTGGGCCTGAGGGAGAGATGAGACAATGAACCAAAGTTCAGAGGGATAGGAGACAAGTCAAGTTGATATCAAGTCAATATTCTGATTGAGGAAAACTACTCTGGACTAACTCCGGTTTATATACATGTGGACTATTGGAGGAACACAGATAGTCCTACAATAAGTATCTAGGTTACTGGTAGTTAGTGGGTGCCTATAATAAAGCATTCAGAGTACAATAGAGGTTATAGGAATAATAGAGATAATAAATGGAATGGAGTAATGACATCAGAGTAATGAATAGATCAGAGAAGAATAAATCCAGGAACCGGCTTAAGGAGACCAGTTGGAACTTTGGAGTTTGGGATTGGAGAAGAAATTGGACCAGTGGGAACGCAGTCCAGAGCAATCTGGGACAACTGTAACAGTATCCCCCCTTTAGGGCCAAGCCCCGAGGCCATGAGACAGAGAATCCTGGAACACTGTAGAAGGATCCAGAACAAGCCCAAGAACTCCAGAATTGATCAAAAGCATAGATCAAGCTGATAACAAGTAAAACAACACCAATAAGAGATCAGGAGGCAACCCCAACAAAACCCCAACCCAAACCACCACCATGTCCACCAACCCATCCCAATACTTTGCAAGCCTGACCCAGGAGGAGCAATTGGCTATCATACAGCAATACCAAAGTAGCCAAGGGAGCCGGAGTGGAGCATCAGAATGGAACAAGGATGGGGAGGAGGAGATCTCAGTGGAGGAGGAGTTGACCACTCTGAAAACCAGGACCAGGACATATTGGACTGCCAGGAAGGATGCCAACAGAGACTCAGAGATGCCATACATTGCAGTACCCCACCTTCTGCGCTCAATAATCAAACAATACCACAGCCCAGCAGACACTACCATCCCAGAACTGCACCTTCTGGCCTGCAAATGATGCGTCAACAAGAAACATGCCTGCCTGAAAGTGACAGATGGGTCCAGAGTGACAGCCTGTCAGGAGTGCCAGAAGAGAAAGGGAAGGTGTGAGGACTGGGACCTGGAGGGTGTGGAGCCATCAACATTGCAATCCAGGAGCACACAGAGAGGATCTGGAATGCAAGGGGGTCGAGGCAGAGGAGGTTGAAGCACACCAGACATTGTTCCTGAGGCCAAGGAAACACCAAGACAACCTTCCACAACCATGATGTGAGGAGGAGTGTCCAAGACTACAGAGAAGGCCAAACCAGTGACCAAAGGCTTTGGAGAGTCAGAGGTGTTCATTGAGGGAGGAGACTTTGGAGCAGGTATGTGTGGGCCAATACCCACAAGCAACATTTGGTCCATCACACCAGAAGCCATGCGGGAACAATGATTCCCCACTTGCATCAAAACTCCCTTGGAGTACATATTGGACTGATCCCAGCACAAGGGAACTAACTCTGAGATACAGAATACCCAAACCCCAAACCCCTCCCCCACTACCCGCATCATATCCACATTCAACAATCTGAACCAAACCATGGAGGCACTCTGTTTGGATGTTTGTGCAGAGAGAGAAGCAACGGAGCAGCATGAGAGGGTTAACCACAAGCTGTTGGAGGAGCATAGGTCCACCCAGGAGGCCATCATGGGTCTCCAGGCTGAAATGCAGTTGAGCAGGGAGGAGTTGGAGTGGCACAGGGAGGATGAGCATGAGAGAGAGCACAGGAGGCATCTGGAGAGGTATTAGGAATAGCACCTGTACAGCATAGTGTGATTCCTTGTTTTATTTTGAATTGATAAGCTTTCCTCTTGGCTGAGTCATCAAGATGAAATGAGAATAGGAATAGGAGTAAGGAAAGAAGAATCAGAATAAGAGGAATGTGAGAGAAACAATTTTGGAGAGAATGATTAGATGAGGGAATGGAATTGAATGGAATCGGAGATGGATAAGAATAAGAAGAAGGAACTCAGAGCAACCTAGAGGGCAGAGAGGGGACTGGGCTTCACAGGATAAGCAGCATGGAATTCAGCAAGGAGCTCGGAAGCATGAGATAGCTCAGTAGCGGATAACCAGGAAGATTCCTTGTCAGTACCTTCATACCCTAGCCAAAATACTTTGTACAAAAGTTTGCAAGCTTGCTGGCAATCAATCTTGGAGTCCACAATACTGGCAATTTTGTATTTGGGTTCTCTGTCAATTTCAACTGGAGCCGGAGCAGGCTCAACATGACCAGGAATAGAATTTGGAGTAGAAGGTTTGAGCATGGAAACATGGAATACTGGATGAACTGCATGCATGGAATCTGGAAGTTGGAGGATGAAGGAATGAGATCCAGGTTGGGAAATAACATTGTAAGGACCTAGGAATTTTTTGGAGAGTTTCTTGGACAGTCTAGTGGTCTGGAAGAACTTAGCCTTGACAAATACCTTGTTACCAACTTTGAATGGAGGAGCCAGATGTTGGACTGCATCCCTGGAGACTTGGTAGCATCATTGAGCTAAGGTAATTTTGGACTTGAGCATAGTGTGAAGATCGTCCAGGTCCACAACAAAATCATGGGTGCAGGCTGAGGCCAAATCTTATTTGGAATGGACTATGAGACCGGGATGGTAACCTTTGTTAGTGAAGAATGGGGATACTCCAGTGGTAGTGCTTGGGGTATTGTTATAAGCAAACTCTGCCAATGGTAAGAGGTTGGACCAGTTATCCTGCTGATAATTGCAATAGATCCAGAGGTACTGTTCCAACATCTGATTTGTGCATTGGTCTGTCCGTTACCTTCTGGATGATATCCTGAAGTGAAGTGGAGTCTCATATCCAGAGCTTAACCTAAGGAGCAGAAGAAGTGGGAGACAAATTCTGGACCTCAGTCAGAAGTGACATGTGACGGGACACCGTGTTTGGAGAACACATGAATGACGAAGAGTTTAGTGAGTTTGGAGGAAGTGATAGTGTCATGTGTTGGAATGAAAATGGACTGTTTAGTGAGTCAGTTGACTACAACCAGTATAGAATCAGATCTGGAGGAGGAAGGAAGCTTTTTGATAAAGTCCATAGAGATGGAATCCCAGGATTGGATCAGAATGGGTAACTGCTTGAGAGTTCCATAGGGCTGGTGACGTTGAGGTTTAAATTGCATGCAGGTGACACAAGATTTACAGAAATCCTTGACAGCAGTCTGGATACCAGGCCAGGTATATTTGCATTGGAGGATCTCAAGAGTCTTGTTTTGTCTGTAGTGTCCAGTAAGAGGATGATCATGGTGATACTGGAGAACTTGGAGACAGAAGTTGTCTGCATCAGGAACATAAATTCTACCATCAAGTCAAAGGAACTCATTGGAATCAATGGACTAATGTCCCTCAGGCTTGGCTAGAATGGCAGAGATGTCTGATTCCAATTTGAGAGCGGAGCAGATATCATTGTGAAGCTGAGAGGAGTCAATGACAAGAGCAGTGTGGAGAGTAGGAGTGAGAAGATAGATAGCTCGGAGGGAAGTGCTGAGTTGTTCTTGGGTGAATACAGGTCTGAAATTCTGAGGATTGACTGAGGCGTAGCCACTATCCCCCCCTTTCGGGTAGACATCCCATTGTCTAGTAAGAGCATCTGGCTTTGCTCTGAGTTTACCAGGGCAGAAGCAGATGACCAGGTTGAACTGAGAAAGGAATGCAAGTGGAATGCAATAGGGTGAATATTGCCATCAGGAGCAACAATAGAGAGAATGGCAGCCAGAGCATAATCTGAAGCATCAGTTTTGACAATGATCTGAGAGTCAGGAATCCAGTGAGTGAGGACCGGAGCGGAGATGAAGGCCTTCTTGAGAGTTTTGAATGCAGTCCGGGCATTGCTCCCAAACTTCCACAGAGTATTCTTCTGAGTAAGACAAGTCAGAGAAACAACAATGTCAGAGTAGGAGTAAATGAAGTATCAATAAAAATTAGCAAACCCTAAGAAAGATTGAATATCCTTCACTTTCTTCAGCTTGGGCCAGTCCTGGATAATCTTGACCTTGTCTTTGGACATCTTCAAACCATCTGGAGAGAGAACATAACCAAGGTACTCTACAGACTCAGAGTGAAATTCGTACTTGTTGGCGTGGGCATAAAGACCATGGTTTCAGAGACATCACAGGACCTCTTTAATATGCTTCTGGTGTTCAGCAATATTGTCGGAATAAATGAGAATATTGTCCAGGTACACAGTGATGGAGATGTTGACCATATCCTTGAAGACATCATTCATAAATTGCTGGAAAGCAGCTGGGGCATTGGTGAGACCAAAGGGCATGACAAGCCACTCATAGGAACCATAGCGGGTTCAGAATGCAGTCTTCCATTCATTACCCTCTGCTATGTGGACTAAGTGATAAGCATATCAGAGATCAATTTTAGTATAAATGCAAGCGCAGCAAGGCAAGTCGAGGAGGTCCGAAATCAGGGGAAGTAGATAATGGTCCTTCTTGGTGATGCAGTTGAGTCCCTGGAAATTGACACACAAGCAGAGTGAGCCATCCTTTTTGCGGACAAAGAGAACAGGAGCACTGTGAGGAGATGATGTAGGCTGGATGAAACCACTGGTTGGATTCTTGTCAATAAACTTGCGGAGAGCAGTGAGCTTGACCTGAGACAAAGAGTACATAGTACCCACAGGCAGAGCAATACCTTCCTCAAGCTCAATTTTGAGATCAAATGGCCAATGCAGAGGCAGAGTATCAGCACAAGCTTTGCTGAATACATCTGCAAACTCATGGTATTCCTCCGGGATGGAGGAGAGGTCATTGGACTTAACAGGAGCAGGTGTGGCAGCAGCAGCAGAAACAGAGACCTTTGGATGAATGTGGAAAACAAACTGTGAAAATCCATCTATCTGAGCAGCACGAGAAAATGCCACAGAGTTGATGAGGCATATGTCAGTTGGAGGAATGGATGAGATACCAGGAATAGTGGAAGGCAAATTACTAGAGGAATGTGGACCTGACTCGGAGATGCCAGGACCATGAAGAATGGAATCAGAGAATGATTCTGGAGACCCTGGAGATGGGTCGATGCTAGCAGGAGGAGCTTGGACCACTGTTTGTGTAGGATGGAAAGAGATAGAGCCCAAAACCCAATCAATCAATGGATTGTGGTGGTATTATGCCGAAAATCAAAGCATTGCTAAAATAGGCCATTATACCCCTATATACCCATGGCCCAGTAATAGCTACAATGTAATCATCTCGATATACCCATAACACCCCTACAATGACCCTAACCCAACTGACATGTCATGTAAGGACCTCTATGAGGCTACAAGACACCCCAGGAGTCAGTCAGTGGCTACTAAATAGCTATTGCATGGCTTTGAGAGTGAACAAAGGGTACAACAGGCGACACTGCAGTTGTATGCACTCAAAGATGCACCAAGTATCAAGAACGTTGTCAATAAAATTCTCTGACAATGAGGGAAGAGCTCACAAGCCATACAATGGCCATTGAGATGACCTGAGAAGACTGAGGGCCCCTAACCTGACTATCTTGAAGGGGACACATATAGCAGTTAGTGCTGACTGAAACCTTTGAGAAGATTGTGTGACAGGCATCAAGAAACTTGGTAGACAAACTTTTGAGATACCTTGATCAGTAATGAACAGTGTCCCTCACCTGAATAAATGGCATACAATGTACTGAGAAACAATGTACTGGCTGCTATATTAGGCAAGGGGCAGGGATGATGTGCTATTGAGAAGAAAGAGACTAGGGCTATTGTCCAAGAAATGCAGACAGAAGGTGTTAGCCGAGGAATTAAACCTGAAGCCACATCAGCTTGTCTGGTCATGATACCACAATTGGGAGCACTACCAATTGTCCATAGGATTGATAGAGGTGAATGAGGAGTGGAACAGACAGGAACCTATTAGGCTATGGACACATAAGCCTACCAGGCAGCCCCAAGGGGATAGCTATGGCAGACAATATGTGCAATAGCATCTCGATGATCAATCAAGTGTCTTGAAAGGTCTTGCAGGGTCCAATAGTGGATCAAAGGACAAATGATGGAGTAGTTGGACTATCTCGGACCCTCTGTATGATGCGTAGGCAATGCGCAGCCAGTTCAAGATACTAGAAGGGTATATGAACAGTGTACCAGAATGCCGGGTCAGGAGGAGACCAATAGGGTAAACACACAGAGGAGGAAAGCATGCGTATATGGGTAGAGAACCTTCCCAGGCATGTTGAAACAGCCGCAAACTGTCGTGATGACCCATGGAATGACACCAACAGCATCTCAATGACTTGAAACAGGTCTATAACAGGCAGCCAGGACCAATACTGGGTGGAAAAGTGTTATTATGCAGGGGAATATCAGACTGATTGTATATACTAGCATTACTCTCTCTAATATTTCCTTATTTACTCAGGCTGTTTCCTAGCTACCAAAACATATAAATACAGCATGGAGGAGAGGTGAAAGGCAAGCACTTGCTGCCCCAGCTTCGAGACCACGAGATTTGGGAATTAACGATTTCATTATCTTGTGCTATTGTGTGCATTAAGGCAACTAAGTGAGAGCTTTGGTCCTAGACCACCCAGAAAACAGTAGAGACAAACTGTGATTGTCAAGAGAGCTTGTTGAGACTATTGTTTGAGTCCAAGGGACTTTTAGAGAGAGACATTGAGGCTCAGGGGTAGTTTAGATTCCCCTTAGGCCTAGAGACACAGAGAGACAGAGACTTAGTGGGGTAGTGTAGATTCCCCCAGGTTTCAAGATTAGAGATATTGAGAGACAGAGACTGTAGCTACATGTTACATCTGTAACTATTACGTCCTCATCTCTCTGCATTCTCTGCTTCGGATCAATCTCCCATTCCTTTACCTTTCCTTTTCAATCTTTTGTTCATTCCTGTTTCATGTTTATATTGTTGCAATACCTACAGCCTTCCCGTCTCCATAGTTCCCCGCGTTCCCCGCATACTCTATTCGCATTGTAGTTACCATTCTATAGACACTTGTATATAAGCTGTAGGTACTCCAGTTTGTAACCTCAGTCTGAATATCGGCTTAGTTCTCCCCTCCTACTCTCTGTCCAATCTCCACTCGTTCTCCACTCTCTCCAATAAACTTGGTTCCTTGAAATATAGGATTGCAGTAGCACAAGGGCACAACACATATGTTGAGGCCAAAGATCCACTCCGCACCAAGTCCACCATCTCCGTCTAGAGTCTGTACTCACATAGTACTCGACCTCCGTCAATCTCCACTTTAGCCGCCTGTACTCTGCTCCCGCGCCATAACTTAACACTATAAGCAGAGCCTTGTCACTACTATCCCAGAAACCACCCACAGAGTACACTTGGTGCCCTTGGGTATATTTTTGAGAAAACCCATTATAAATATTCATACCCCCAAACACCCCCCTTTCAAAAGTTGAATCTCTCTCTTTGAGAACTGTCTCCAATGCCCCAGAATCACATTTCAAGGTATTGGTTGATATAGGTAGTGGTTTTCCAAGCCACATATTATACACCTACCCCACCCTTACCATCACAGCGGGTGAGCCAATTGTGACCAAGAACCAATTTGCAAGAGGGATCAAGCCAAGTGACATACAGATCAAGAACCATAGATTCACCAGTCAGAAATACAATAGGCAAACGTACAGATTCTGAAATAAAAAAGATAGACGAGCCATCAAACAATCATAACTCCATCAGAGGCACTGAGGTTGTTGGGATAGAGGTTCTCCAGACTAAATTGGAATCAATGAAGCAGTGAGTAGAACCACTATCCACAAGCACCATAACATCACTGGGATGAGGTAGGAGATTGGAAGAGAGGGAAATATGGAGGGAATGAGGATCAGAAAGAGCAGATGCATTGAGATAGAAACACTTGTGGGCACAGTGAGGGTCAATGCAGTCCTCAGTCTGTGCTGAGTCAAGAGGACCACAGGCTATTTTTTTGACCTCTTGGAAGGGTTCAAAAGAGTGTCCTTGGACTCCAAAACTTAGGCCTTGCAAACCTTGGCCTTGGCAGAAGAGTTTGGAGCAGAGGTAGCAGCCGTCTTTGAAGATTTATGGGGACAAGTATTGGCAGAATATCTGCCTACACCACAGAACAAGCAGAGATTGTTGTTGATTTGGTGTTGTCATTTGGATGGAGCAAGTTTGCCATCCTTGCCAAGTTTATCAGCATAGGTCGGGGGTTGTCTGGAGGAAGAGGAGGAAGTGGTAGACTTCTGAGGCTTTGAGCCAGACTGTCTTTTAGGAGCCAAATGACTAGAGTTGTTGGATGGAGTAGGAATTCTGGAGGATGGCTTATTACCACTGAAGTTGTTTCCAGAAGGTTTGGAAGGACCCCCAAAGCTATGCTCCACATATCTGCACTCATGCTGGCATTCCCAGTAGCATTGGTCAAGTTGCATGGCAACACTTCATATACTAGAATGGGTGGTTGGTTTCCTGGAAGGAAGTTGGTATAGAGTATCCTGGATATGGTCTGGAAGACCTTGGTAGTAGCAGAGACATAGGACATTGTCAGGCCAATTCAGCCTGGAAGCAAGCTTCTGAAACTCAATATTATAGTAATAGATCTGCTGATCACAATTCATCCAGAGATGTTCAATTTCTTCTGCAGCTTCGGCGACCAGATCAATGGGGCTGAAATGCTTGGCCAATTCTTTGGAGAAGTCTCTCCAATCTCCAAACCAGGGAATATCATCCCAGGTAGGTACACAGTCCAACTGAGTCTGGAACTAGGCACAAGCAGAACTGGAGAGGTAGGAGAGAGTGTAAGTGACTTTAGATTGCTCAGTGTGGAATTGGAATGGATTAGCAGAGAAGTAGAGTTGACCCTGGAACAGGAAGTTGCAGAGGTGCTCCAATTTTTCACTGTTGGACTGGTCCGGAGCCTTCACTTTAACTTGGACTCAGGGAGATCAATCAGTGGGAGGTAGTGGAATGGAGGCTTTTTGGACTTGTTTATCCATGGTAGAGGCTAGGCACTCAAGGGCCATCATAAGACAATTGTTCAGATCTTCCAGAGCATAGGCCTCATCTTCCAAAATGCCAGCCTTGTCTTCAGGAGCATAGTTTTTATCATCAGGAGCATAGTCTGTGCCTTCAAGAGCATAGGGAAGTTCCTTAATGTTGGAATAAAAAGAAGTAGGGTTGGGATCTGCATAGGAGAGCCTGGAGGGAACAGAATGTACATTCTTGCCTGGAGGAGCAGGTTTGGTGGATTTGTCAGAATGGAATGTCATGAAAGATGGTGAACAGTGTAGAAGACCTTTAGTATAATATTTACATTGGGTCACAAGAGTCACATAATGATACCAGAGGAGCAATCAGAATATACTGTTAGATGCTGATCAGAGCACGCATCAGAGGGACAAGCAGAGTAAGACCTTGGCTTCAATGTATGTGTTGTGCCACTCCAATATTGCTGGGCAGTCTCGATTTAGACTTCGGACCTGGAGAGGAGAGGATATGATTCAGATCAAAGGGAACTGGGCCTGAGAGAGAGATGAGACAATGAACCAAAGTTCAGAGGGATAGGAGACAAGTTAAGTTGATGTCAAGTCAATATTCTGATTGAGGAAAACTACTCTGGACTAACTCTGGTTTATATACATGTGGACTATCAGAGGAATGGAGATAGTCCTACAATAAGTATCTAGGTTACCAGTAGTTAGTGGGCACCTATAATAAAGCATTCAGAGTACAATAGAGGTTATAGGAATAATAGAGATAATAAATGGAATGGAGTAATGACATCAGAGTAATGAACGGACCAGAGAAGAATGAATCTGTTACAGTTGTCCCGGTGATAAGCCAATTTTGGGTCTACACCTAAAATACACCATTTTTACTGATTTTATTACTATAAAATCAATGGCAATACATCTATGAACCTCAGAGAGGATTGGGACCTATCCCGAGGTCGCCAGTTTGACCGTGTATAGGGTGTTTGTGCCCTAGTGTATGTCTAATAGTGTCTAAACTCATGCGAGGGATAGTCTTTATGACAGAACTCAGTAAAGGGCGGGCATTTCAAGCAACTACTAGGGGATTCCGGGCTGTACATAGCTTGCCAAACCAACCCAGGTCGCAATCAGGGAGGACTATGCATGAGATAAATTAAACTCAGAGACCGGGAGTGAGCCAAACCAGCTCGCGAGAACTGTAGAATATTCCAGAGACCTGAAACGAGGTTATGCAGACAGGCAAAACCCTTAGAAACAGAGCATGGACAACGGAACAAACTTCCTAGCATCGGAACGGCACCCCCGAGCGTCAGAATATTCCAAACGGATTACTGTGCACTAATTAGGTGTACTTTGTGGGTCCACGATGCTACGGAATCGCTTCCCGAGGGAGAGTTCAGCAGGCACGGAACAATGGGAACCATCTCCGAGA
The DNA here is from genome assembly GCA_004296355.1 of Lepiota venenata. Taxonomy (NCBI): domain Eukaryota; kingdom Fungi; phylum Basidiomycota; class Agaricomycetes; order Agaricales; family Agaricaceae; genus Lepiota; species Lepiota venenata. Next base: position 41,920 of record RCFS01000047.1, read on the forward strand.
CACGATCAGCATTTTGATCCGAGAGCTCAGGCATATGTCATCGAACGTCTGCATTCCCAATGACCTAGTAGCAACGGCCGGACTGCCGTTGACTCAAAAATATATTCCGAGTACTTCGGACACTTGCAGCAATGCAGAAGAACTTTCTAAAATATTCTATCCCCCTGTCCCACCACAGACCGAATTTCCTGTATTTCAAATCTCTCTGTTTCGTCTATTTTAGTTTTGTATCTCTCTCAATATAAAAATACGGCTGCAGGCCTCTGAGAAGAGCAAGAAGGGCTTCACCCCAACTTCTCAGCAGAGTACTTCGCAGCCATGATCAAGAACGGTTTAGATCTATTTTGTGTGAATTGTTTAAGTGAAACTAGTCTTCAGGAGAGTTCAGAAAGAGTTGTTAAAAGGAGAATCACCCCGAGCTCACTTTTGTGTGATTTCCTAGAGCCTAGAAAATAGAGGGATTTGGATTTGAGAGTTCTTCGAGTTCAATTCTAAATCAGAGACAGAACAGACTAAGCCAAGTGGGTCTTGAGCTTGAGTTTGTCCCCCAGAGTCCAGAGGAGTTGTAATCAAGTGGGTCTTGCATTACACTCAGTTTAGAGATCAGATTTTCGTGCAGTTGTCCAGGGCTTTTCCAGCCAGTAAACTGTGTCTTTTGGAACTCTCTAAAATCGGTTACTTTGATTCTATCTGTCAGATCTGCACCCCCTCGAACTTGCCTTGGCAAACGATTACTCTTTGACATATCCTACCCTATACCTTTGCCCTAAGCTCTCATCCGAGTTTAGTGAGTTGTGTTTGAAGTTTTGAGAGTTGAGTGTTGGGTTTAGTGTGAGAGCTTCCCATCCTTGTCCCCTCAGTGTTTGCTTCCCCACCCTTGCCATCGAGTCCATTTTCCAGCGTTTCACCGGATTGCTCTGGACCGTGTTCCTGCTGGTCTGACTTCTTCTCCGATTCCGAACTCTGAAGTCCTGACCAGTCTCCTCAAGCCCAGTGCCCGGATTCATTCTTCTCTGATCCATTCATTACTCTGATGTCATCATTCTGTTCCGTTTATTATCACTATTATTCCTATAACTTCTATTGTACTCTGAACGCTTTATTATAGGCGCCCACTAACTACCAGTAACCTAGATACCTACCTACGCTTTAGTCAAGGCCCTCTTCAAGCTGCTACAAATGATGGTGCATATAACTACTGGTAACCTAGATACCTATTGTAGGACTATCTCTGTTCCTCCAATAGTCCACATGTATATAAACCGGAGTTAGTCCGGAGTAGTTTTCCTCAATCAGAATATCGACTCAACATCAACTTGACTTGTCTCCTATCCCTCTGAACTTTGGTTCATTGTCTCATCTCTCTCTCAGACTCGGTTCCCTTCGATCCAAGTTGTATCCTCTCCTCTCCGGGTCCGAAGTCCAAATCGAGACCACCCAGCGATATCGGAGTGGCGCAACACATATGTTGAAGCCAAGGTCTTGCTCCGCTTGTCCCTCCGACATGCGCTCCGATCAGCGTCTAACAGAATCCGGGAACCGGGCTTAAGGAGACCAGTCAGAACTTTGGAGTTTGGGATTGGAGAAGAAATTGGACCGCAGGAATGCGGTCCGGAGTGATCTGGGACAACTGTAACAACCCAGAAAATGAGACACCTAAGCATAAATGGCATATTCTGAAGTTTAAAATGCACACACAGCTTAATTATTTATATCAATGGGTGCGACAGGATACCTTCTATATGTATTTATGCCTTTGTAATTTTCTGACAATATTTGAGTGAGTGGGGAATATTTTAAAAGAGCAACTCCAAATTGTCATGTGTGACCAACTGCCCTGGAAGTGAGATACACCTCACTCCCAATGGATAATCACCAGCCCTCTGCTCATTTTACTCCCAAATGTTGCTCTTAGCAGTAGTCATGTTGACTAGCCACCCTTTAGCCATTGTAATCTATATTGGTGAATGAGCATTCACTGGTGGCTTTCAGTCACACATTCTCAGTAGTTCTGACTTTGCTAGGCTAGGCTCAAGGTACTGTAAACTGTTCATATCCATATATTATGTGAGAGATATTTAGGTATGAGGATATTGAAGCTGATTTTGGATGATCTGTATTTTTTTGGTAAGTTCTAAGCCCTCAATAGTGCCTTCTCTACTCTAGGTTATGCTTTGCAGCTTTCTTTAAGGATCAATTCAGTTTCTCCATCTCAAGTAAATGTGTCTCTAAATGCTTTCTGGCCTTTCAGGTATCCCTTTTTTTTGTTTTTTTTGAGATCAACAATTTATTATGCAGTGCATGATAGCAGTCCATGGCAGTGTACCTACTACAAGATACTCAAGTAATAGACTGCTTAAATATAAAACAAATTCACAGAAGGGCCCCCGAAGGGGGCCCAACAATGTCCATTGTACTGAGCGTGGCTGTCAAGTGACTGTGAAAAGAAATGCAGGTGAGGGCTGAGCCAGGTGAGCACCTAGACACCCAAACCCCACCAGGAAAATAACTAAAAGAGAAGCTGAAACATGGGGAGGCCCCAAGGGCGGGTAGGACAAAGCACTGGGCATGGGGCCCCGGGGAGAAGGAAACAGAACCCAAACACAGAGAAAAAGAACCCAAAATCTACTGTAAGAAGAAATGAGAAGGCCTATGTAGACAAGGGAGGAGCTGAAGCTACCTGCTTCCCCTTGTCCTTCTGGGCAGAAGAACTGACGCTAGTCTTGTGACTAGCCTCTGCAGTCTTGCAGTCACCCATATACCTGGCCTTGATCCAGTTGGGCTGAAAGCAGTGGTGCCAGAAGGAGCACTTCAGGCTGTTGGCAGTGTGTGATTTGCTGCAGTTAACACATTTGCCCATGTGGGGGCAAAGTGAGTTGGTGGGGGCAGCAGGGACAGGGGGCTTGGCCTTGGGATGGCCCTTGCAGCATCTGGCAGAGGACCAGTGCTCAGCCTTGGAGTGAGGCTCTGAGCAGATGGGGCAACACACAGAGTGTGCACAGTAGGAATGGATAGTGTGGCCCCAGCACCAGCAACAGGAGCAGCGGGGGATGCCAGGGTTAGCATGGGTGGTCCGAATGAAGCAGACAGCACCCACAAGGGGAATAGATTGGCCAGCCACTACCTTAGCACAGGAGCCAATCTGACAGTTGTGGATGTCAAACCACACTGTAGCAGTGGTTGACTTGGCAGAGTTGCGGACCACCCGAGGGGGTCCAGCAAGGGGAAGGGAGAGGGCAAGAGGGGAGCGGCTAAGAGCCTACACAACCTCGGCAGGGGTGACCCGGTCCACAGTACCAGGTTGGAAGAGGGGAACATCTACAAGCTTGAGGTAAGATTGAGATGTAGGGAGAGTGACAGGGATTGGGGAAGCCTTAAGGTCCTTGCCAAGGGTGGTGCCGACAGTTGCCAGCTCAGGGGCTGATGCCACAGCAGAAGTGGAGAGGGACAAGCCCCCAGATGCAGTGTGCACTGACTCAATGCAAAGCACAGAGCCAGAGGCCAATAGTGCCAAGTTAACAATGTGGGTGATGTGAGGCAGAGACGCCTTGGACAAGGCATCAGAGCCAGGAACTAGAATCTGGCACCTGGAAGGGCCAGCAACTGTGCACAAGCACCTGGCTTTGGAGGCTGGAGCACCAAAAACAGCCTTTTGGACAGCAATGATATGGTCTGTCAGGAGAGTGGGGAATACCTTGGCCACATGGACCAAGGTAGGCGCCACCTTGAGGGCACCGGCATAGGAAAGGGGAGGGGAAGGGGCCACACTGGGTGGAACAAACCAAGGATGCCAGGGGGAGCGCGCAGGGTAAGGGGGGGGGGGCAGCAAGTGGGCAACACTAGCCACTGGCATTGATCCTGCAGGAATAGACTCCTGCACAGCCGGACCAGAAGCCAGTGCAGCAGGGGCCACGTTAGTGGTACCAGTGAAACCACTTACCTCAGCTGTTCCACAGAATAGGCATGTGGCATCCATATGTTGGGGGGGAGAGAGAGCCAGAGCCCAATGCACTGCATAACAACAGAAGTACTCATGGAAAGTGATTTTTTTGTCCTGGGAGGTAACCGGGATTTGAGACCACTTGGAGGCCAAAATGGCATCCAAGAATTTGTATGCCCCTTCAGCAAGGGCCAGGGCAGAGTTGAGATCTGGGGGTGCCGAAGCAAGCAGGGGACCAAGATAGGGGAGGGCAGTATCTACCAACCAAGAGCCATAGTCCAGAGTGGGGTCCTGCTAGATAGTAGCTTTTCTGGGAGGGGGGTGAAGAACCTCCGGGAAATGTGAGAAGTCTTTCTTGGGGGCAGGTGGGGAGGGTGTTGACCCATAGGAAAGGGCCGCGGAAGCTGCAAAGTGTAAACACTTGCTAGCAATGTTGGAGAGGGCCTGGTCAATGGAGTTGGCAGGGACAGGAGTGGGGGAGGGCAGAATGGAGTCAAAGACATCCACAGTGAAAAAATGTGCGGTGGCCGGCAAGTGATCAGAGGCCGTGCAAGTGTTGGGCTTGGGGGGCATGGTACAATGAAGCTAGTATTTGTGATAGAACACCTAACTATGATGTACTAACCAGCCAGAGACCAATTTGAAAACCAGTGGTGGTGGTAAGAAGTCAAGAAGGGAGTGCTTTCAGGTATCCCCAAAGACTGGATATAGCCCAGAAACAAAGCAGATGGGGGTCAAAAATCAGTGGAAGGACAAGAATATTTTAATATTACATGCCAAAAACAGTCATATGACATATATTGGTATACTTGATTATATGACACTGAGTGATATAATAATCCAATTGCCCTGAAACTTGAAGGAATTATGCAGTGTATATATATCTATTATTTTACCAAGAATGAATATGAGGTAATGTGTAGTGGATGAGAAAACTGGCTGGTGTCTTGTTTCCTAGGCTGTCTTGTAAGGGGTACAGTCACAGTACCTCCCCATGGAGAGGCAGGCCATCAGTGCCCTTCAAACACTACCAGAGCCAGAATTCCAGGGCCATTGGCAAGTCTTTCAGGGAAACTATTTCTTTGGAAATATCTGAAGCTTTTGGATCCCCTCTAGATAGCTGCTGTAATGCAACCATCCAAGCTTGCTTTATTCATTCCTCCAGTAGGTGAATGTTGAAGAAATCCCAAGAGATATTAAATTTGTTCTTCAAGACAAGTATGTTTGCTGCTGGTGATGAGTCCTCTCAAAGTCTTGTGTCCCACCATGCCTGGTAGTTATTTCTCAACCAGGAGTGAATTAAATCCACTGGATATCCCCTGGCTATGTAGATTTCTGCAACTTCTCTACATGTGTTTGCAAAATTGTCAAATTGTGAACTCAAGGTGGCAACCCAGGACAGCTCCCTACAAAAAGTACCCTTCTTTATGTACAATGGATGGTAGCTGATCCATGGGATATGTTTGAAGTGGTTCATCAGTTTCCTGTAAGACTTATGTTGAGGCCTGTCTTTGGAATCAAAGAACAAAGTCATGTCCAGGAAAGTCATATAACTATTGGATAATGTCCACTCCAAAGTACAATGATCAAACTTAATGTTGTCTTACATCAAGGCACAGGTCTCTGCTTCACTTTGTGCATACACAAGTGCTAGACAATTGTTAATATACTCTCCATAAAACAGTATAATAGATGTGTCCTTAAGACATAGTGTATGTACTTCATGGTACAGGCTGTAGAGATTGGCAATATCAGAGGAAAAAGCTACCCCCATCACAAGTCCACAGACTTGAGTCCAGTACTTGCTATTGAATTGCACTAATAAGTTGTTATTTGCCATGTGCATACACATCCTAAAGAGTATAGTCCAATGGGTAGCTTGCTGAACACTTATCTTTTCTTCCACTTGCTGTGAAAGCCAATGTATATAAGCACCCTCTACAACTTGGTAAGCTAAGGGTATGTTCACATTGGGGTAGAAGGTGACTATGTCACCTGATACCAGGTATAAGCAATGCATGATTCCATCAACCAACATCAATCTTGGAAGTGACAACTTGCTCAATTTTATTGCCAGATCCTTAAATCCATGTATAATGAAAGGCACTGATTAAATGATTGGTTTGAGACTTTTGGATATGAATAGCCCTGCTGGACCTTGATATACTAAGTGGCATGGGACAATTGGGCATGCTTTGATTGGATTCTTATGAATCTTTGGTATCACATAGAACCAAGCAATTGAATTCAGATTATGATCTAGCTTGCTTTGGAAAAAATAGGGCAGCTGACTTTGTAAGGCATAGGTTAATGCCAAGTCACTTATCATAATCATAAGGTTATTCTTGGTGTCAAGAAGCTCATAAGCTTGCCTGGGCAAGATGGGCATATAAAAATGTACATCTGCCAGGATACCCTTTGATTGTTCAATAATCCAGGCATGCAGAGTCACTGCACAATCTAAATTTTTATCTGTAGGGTTATCAGGATATGCTGGGATTGTTTCTAGGGTTTTCAAAAAGTTTTGGCAGGGTTGTCATGGGGTTGGCCATAGGATTGGTACAGGATTGGCTGTGGGGTGGGCATGGGATGGATATGGGGTTAACACAGAATGGACATGGGGTTGGCCATGGGGTGGGCATGGGTGTGGACATGGAGTGGAACATGGATCTTCACAGAATTTTGCTAGGGCTGATTTTTTACTTGTATGAGATATGACTGGAATTACTGTGCAGTGGACTGTTGTGTGAAACATTCATATAGTAGCTCTCAAAATCCTTCCAATGTTTGTTCAGTTTGTATTAATCTGTTAATAACTCTAGTTATACTAAAGCTGAGACTTTGAAATTTTCAAGTTAGGTTTTTGAATATCTTGTTTATATCTGTGTACAACTATATTACATAATATTAATTTACAAGTATTCTGTGAATTATTTAATATTTTGAATCCGGTTTCTTTCAGTTTGGTTTTTATCCAAAAATTTTAATAACTTAACTACTTTTAAGTTTTTTAAACTACAACACCACCAGCAGCATTCCATGTTTGTTCAAGCTGAAGTTTAAAAACTTCAGCAGCTTTAAGATTATTCGGAATAAGACTAGTTTCTCATTATTAAATTTAACAATAGGTGCTGTAAGTTATAGGTTTAATTAGTGTAATATTTAATTTAATTGATGTATTATCTGTAATTTTACCTGTTTTATTAGCTGTAGCTTTTATGACTATAATAGAAAGAAAACAATTAGCAGCTCATCAAAGAAGAGTTGGACCTAATACAGTAGGATATTATGGAGTGTCTTTAAAGATTTAGTAACTATATTTGCTTTCTTATTAGTTTTATCTAATGTTTTTTCAGTCAAAGACTGTCCTTTTTTAATTTTCATCAGCAGCAATCAAAGATTGCTGCAGCACAAATAGAAGCTTAAAGCTATAGCTGAAAAATTTAAATTATCTTCTAATTCAATCAAATCATCAAGTGCATTGGAAGGGTTTTGTCACTCTCAAAACAATTAGACAATTCTGGGTATTTAGTACTTGGTATAACCTCCTTTGGCCTCCAAAATGGCTTGAACCCTCCTAGGCATACTACTAATAAGATTTTGACACACTTCTGGTGGAATCTTGTTCCATTCAGTTTCTGTCCTCTCCCACAACTCTATTACTCCTCTAGAAGGAGTATCATACTCATCCAGCCTATCCTTGATGTATGTCCAAAGGTGTTCAATAGGATTAAGGTCAGGAGACTGTGGAGGCCACGCCATAACCTCCATCCTAGCTTTTTCAAACCACTTTATGGCTGTTTTGCTCTTGTGTTTGAGGTCATTATTCTGTTGGAAAATAATATTCTCCACCTTCTTGCTGTACCACCTAAGACTTCTCTATAGTTCATCCTCCATAATGCTGACATAAAGATCAGCATCCATCTTCCCTTCAATCCTGCAAGGGTATCCTCCTCTTTCCCACAACATACAGCCCCAGACCATGATAGAACCTCCTCCAAATTTCCTGGTTCCATCTACCAACCTATTATTCCGCTTTTCTCCCTTTTTTTTCCAAACCCAATTCCTTCCATCTGACCCAAAAAGATTAATTTTGGTCTCATCTGACCAAACAACCCTCTTCCAGTCCTCCAAAGTCCAGTTTTCATGTGTCTCAGCCCACTCCAACCTTTTCCTCCTATGAATTGAGCTGAGACAAGGTCTTTTCACCTTTACTACAGCCTTCATTCCAGCCTTTCTGAGTGCCCTCCAACAGTGTTGGTAGAGAGAGGTTGTTGGGTCATATTCTGGAGGGTTTTGGTGATCTGAACTGCAGTATCAGCCTTCCAAGATGTGATAAGATGAATGGTATATGTGGTATCAGAGGAGGAAAGTATAGATAGGTGGCCACCAATGGATTTAGAAAGTGATGAACAATGTTTGGAGCAAAGTCTGGAGATAGTACCAAGACCTAGACCAGTGGTAGAGGAGATTTTGGTAGCAGAAATCCCTTTATCCAGGAGAGAGAGAATGTGATTGACTTCAGAGGTAGAGAGAGGTTGCAGAGTAGTATAAGAGGAGCTGGGGGGGTTGGGTTGGATGGGAATAGTAAACACCTGTATTTATACACTATTCCAGGTAGTCACATGATTTTTATTTGTATTTATCTGGCCACAATAAACAGAATCATGTGATAGCTAGGAAAAGTGACAAAACCCTTGCAATGCACTTAAAATATTAAATAATTCACAGGATATTCACAAATTAACATTATGTAATATGGTTGTACACATTTATAAACAAGACACTCAAAAACCTAACTTTAAAATTTCAAAGTCTCAGCCTTAGTATAACTAAAGTTATTAACAAATTACCACAAACTGACCAAACATTGGAAGGGTTTTGAGAGCTACTGTAGGAATCTGTCCAAGATGAAATGTACTGTGCAGCAACCCATTGTGCAAGACATAAATTCACAGCACTTTGTCCAGGACAAATTGGGATATGCATGCAACACCATTGCACTTGTGTGAACAAGCCAATTCCAACAAGCCTGCACACATGACCATTTGTCCACAACAAAATGCTCTGTGCAGCATTTTGCTGTGTAAGACATGAATTCACAACAATTTGTCCACAACAAATTGAACTATGTATGCAGGCCCAGTGGACTTGTGTGAACAATTCAGTTCCAATGAGCTCAGACATGCAACTATTTGTCCACAACAAAATATTCTGTGCAGCAATGTGCTATGCAAGGCATAAACTCACAACAATTTATCCAGGACAAATGGAGACATGCATGCAACACTGCTGTATGTTGAAAGGACTCACACAGGCAGGCAAAATGGTGGTTGGGAGTAAACAAGCAAGGTACATGAGGTAGCTACATGGTACTAAGGGGGTGGATCACATGATATGGAGTAGTTTGTACACTAAATCTGGAATTCCAACACTGTACTCATGTGAATGAGTTGGTTCCAACATGCCCACACACATCACTATTCCTCCACAATGAAATTGACTATGCAACAATCTGTTATGCCAAACACAAATGCACAACAATTCATCTGGGACCAATGCAGACATGCATGCAGCACTATTTTGCTTGTGTGGATGGGCTGGTTTCAATGCATAGTATTACCTGGGTTAGGAGTTTGCTTCTGAGTTGCAAGGTTGGGATCACAAGGTGTCTATACAGACTTATTTCCTATGTCTTACTACTTGACTTGAAGACAGGCTGACTGAATCTCTGAAGCTTTCTCAAGCAAACAGATAATAGAGACAGAACAGTGTATAACACTAAGCTAAGGATACAGAGGAATGTAGCTATCCTTATATACATCTGAGTGTCTACGATTTACAAGTACCCTGGGTAAGTACTTAGTCAGAGTGAGTCATGAGAAGGAGGACCCAGGTAATAAGAAGGCTTCCTATGCAAAATAGAAGGTTAGGTGGGAGAAAGAAAGTGTAGGTGTGGGAGTATTCAAGATGATGTGAGAGAAAAGAAGTATTTTACTGTTCTATTGGAAGGTAGCTAACACCTAATTATAGTCCTTCTTAGGGTTCTGATAACACATAGATTGTGTCAGTTTGCTTCACCTCACTTCATGTTGTTGCTTTACATTGCTTCATATCACTTCAGGTTGCTTCAGGTTGCTTCATACCACTTCAGGTCACTTCACATTGCTTAATGTTGCCTACCAGCTCAGATGCAAGCAGCCCCCAACCAATTTCATAGACTATGCATCAATTAGGACACCATGCTTGAATTGAGATATGCATGCAGCACTGTTGACTCATGTGACCAAGCCAGTTCCAATGAGCCTGCACACATGACCATTTGTCTAAGACAAAATATGCTGTGTAGCAATGTGCTGTGTAAGATACACATGCACAACAATTTTGTTCTGGACAAATAGAAACATGCATGCAAAACCATTGTCCTCATGTGGACAAGCTGTTTCCAATGAGCCCATGCACATAGCTCACATTGGTTTGCTTTACATTGCTTCATGTTGCTTCATGTCACCTACTAGCTTGAACACAGGTGGCCCCCAACCAATTCCAATAGGCTACACATCAATTGGGACATTTGCATAACCATGCCCAATTTGCCTTTATGCATTTTGTCAATGCCCTGGCTGCTACATCATTTTGGTAGCATGTTTCTGGCTTGCTCCACTCTTTCCTTCCCCCCATTGCTTCTTATTACACATGCCATGGTGATAAACATGGCCAACATGCCACAGCATGTTCAATCTCTATTCTGTACATGACAATAATTACAGCTTGTGTGCCCAAGGCAGCCTTGCACTGAGACTGGACTTGGATGGCACAGGCACTTCCTCCAGCAATTTTCTTCCTTTGAGCTGAATTAGGATGCTGGACAGGAATGCTAAACCTATTGTCCCAATGATTTTCCCCTGATTGTTATCAGAACCCTAAGAAAGGACTATAAATAGGTGTTAGCTACCTGTTATATCCGTAACTATTATATCTTCAAATCTCCACTATCTCCGCTTCGGATCAATCCTGTTCCTTTACCTTTCCTTTTCAATCTTTTGTTCATTCCTGTTTCATGTTTATATTGTTACAATACCTATAGCCTTCTCTGTTCCCATAGTTCCCTGTGTTCCCCACACATATTATGTAGACTATAGTTACTATTCTTGACACTTTGTATATAAGCTATAGATACTCCAGTTTGTAACCTCAGTCTGAATATCAACTTAGTTTCCATCCTCCACTTCTCCATTTGATCTCCACCTTGTCCGATTACTTGGTTCCTTGAAATATAGGATCGTGGCAGCACGAGGGCACAACACATACGTTGAGGCCAAAGGTCCACTCCGCACCAAGTCCATCACCTCTGTCTAGAGTCTGTGCTAACATAGTACACGACCTCCGCGTTTAGCCGCCCATACTCTGCCCCCGTGCCATAACTTAACACTACCTTCCAAAATGGACAATAATGTATTTCTTTTCTCTTCATCTTTTAATACTCCCACACCACCACTTCCTATTTCCCACTCCATTCTTCTAATTCTCACAGAAAGCCTTCTTTTACCTGGGTCCCTCTTCTCATGACTTGCCTTGACTAAGTACTTACCCAGTGTACTTATAATTAGACACTACCAGTAGTATATAAGGATACCATACAATCCCTATCATCCTTAGCTTAGTGTTATATACTGTTCTGTCTCATTTCCTGTTTGCCCTAAGAAGCTTCAGAGATTAGTCAGCCTACCTACAAGTCAAGTAGTAAGACTCAAGAAATAAGTTTGTATAGATGCTTTGAGATCCCAACCTTGCAACTCAGTAGTGGACCCCTAACCCAGGTAACACTGATAGCCTGGCAACTGTTTGAGCATTTGTCAGTCAGCACTTTGTAAAGGTCATAATGGGGGTGAGCATACCTGGTGTAGATGAGAGGGTGTGGGCCAAATGCATATCAGGCCCTGGGAGAAGTGTTTGCATTATGTACTGATCAATAATTTCATTAACTTACTGCTATCTCCTACTATTTTGGGTGTGATGGTGCTCTTTGTTTTCTTTTTGGCTGCAGGAAAAAGGTTTGAATATCAGTTTCCATAGTTTGGCAGCAGAGATTTCCTTACTAGAATGGACTGCAGGTGTACTCTTGCCAGCTCTTAATACCAAGACCTCCTTACCAAGCTGTTGAGCAAGGAGGTTGACATGCCTAGGACTTGGAATAGGACTTGTTTGTGGGGAGAGTGACTCTAGTCATGTACATTTCTTCCTTTGAGGGAGGCTACTCTCATGGAAGCTGACTATCAAGCTTTGGTACATGCTCAAGCCCAGGGGATTAGAGCCTGTGATCATATTTGCATTGAGTGTGCCATCTGGGGAAAAGAATGTGTCTTACCTTGATCATTAACCTTGTCTGCAAATGGCATGCTGATATCTGGGATTGCATGGGTTTACATCAACAGTTATAGCTGCACTACTGGCACTCACCAGAGTTGTTGGTGGGGTCCATTGGGACCAGTTCAGTAGGGGCAATGCTGCTGGGTATGCTGTTCCCAGTCAGGGGCAAAATATTCCCAACCTCAGCTGTTTGGGGAATGGGCTGAGTTTTTGTGGAAGCATTGTTGTTGTCCAAGACTATTTGTTTGCACCCACACTTATGTTTGTTTTTCCCCTTGGTTTGATCTGTCCTCTCCACATCATCATTGAGAGTGGCATTTGCATCCCCAATATCAGTTATGTTGCCTTGCAGCAATACCTGTAGCTCTATGGACATTGTAAGTGGCCAGAAAAATCAATCATTGCCGAGTAATGAACCCTGCCCAAGCTCCTTGTTGATGAATGCTTCAAACATGTTGTGCTTTCCCTATGCCATGCTAGTCATTAAAAGATCAGCAGAGTTATTTGCAAGCAAGTGGATGATTTTGACAGTCTTCTTTTGTGGCTGATGATAAGCCCTGCCTATTATCTGACACTCATCCTGAGCCAACCATAGCTGATCCTGGAGTGGTCAAGTTAGCTTGGTACAGTTCTTAAGAGGCCAAATGTACAAAAAATATGACAACATTGGCATTGGCCAAGTGGAGGTCCATGGCATCTATGCTTGAAAAGATTAGCACTTGCTCATGGTTTTTGTTATTGTAAAATGCTTATGTTTTGAAGTGTTGGAGCCATTGATGCAAACTCTGAATAAATAATTATTCATTGCATTCTCTCAATATTTCTTGGGGGTAGAATGGGCAGCTCTGGGAGTACAAGTTTACTATTGGCAAACCCAATGTCTTCCACATCATTGTGCGATAGATAATGAGTGCAGATGAGAGCACAAGCTTCCATCTTTGTGCTCTTCACCAGCTTCCACTCTTCCAGAGATGGAAATGTTGGCTAGCTCTCAGATGGATTATCTTGTGCAAATCCAACTGCAGTCCTGTACTTGAGATAAAATCTCTGGAGAGAAGAGTCAGCATAGCAAAAATAGAGCACAACCAGCTCACCTTTGTCTGGATTTTTAATGATATGCCAGACATCAGGACACTAATCAAGTTAATAGAGTGCATTAAAGAGTAGGAATAAAAATGCTTACATAGCCTTGGCCACTTCTGTGTGACTTTGAATAATCCTCACCTCCCTCTCAGTAAGTGTCAAAACCCTGGATGGTATGAGGGCCCTTCCCTCAAAGTTTCTGCTTTGCACTGTTCCATGCAGAAGATGCCCTTTGAGGTGACCCTGGAGATGTTGAACAATCTGCACTTGCTCAGCAAGCATGGCCTTTCCATTGTTGTTCAGCTTTTTGCCCTATGAAGCACAGCTGTCTCCTCCTTCTCCTTGGTGAAGGAAACCTTGTTGTAAAAGTGGGTTATTCCCACCAATTGCCTCAAGAATGCAATGTCCTAATCAAATGTTAGATGGGGTTACAATGCAGGCATGCACAGTATCTATCACAGATTTAGTGTTTCAAGCATAACCTACAGAAGGTTCAACCATTCCTTACAAAAATGGCACCATTGGATAGCCCTTGTCAAACGCTTTCTGGTGATACCCATATCATTATATAATACCAACTCCTTGCTGAGATATTCACCAAACAAACTATGCTATATACATAACATTAGTCATAAGGTCTAGACCCCTTCTTCAAGGGCCTAGACCACTTACATCATAGATCACAAGATCTTACATCATACTGATGTCATTGTGGGTGTATAGGAAAGCACCTTATTGTTAGAGGTCAAGGTAGCAGGCAAGCTCCCAAAGAATAATATGGACAATAAGAACAATAAAGACAATAGGAACAATAAGAGTCTATAATTAGTACAATAGTGTCTAGGGTCCTATGTAGTGTCTGGGGTACTTAGAACACATGTATATAAGTAGGCAAGCTGGTGGCTATAGTGCCCCAGACTTAACAATATCTTTGTTGATTCATATCACTATCTATCATCTTACTAAGGCTTACTCCTGATCTCTGATCACCTTATCTACCTCACCTACCCTATTGATAAAAAGTCACAAGGTAAGTTGTGATATTTGTGACAGTATCTCATGCTTGGAGCTATGTAGAGGGGTGTTGCAGTCATGATCAGCTTGAGGCATGCTTGTATCATGAGTTACAGTGCTGCAAGGTGCCTGTTCCTACCATTTCTCATGTGGTGAGCCTTGTCAACAATGATAGTCAGGTAACTCTTGTTGAAGCAGAAACATTGGGGGACTGCTGAGGAGTCCTAGCAGCAAAAAAACAAATTGATTACACAAGAAACTGAGCTAGAAATGAGAGAACAAGCTGTGGATAGCTATAAGAGACTAGAAGTCCCAAACTTGTCCACAGGTGCAACTACACTACCTGATCACATGACATGTTGATCTAAGTGTCCTGTGCTATCTACAAGTCCACAAACCACAACACAAGTCCACAGGACTGCCAGAGCACAACTGAGTGCACACAACTCTGCAAGTCCTCAGTGCACTCCTAACAACTCTGGTCAAACATAAGCAGTGATGGACCTGGCTTGGGATCAGGAACATCCCAGAGGTGCACATTCCTCCCAGTGGCTGGTGACCAGTGTGTGGCCTTTATTTCCTTCAAAAGGACCTACAATTGGCCCTGGTCAGCAGTGCTAAGAAATATGGCAGGAATAACATATGGCATGGCTAACAACAATAATATGGTTGTGCTTCTTTTATTTTGACATTTGGTAGGGGCCAGAGAGGCCCAAAAAGGCAGTCCCATTGGTCAGACTATTGTACACATAGATATCCATGCTTTTTGGGAGGAGCAATGTCTTTAGCTCACTGACTCATTGTGCTATGAGTATACTAGGGCAAATGATGAGGTGGGGGAGAAAAGGAATTTGTGTGGTGCATAAAATATGAGGCTGCTCAACTGATATAGGGTTTTAGCCAGGAGATGACCTGTGAGAAAAAGTACTTACCCAATACTGCTGGCAGTATCTGGCCACAGTGCTGCAACCAGATTGTGTGATTTAAGAATGCAATGAATGCAATGGCCTGCACAGTCTTCTCCAAGCCAACCTCATCTGCAATGAGGACACCTCTCATCCCATCTACATTTTCCATGCATTTGAACAGGCTCCAAGCAATGGAATAAGCACTAGCCAGCTGGTGCTAGTGAAATTTCATTTCACTCAAGCCTGAGTGATTGCTCTTGTTGATATTTGCTTGAGTGAAAAGCCCTGGTTCATCCCATGGTGAGATCCTGGACCTGTGATAGTATTGAGCCATGAGAACATGTTATAAAAGCTAAATACCTGTGGTATAATACATTGAAATGCAGGGGAAGACCTGCTTTGAAGCCAAGGTGCTGGCTTAGTGTCTTGGTATTCATGTAGCATTCAACCTCCATGCCAAACTTCTCCCCCTCTTTGGCATTGCCAAAAAGCTCCTGGTGCAGGAGAACAGGCAAGATCAGTGGCTCAACTTCAACCATATTCTCATTATTCTTCTCAAAGTACTTCTCATATGTCACAAGGGGCTCTGTGATATCTTCCTAAGTAGCCAAGGCCTGCAATGTGCTAGCATGTGCTTTTTCCAATCCTGTAGCTAGGTTAGTCAGGAGAACTACAAAACAGCCTCAGAGTGGCATATATACATCTTTTGGTAGTGGGCTATTTCTGGACAAGGTTTGTACCCAGGTTTTCCATGGTCTCCTCCAGCTGTGCCAGCATATTGTTAGCTTTGGCAATGTTGCCCATGGTGCTGAACAATTCAGCACATTTTTTCCACTTTGCAATAGTGCAGATGGTATGCTTGACCTGTGCCTTTGTTGGCTTGTCTTCCAAAGCTAGACTGGTAAACTTGTGAACAAAATAAACAAGGTTGAGAAATATATTCAAATGCAACTTGAGCTGCCTTTTCTTTGAAGCCTAAGACTTGGATGTAGATTGCATTCCAAGATCTTGCACCAAACACTTGGAGATGTTGACACAAATCAAAACTGAGTAATGAAGAGCCATTTACAAAAGCTTTGTTGCCAAAAGATTTGAGTCCCAGAGCATCTATGATAAGAGGAAGGTATGTGTCCAAGTTAGACCAGGATGCATCAATATCATCTCCACTACTCAATAGCATCATTGGGTGAATCTCACATTCCTTGAGCTTGTTGATAATGGTGCTGTGGATCCCCCATCTATTCCAGTTCTTGGCTACAAAATTGTTCCATACTTTGTAACCAGAACAAGAGCTACCACCCTTTGTCCTTGTCAAAAACTAGATCTTGTTCTTCTCCAACCCAAGCTGATTGTACTTGAAGAAGTAGGTTTTGATGTCAATTGCATCCTAGTGTATCCGACCAGAAGAAAGATCCTTGTTGTCTTCAGGGAACAGGCCATGCTTAATCCCAGATTTGTTATAGTGATATCTGCCTTTATATTACTAGAATATTATGGATGTTGAACATATCAGTCTTATTCCAAGAGCTAATTATTCAAGGGGCTTATACTAACAAGTCTTCAAGCAGCTCAAGTCTAAGATGCCTAAATACTTATCTGAGAGCAAGAGCTTATCAGGAAGACAAGTTGTATGTATAAGCCTCCACTTAACCAAGCAGAAACTTGGGGGGTTTCTGTTGGTGGGGAGTCAATCTTATATGCAAGTTGTAGTACCTAAATATAAGGCTATAATGTACAGATATAACAATCAAAGAAGTATAGAAGCTGTACTATTTTGAGAATAGAAATCTATAAATAGAAGCTATTTATAGAACATTTTCCTGTTACAAGTTTATATAATCAAGTCAGGAATTTACTTGATTACTAAGCAATGAGTAAGCAGATGACAAATCAAAGATATTCAAAGTAAGGTAAAATAGATCATAACAAATTGGTTTTGCCAGACTATTATGATTTACTTTATTTACTTCAAATTACTATTGATTTATCATCACTTATTCATTGCTTAGTAATCAAGTAAACTCCTGACTTGATTATGTAAACTTGTAACAGGAAAATGTTCTATAAATAGCTTCTATTTATAGATTCCTATTCTTGAAATAGCCCAACTTCTATACTTCCTTACTTTTATATTGTACTTATGCTTCTATTCTTCCTTGATTGCTATTTCTATATTTCATAGCCTTATATTTAGACACCACAACTTGTATATAAGGCCAACTCCCCAAGTGTCTGCTTGGTTAAGTAGAGACTTATACATACAACTTGTCTTCCTGATAAGCTCTCACTCTCAGACAGGTACTTAGGCATCTCACACTTGAGCTGCTTGAACACTTGTTGATATAAGCCCCTTGAACAATCTGCTCTTGGAATAAGACTGATATATTCAGCATCCACCACATCCTAGTGATACAAAGGCAGATATCACTATAACACAGGCAGGCCACTTCCATGGGGCTTTATCAAGGGCATAGAGTTGGATGAGTGCACTAGCAGCAGTGTGACTAGGCATGGTTGGAGTGCTTATCCACAAAATAGACACTAGATATTTATCTATTAAAAGAGGAGGTACCATTCCAGGCAGAGTAATGAAAAATAGGCAATAGTGTGTCAGGTATGGAATGCAGGGAGACAGAGCATTGCTTTTTGCCAGTAGATTGGTACCACTTGTTCCCACAACCTCAATCTAGAGAAATGGGACTAGACTGGCTCACAATGGCAATGGGATTACTCACAGAGTTCTCAGGCCTGGTAAGCTGTCCCCAGAGTAGCTTGTTTATCTAGCAGAAAGTGATTAGAACAATCCCTGTGCTGGGCATATGCATTCATCCCAGTTGACTGGTGCAATTTCTGACAGGAGAAGGATGCATTCAGTAACTGGCTAGCTACCATCTGTGATCTCTGACAAAAAATTGGTTTATTGAAACTGATGGATGAGTCAAGTTGTTGGTGTGGCAAGAATTTGCACATGCACCACTGCCTTCAACATGCACTATCCCAATATTGGATAACTGCATGCATTGCAGCTGGCCACCATCTAGAATTGATGAGTAGATTGGTGACATGAAGGCCCATACACTCACTATCATCTTTGACAAACACCACCCTGTTAATTGAACCAATGTATTGGTGGGCCATACAGGAACTGTACATGTGCTACCACCATCAATAAATATCCAGAACTAACTCCAGGCTGGATAGATCCACATTACACATACAAATAGAACTTCCAGTTACTGCTTGTAATCTCCAACAGATTTGCTGCTGTAATAAAATAAAGAATTCCCACATCTATCTATCAACAATAATGTGAGCATATTGGAGAATATAATACAACATGCATATTGTGCTTACTATATTGAAAAACCACTGAATTGGCTTAATAGTGGAATAGGAACATACATATGTGTGTTGTCATCAACAATTTACCAGGACCATCCCTGCTTAGAATGTGAGCATGCTGGCAGGGGACACTACAAATGGGCACATACATTATGCACCAAGAATTTGTACACTACTAAATTTCCAAAAATATTAGACATTTTTGTGGAACATCAGTTGCTGTGGGTATTTTGCCATTGATGGGTATCCCAAGCAGAATTTTTCTTTTATTTCATAAGTCAGTTCCACCTTCAATGTATCTGTAAACCAGTGGAAGTGATTGAAACTACCCATTATTATAACTAACTATCCATATTTATATTTCTAGTATAGTTATTAATACAGCAGGTTGGTCTAATGTGAGAGAGCAGACAGGAATGTAGTTGGGGCTCATCATTCTCCTTCAGAAAGATATGCAGGGCAGGTTGTCTTAAAGCAACCTATGGCCAGTGGGTGAATGCTGCACTCTTGTTTGCTATTGGCCATATTTTGTCCACATGAGTATGAGACATCTAACTCCACTATTTTAACTGCTTTCAAAGCTTCCTTTGAATGTTATCTATAAGCTCTGGATTCTTCTCATTCCTCTCCAAGATAATCATCCATCTACTGTAGTATTGTGCATACACATATTGGATTGCAGTTATTGTGGTCTGACCAAGTTGAGAGAAAAGCCAGTCAAAGCTCATTCTCCAAACATCCTTGCTTGCACTCTTGTACCAGACAGCATTGAAAACCTGTGAGAGTTGTAGAGTTTTGTATGGTACCTCAGAGCTGGAGCTTTTTTGGATGTCATTGAGCTTCAAGTAAGATGGATTGGTGATTCTGTGGAGATTGGGCAATTTTGAGGTGATATTGATGACATAATTGTCACCAGAGGTTAGAGACTACAGCATCAATATTCCCAGACTCATCATCTTGAGGAGGGATGTTACATTCCTTGAGGTCAGAGCCATCATCATATACCAGAGGTACCAGCAAATTGCCCTGTACTGCAAGATTAAACAAATTCAGTTCTTCCTGGCCAGTGGTATTGTAGTATGAGAGAGCCTTCCATTTGTTTATTATAGAGTGCTTAGCTCTTATCATTTCCTTGTCAATTATGCCAACCTTTGTGTGGGTGGCTTTGATTTCCCTAAGATTGGCCTTGAACCAGTATTCAAAGGCTGGATGTGAAAGAATAGGACCTGGGGCTCAGAGGCACAGGATGGCTTAGAGCATGAGCCTTTGAAAAAAAACACAATCATGTGGGTTGTAAGGCACTAAGTGGGAATTAACCCAGGTCAGTAGCATCTGCCTCCATTAGATTCCTGCATGCAAGCCTGTTATTAGGGTGGGAGTGAAGGCTATTCAAGAGCCATACACACATATCATAGATAGTCCATTGGCCTGTATGAAGAGAACCTTGCTAGTGGCTTGAATGCAAAGGATGCAGAACTCCCTGCAAATGGTGATTATTAATTGGAGGCAATACAAATGCAGTCTGACTCACCACCACACTCTGTGACTAAAGCTACATAGCCCATTTCTGATTATGCTATGTTGAAATTTTGTAAGAACTGATGTGGCATATTGGTATAGAACACAAACCTCCAGTGCACTGGAGTGGACCTTTTCCTTGGCTTTCTTATAAAGTGTGAAGGTATTGGATATGAGCCTGATTGGATGGTTTGGCTGCAGTGCTTCCTTTGTTGTAAGGAATTTGGAGTGTTTGTCCCTCCTGGTGGTATACAACCATTTTGTCAGTTGTATAGGCCTGCATGTAAGCTGCACAGTAGGGGCCCTGTGCTCAGGCCCCAGGTGTAATGTGAAATCCACTGACAGCTATGAGGTGACTGGCCAAGTCTCTTGAGTATTTGTTCAAGTTGATCTGTGTAATCCATTTGGCTTGTTCATGTTGGATATACAGGGCCTGTCGCATAAGGTCATGGTGGCATGCAGTCATCCACTACAAATACTTCTTGCTCATACTGGCTATCTTGATTGCCACATTGACATAACCCATCCAAGCTTTCTACCTCTAATACAAAATATGCTGTATGCCTCATCACATCTTGCAAGGCCAATAATGCTGTCCAAGTTACCAAATCACTCCAACACATGACTGGCCAGTCTCTATTTTCCAAAACTGTTTGTAAGGCACTCAAAATAGCAGGAATGAAGGCTGTAGTGAAGAAGAAAAGGCCTAGACTTACCTCTGTACACAGGAGGAAAAGAATGGAGTGGGCAGAGACACATGCAGAGTGGACAATGGCAGACTGGAAAAGGGTTGTTTGGTCAGATGAGTCCAAAGTGAATAGGTTGGGGTCAGATGGGAGAGTTTGGGTCTAGAAAAAAGCTGGAGAAGGGCTCAATGATAGGCTGGTACAGAAAACTCAAAAGTTTAGAGGAGGTTCTATCATGGTCTGGGGCTGTAGGTTGTGGGAAGGGCCTGGGTTATCATGCAAAATCAATGGGAAGATGGATGCTGACTTTTTTGTCACCATTTTGGAGGATGAACTCAACAGGAGTTTGGAGTGGTATGCCAAAGAGGTAGGGAATATTGTCTTTCAACAAGACAATAATCCCAAACATAGGAGCAGGAAAGCCCAAAACTGGTTCAGAGATGCTGGGATGGAGGTTATCATATGGCCCCCACAGTCCTCAGACCTCAATCCTATTGAACATCTTTGGACTTTGTTACCCGGGTTAGGGGTCCACTCCTGAGTTGCAGAATTGGGATCACAAAGGGTGTCTATATAGACTTGTTCCCTTGTGTCTTACTATCTGACTTGGAGATGGGCTGAGTCAATCTCTGAAGCTCTCTCAAGCGAACAGATATGAGACAGAACAGTGTATAACACTAAGCTAAAGTTACAGATGAATGTAGCTAGGTTTATATACCTGTAGGTGTCTACTATTTATAAGTACCCTGGGTAAGTACTTAGTCAGAGCGAGTCATAAGAAGGTGGACCCAGGTAGATAGAAGGCTTCCTGTGAGAAATAGAAGTTTGGGTGTGAAAAGGAAGTGTAAGTGTGTGAGAGTGTCTGTTACTAAAGGGGAAAAAGCATATGGTACTGTCCATCAAGAAGGTGGCTAAGACCTAAGTATAGTCCGTTTCTAGGGTTCTGATAACAGACTTACCTCAAGAAGAAGCTGGGGGAGTATGATACTCCTCCTGATGGAGTAGAGGAGTTGTGGGATAGAGTGGAGATAGTGTGGGATAGAGTGGAGGTAGTGTGGGATAAGATTCCACCACAGGTGTGTCAGGATTTAATCAGGAGCATGCCTGATAGGGTTAAGGCAATACTGAGGGCAAAGGGGGGCTATACTAAGTACTAAAATCCTGATTTCATATAATAATTATCAGAGGGACGAAACTGTTCCAATGAGTGGAAATTATTAAATAATTCATAGCATACCCAAATCAGGACATTATGTAATGCTGTTGATATCCGTTTGTAGCTATGTTTGAGCACTATCTACAATTTAAATATGAAGTTCATACCTTTTGTGGTTGACTAGTTATTTGTGAATTAATGCAATGTGAAAAAACATTGGAACAGTTTTGTCCCCTACTGTAGGCAAACAGGAGATCTAGACAGAACAGTGTATAACACTAAGCTAAAGTTACAAGAGGTGTGTGGTTACTCTGATATACTTCTTAGATGTAGGCTGTGCTATCTAATTATAAGTACTCTGGGTAAGTACTTAGTCAAGGTAAGTCATGAGAAGGTGGACCCAGGTAACAGAAAGCTTCCTGTACAAAAGAAAAGTGTGGAGTGGGAGAAAAGGAAGCAGTGGTGTGGGAGTATTAAAGAAAAGAAGTTATTCTACTGTCTTTCTGGAAGGTTGCTAACACCTATTTATAGTCTTTATCTAGGGTTCTGATAACAAATGTGGTGTAGTTTTATGCCCTTGAGTATTCCCCACCATATCCAGGATACCCATCAAATTCAATGGTGGTAACTTCAAAGCATATATTGAAGCCTGATTGGATATTTCAGCCCATATGCCTTCTCCACCTAAAAAGCCTGTCATTGTTCTTGGATTGCATGTAGTGTGATCTCTGCCCCAAGATCTATCACAATCTTGCCACTATGAGAAACCACTACTTGATAAATCCTACATTCCTGTCAGCAACTCTCTAGTCATGGATCTTCCACCTACCAGCTGCTTTTCTGATCTCTATAAAGATATGCATGCTGCAATCCCAATCCAAATGTCTGGAGTCAATGACTCATGACTAGCAACATCATAGGTGATATCAACACAGTGGCATATTCATATTCAATGCACACCCACAGGAAATTTATGAGCCTATAGTGCTCAGCCTAATACAAAAGAGTTTTCTCATCTTCTTACTCTGGTAAAAAAATACTATCATGACATATGCAACACTTTTTTGATGAAGCATCAGACCTAGTTCTTCAAATCATCAATATACCCAATTCTGCCAAAGGATAGGTTGGAACTTATTTATCTACAAACCAATTACTGACAATATTCAGAGGAATTGTCAATGACCCCTTATATGCACACCAAAATACAACAACAATAGACAAATACATCCTTAAAGTCTCACATTTTCTTGGATTCCTAATGTGCAACAAGCCAGATTATTATCTGGATCTTCCACCCTCCCTGATAACTTTTCTGGCATCCTCTCTGCTCCTTTCTTTTTGAAAAGCACTCTTGGGTTGATAAGTGTACCAACTTGATTCATGAAATCTTACTTGGTCTTTGGACTACTGTTTGGTATTGTACCAAGAGAAACTCTATTGGTGATCCCACTATCTGCTCTCTAGCCCTCTCTACCCTCTACTGTGAGGGCAACCTAGAGTAAGAGAGAAGTGCAACACAAATGCACATGCTCAGACTATGCAGGGAAATCCTCAGAGAAATGAATGAGGAAGTCCCTGATTGCTATGCAAGCTATAGGAGCAGTGGCTGAACTACTGTATAGACTAAATGATAAATAAATGAAAAGGAGACTAAGGAGTAGGTGCATGCATGTGCAACTGTAGGGCAGGAAAGTGTGTCATGTGATCATGCTTGGGGATGTATTGAGCACAGGAAGTGGGTGCTTGCACACCAGTGTCAAAGAGGCATTGGCAGGCAACTCCAGGCAATGGTGAGAGCTGGGGAGACTTGTTGAAAATTGAATGTTGCAATGCCTCAGATAGGTGTTGGAGTGCCTGAATTGCAATGAGCTCATAGCTGCTTGGCATGAGTTGTTTGTGTTGTCATTTCAATGTCATATTTTTGTAGTTGTCTTATATCTATATATTTGTCTCAACTTGTGTATTTAGTAGGCTCCACTTGTATTCTGGTGCCCCAGTTCTTTTTCATGGGCTCCAGGTATGCTTTAATCTGTAGTCACCATACATGTACTAAACTAGTTCTTTTTTGTGGGCTCCAGCCACATTGAATTGTATTATATTCTCTCCATCATCTGCGCAACCTGTATTCTCATTAGGTTATGGGCCCTGGCACTGAATTGTCTTCTGAAACTTTGCAGTTTCTGAAGCTTAATGGAACTAACTACTACACATGGTCTGACAATATGAAGGCCGCTCTTCAGGCAAAGTCCCTCTGGGGGATTGTCATGTGCCGTGAATGTTGTCTACCTGTCCCTCCTCTCAAATTTCCCAAACTCACTGACATTCATACTACTAAAATAGCTTGGTTGAAATCCAAACCTGTCACTGAGTTATCAGAGAAAGGGAAGGAAAGGGATTTTGATATGGAGGTCCTTGTAGTTCTACAATCAAGTGAATATAAGAACTGGCAGTTAGTTGTTGATCATTATGAGAAGTGGTTGAATTGAGATGATGCGGCAATGGGCTTGATGCGAAATGCTATTGAGTATACTCAGTGTGAGTCCATTGTTGATATAGAGCATGCTGATGAATTATGGGAATACCTTCGCACAAGCTATGTTGATCAGCATAGTGGTATTAATGTCCATTACCACTATCAACAGCTCTATTCAAGAAAGTGGGACAGCACTTCATCCATTTCTGATCATATCAGATTCTACCTAAACATTCATCATCGCTTCATAGCGGCTGGCCATCATGTTGATGATGTCACTGTCATTAATGCCCTCCTCTTATCCCTTCCTTGTACTCCCACTTGGGAGATAGTTAAGCAGAGTCTTTTACTATGAGGAGAAGCACTCACTATTGAAGCCATTACCACCAAGTTGATCATTGTTTACAATTGTGTCACTCAGGAGGATCTTGCTGATGGTGTCAAAAAAAAGGCTAAAACCTTGGCATTGATAGCAAAGTCTGATTCCTTGAAGAAGGGTAATAGTGGCGGTAACAATCAGAGTGGGGGAAAGAAGCAAAAGGAGTCAAAGAAAGATTGTGCTAAGCAGTTAGCCAAGCCCAATGACACTTGTGATATTTGTGGGAAAAAAGGCCACTGGAGTCCTGTTTGTCCAGATAAGCCAAAGAAGTCCAATGAATCAGCTCACCTTGTGGTTGACAAATTGAAGTCTGCTTCAGATTGAGAAGTTGGTAAAGTCTTCATTGCTGCCGATTCTGATAACTTGCACCCAGGCCTGCTTCTTGACTGTGGTGCAACTTGCCATATGTTCACAGATTGCAAATATTTTGACCAATACAAAGAGCTGCAAGATAGTCACATCACTGTTGGGGGATCTCATGAAATACCTGCTAAAGGATATGTTTCAATTTGATTCCATGCACAAATTAATGCCAATAAATCCTCTGACATTACCTTGGACAATGTCCTTCATATTCCATCCCTTGGGACAAATTTGGTTAGCATGGGGACTTTGCAGCAAAGTGGGGCCAAGATTGTGGGTGTTGATGATGGCATCACAGTTACTATGAGTGATGATCAGCTATTTCATGCAAAGCTGATCAGATCAAAAGGTACATTGTACTCTATACAATGTGCTGAATTAGCCGAGTATGCCTATGTTGCCAGTGGGACTATGCATCTATGGCATTGATGGATGGGGCACTTGAACCCTTTGGCTATTTGTTCTATGGGGGAACAAGGTTTGGTTAAAGGATTCAAGATATCTGAACCTACTGAATTTGATCGTCTGTGTGTGGGTTGTGCTCATGGCAAATCCCATCAACTTCCTCTCCCTGATTCAAGTTCCACTCAATATTCAAAAATGGAGCTGCTTGTAATGGATCTCACTGGTCCGATGAATGTTCCCTCTTGGGACAGGAACTTGTATGTGCTTGTAGTTGTTGAGGCAAGTTGCCAATATCCTGTTGCAAAGTTGTTAAAGAAAAAAGAAGATGTTGGGGAGGCTGTACAAGATGTGGTCACTATGTTGGAAAGGCAATCTGGTCTCAAAGTACATCATTTTCAAAGTGATAGCGGGACTGAATTTGTAAATTCTACAATGAACAATTTCTGTCAGTGCAATGGCATCATACATGAAACAACAAATCCTTACCTCCCGGAGCAAAATGGTATTGCCAAGTGTGCAATCACTATCTTCATGGAAATGGTCTGCAGCATGCTTCACTCTGCAGGCATGCCCCTTCAGTATTGGGGGGAGGCCTTCCTGTATGCCGTTCACATCAGATCTTTGTCACCAACTTCTGCACTGAAAGGGATGGTACCTTATGAAGCCTGGACTGGCTGGAAGCTGGATATTTCACATCTTCAAATTTTTGGCTCTCATGGATGGGCACATGTACCAAAAGCAGTTAGGCATAGTAAATTGGAGTCACAAGCTGTGCAGGTACAGATGTTGGGTTGGTGGACTGACGAAACAAAAGGCTATTGGTTGGAGGATCTGGAAAATGGGACATTAATCACCTCCCATGATGTTCAATTTAATCAGGATGTCACTCCAAATGATCTCACCTTGATTGACCTAGACTTGCCTGTCCCCTCAGCTGGAGAAATAGACGAGTTTGTTGATGAAGCCATTGGACTTCCGGATAGCACTGTTGACATTGCTATAACTCCTGTTGTCGAAACCACAGATGCTCCATCGATCTTGCCCCTATCTGAATCACCTATTCCTACCTCATCTGAGGTCCCTGTTCAGCCTCCTCCAACTACACCACCATCCAAACCTGTCCCTGTCCAACCTCCTCCTGCGCCAAAAAAGTCCAAGAAGTGGCAGGCTTTGCCACAACATGACTCTTCTGGTTGTGAACGCAAGCCTACCAAACATTATGGCTATGGTGACAGTGCTCATATGGCTTTTGTTACCATTAATGGAGAACCGGACTCCTATGCAGAGATGTTGAGGTCCCACAATGCCAAAGATTGGAAGCATACCATAGAGGGGGAGTATAATCAGCTAAAGGAAAAGGGAGTTTTTGAGTGGATTGATGACTTACCTGCTGGCAAAAGGGTTGTGGGAAGCCGTATTATTTACAGGGAAAAGCTTGACGGCCATGGGAACCACATAAGGTTCAAGACACGCATTGTTGCCCATAGGTTTGCACAGGTCCCTGGCGAGGACTTTACTGACACCTTTTCGTCTGTTGTGAAATTCACCACTCTTTGTGTATTTCTGTCTCTAGCTGCTTTTCTCAACTTCGACATCCATCAAATTGATATTGTTGGCACATATTTGCAAGGCAACCTTGATGAAAAGATATTTATGGAAGTGCCAAAAGGGGTCAAGTATACAAAGTGCGAGGGGCGGTATTGGAAACTGAAGAAAGCACTCTATGGGTTAAAGCAGGCAGGGAGGCAATGGAAAAAGTGGTTGCATGAAGTTTTGATGAACCTTGGTGATAAGCCAATTTTGGGTCTACACCTAAAATACACCAATTTTACCGGTTTTATTACTATAAAATCCATGGCAATGCATCTATGAACCTCAGAGAGGATTGGGACCTATCCCGAGGTTGCCAGTTCAACTGTACATAGGGTGTTTGTGCCCTAGCATATGCTTAATAGTGTCTAAAATCACGCAAGGGATAGTCTTTATGGCAGAACTCAGTAAAAGGCAGACATTCCGGGCAATTGCTAGAGGATTCCAGGCTGTACATAGCTTGCCAAACCAACCCAGGTCGCAATCAGGGAGGGCTGTGCATGAGATAAATTGAACTCCGAGACCATGAGTGAGCCAAACCAGCTTGCATGAACTTTAGAATATTCCAGAGACATGAAATGAGGTTATGCAGACAGGCAAAACCCTTAGAAACAGAGCACGGGCAACGGAACAAGCTTCCTAACATTGGAATGGCGCCTCTGAGCATTAGAAATGTCCCAACAAACTATTATGCACTAATTAGGTGTACTTTGTGGGTCTGCAATGCTATGGAACCGTTTCCCCAAAGAAGAGTTCAGTAGGCACAGAACAATGGAAACCATCTCCAAAACCAGATAGACATTTTGATCTGAGAGCTCAAGCATACATCATCAAGCGTTTGCATTCCCAATGACCTAGTAGCAACGGCTGGACTGCCATTGACTCGAAAAATACCTTCCAAGTACTTCAGACACTTGCAGTAATGCAGAAAAACATTCTAAAATATTCTATCCTTTTGTTTTACAACAGACTGAATTTCCTGTTATTTCATATCTCTCTGTTTTGTCTATTTTAGTTTTGTATCTCTCTCAATATAAAAATACGGCTGCAGGCCTCTGAGGAGAGCAAGAAGGGCTTCACCCCAACTTCTCAGCAGAATACTTTGCAGCTGTGATCAAGAATGGTTTAGATTTATTTTGTGTGAATTGTTTAAGTGAAACTAGTCTTCAGGAAAGTTTAGAAAGAGTATTTGAAAGAAGAATCACCTTGAGCTTGCTTTTGTGTGATTTCCTAAGAGCCTACAAAGCAGAGGGATTTAGACTTGAGATTCCTCCGAGTCCACTCCTAAATCAGAGACAGAACAGACTAAGCCAAGTGGGTCTTGAGCTTGAGTTTGTCCCCCAGAGTCCAGAAGAGTTGTAATCAAGTGGGTCTTGTATTATACTCAAGTTAGAGATCAGATTGTGTACAGTTATCCAGGACTATCCTAGTCAATAACTGTGTCATTTTGGAGCTCTATAAAATCGGTTTCTTTGATTCTGTCTGTCAGATCTGCACCCCCTCAAACTTGCTTTGGCAAACAATTACTCTTTGACATATCCTACCCTATACCTTTGCCCTAAGCTCCCACACAAGTTTAGTGATTGTGTTTGAATTTTGAGAGTTTGAGTGTTGGGTTTAGTGTGAAAGCTTCCCATCCTTGTCCCCTCAGTGTTGTGCTTCCCCACCCTTGCCATTGAGTTTGTTTTTCAGTGTTTCATTGGGTTCCTTCAAACCTATGCTGATGACTGTCTCTACATATTGCAACAGGACAATCAAATTGTTCTCATTGTCCTTGTCTATGTCGACGACATAGCTGTGGCTGGTCCTAATACATGTAAGATCATGTCCTTTAAGAATGATCTTACTAATGACTTCAAGATCACCAACATTGGCAAGTTACACTATATGCTTGGCATTTGAGTTGTTCAAGACCAGCCCAACCAAAGGATTTATCTCAACCAATCTACATATATTCACAAAATAGTGGCTAGGTTTGGTATGCAGAACTCCCACCCTATGTTGACCCCTTTGGCTGTCAATCATGGACTTTCCACTACTCAATCTCCCACCAATCCCAATGAATGCCAAGCATATGATGAATATGCCAATGGCATTCATTACCTGTTGCTCATGGGATCCCTTCTCTTTGCCATGCAAACTCGACCTGACATACAGTTTGCTGTGTCACTTGTTGCACAGTTTGCTAGTAATCCTGGCATTCCCCACCTTGCATCTGCCAAATGTGTTCTCTGTTATTTGAAGGGAACTGTTGATTTATTGTTGGTATTAGGTTGATGGAACAAAGGGTCATTTGACCTTGTTGGATGGAGTGATTTGAGTTGGGCACAGGACCTGGATTCACAGAGGTCTGTGAGTGGTTATGTTTTTGATATTGCTGTTGGATCTGTCTTGTGGTCTTCCAAGAAACAGAGCGTTGTTACCACTTCTTCTGTGGAGGCCAAATATGTTGGATCAGCAAATGCAACCAAGGAAGCCATATGGCTTTGTACCCTCTTGAAGGAACTCAATTTTCCCCAAACAACTGCCACCATCATACATGCCAACAATCTAGGTTGCATAGCTTTGGCTGGCAATCCAGTCTCTTACTCCCGTGCCAAGCATATCAACATTTGTCACCATTTTATTTGCAAACATGTCGAAAGAGGAGAGGTAAAACTAGTCTATGTGTCTACTAAAGACATGCTAGCAGATATTTTCATGAAAGCACTGCCCCATGATGCCTTCATCAGGTTTCAAGCCAACCTAGGTGTATTGTTCAACATCACATCAAGGGGGAGTGTTGAAAATTGAACATTGTGATGCCTCGGGTAGGTGTTGGAGTGCCTGAATTGCAATGAGCTCATAGCTGCTTGGCATGAGTTGTTTGTGTTGTCATTTTGATGTCATATTTTCATAGTTGTCTTATATCTACATATTTGTCTCAACTTGTGTATTTAGTAGGCTCCACTTGTATTCTGGTGCCCCAGTTCTTTTTCATGGGCTCCAGGTATGCTTTGATCTGTAGTCACCATACATGTACTAAACTAGTTCTTTTTTGTGGGCTCCAGCCACATTGAATTGTATTATATTCTCTCCATCATCTGTGCAATCTGTATCCTTGTTAAGACTCAGGGCAACCAGGGGGGTGATAGGAGCAGAGGGAGGAGTGTAGGGAGGACTTGAGGGTCCCCTTACATCTACCAAGATGGATGGCTTGCCTATCCCAAAGATGTCACCAGCAAGATAGCCTATTTCACTTATTGCATACATCTCACTATGCTCCAGGAGATATATTCTCATGGAACTGATGGATCACTTGAACATTGCAATGCAATATCATGTTGGTTCACTGAAAAACACAAGTCTACTTTCAACCCTCTCCAATTGCTCCAGTATAGAGCTATAGCAATTGCTTTAGCTACAACCAACCTGCCAGTTATATGGTGGAATGATACAGAAAACTGGACTGAACTCATATATCAAGGTTCAAGAATAACTCTCCAGGGCATCAAAAATGCAGTCAATGCACTGACTGAAGAGCTGATTGATGTCTGGGAACACCAGGTCCTCCTTGGCCTGGATATCCAAGTTGACTACAACCAAATTTCAGACCAACTTGATTCCGAGAGTGTTGGATATTCTTTTATCTCTGATGACTGCAATGTTGTTCAGGAATATTCCATGCAACTTCTTGATGCCATATCAACTAGTCCATCACTATTGAAAAGGTTTATCAAAGGATACCTTGCCAACAACTGACCCATCTGGAATATGATAGCTGCATAGGAATGGCTCAATCATTACACTCATTTTACAAGGCTTCTTATGTTCAGGTCCCATATGATTGGTAGGTCACCCAGTTAAGGAACAGAACTCACCTGCCTTTCCTTTCAAAATACACCTACACAGCCTGTACAGGGAATGTTAATGATGCATGAAAATCTTGTGCTGCTTACCCAGTTTCGCAAGGGTACTACCTTGAATGGCCATGATAAGCTGATCCTCCATGGCCAGGATGAAATTGGACATAACCTTTTCATACACCTTTATTCACTATACAACAACCAATTGTTCATCAACAATGACAGGCTTTTTAACACTGATAATCTCTCTCAGGGGCTTAAACATGCATTGCAAACTCATGTTGGCTTTGACATTGGAACACAGGGTTGGTGTCATATTGTATGTGCTTTCCAACACAAGTTAAACTCAGGTCTCTTTGAGCTTATTGATGATAACAAGCACAAATCCATAATAGTCTTGCAGTTTGGTCATTCTTGTCAGACTAAAAACAGAATCTATGGATTAAGTCCAGAAATGCTTACTGCTGGGTTATCTGAAGACATTCTGCTGCTCTATATCAAAGTCAGCCATTTATGGCATAGGACTTTGGACCTTCCACCAAATGACCCATTTTATTCCTGTCATCAAGCCATTAAAAACCATAAAGCCTCAACTAGCAGACCACCTTCCCCTTTATCAAAAACAAACCTCTCAATGAATCTGGACATTGAAAAAGCTGTCTTGGCTGCAATGAATAGGTGGTTTGAGTTCCATCCTTTGGCTCTTGTGTCCAGTCAGTGCCTCCCTCTTATCCCATAGTGCAGTAGCTAAATTCAGCAAAGTAGCCAAGCCCAACAACAATATGGTAAACCCAGCCCCTACTCTATCTACCATACTTCCCCCTGCTGTTTCATCTATCACACCAGAACCTCCCATGAAACAGAACCAGCTAGGCCAGCCAATCAAACACCCCCATTCACCCTTTGTGTCCTCCCCACTTTCCATCAATGTGTTTGTTCCCAAGCCACCTGGTGATCCAGAGTCTACTGGGGCTCCTGGTTTTACTCAACTACCATTTACCTCTCAGGCAGAGGTCTCATACAAGGCACTGGAAAACCTCCACAAAATTCTCCATAGCCCTAAAGCTTTCTAGACATCTCCTTTCCAACTGTAGGCAATCCTAGCAGTAATTGTTTTTCAATCTGACATTCTTGCTATTCTTCCAACAGGATCAGGCAAAACAATGCTAGGGCTCATACCAGCCATGTTAGACAAGTGTGGCCAGACAGTCTTTGTGTGCCAACTAAAATCTCTGATTCATGAGTATCAGAGATAATTTGAGGGAATGGAAATCCCTTTGAAGTATTCACAGCAGGAGAAGGCAAATATCTGAAGATTAGTGCTAAGATTGTCCTCTTGTCTATTAAAGCTGCATACACCTCACACTGGGAAGCTGCTGTAGGTTGTGCTCATGATGAAAATCTTGTAATATGATACCTCCTTGATGAGGGTTATTATTTGTTCACTGCTTCAGATTTTTGACTTGCCCTCTGTGATCTATAGATACTGCATTCATTGGCTGCTCAATTTGTTGTTTTGTCAGACACAGTACCCCTGGCAGCTGAAAGTCATGTCAAATAGCCTTGCAAGTGGTTACCAAGTTATAAGAGCTCCCAGTACCAACTGGCCTGAACACCTCTACCAAATCCTGCCTTGTGTTGCCAGTATATCTGAACTAGGGACTATCATGGATGTGTAATGTCATGATCTGGTCCATGATCCATCAGATAACATAATAACAGATAGTCCAGATGCAGATGCCAGATGCATCTGCAGATGAGTAGCAAAAAAAATACCTGTGCTGGTATATAGTAAAATAGAAGTGTATTTCTGTAGCTATTCTGTGCACTTTGGACCTAAGAAACTATAAAATTGCTTACCAGAGCTTCTTAGATTATTGGATTGATTTCAGTTGGATTTTGGGTCATCTGTGACAATCTGGGTGGCTACTGGTGAAAGATTTTATCATATCTCCTTCAGTTTCTAGTCAAATTACTTGATATTAGGCTCATTCAAAAGCCCTAATCTGTTGTTAAACCTTGAGATAAAATTACATTTTTTTATTTCCATATTTGTAAATTCAGTGTGCTCTTACTCAGAGTCAGAGTCCTCCTCTGAACTACCAGTCTCATTGTAATCTTCTCTGGTTTTTCTGCCCTCCTTTGACTGCTCTCTGACCTTCTTCAAAATGATACCTGCAGCCTTCTCAACACCTGGATTAAGTGGAGAATTAATCCAGGATCTCAGTCCCATCTTGGCCTTAAATGTGTTTGATGACATATTTTTTTTTTTTTTTTTCAACAATTTATAACGTGGTGCGTGGTAGCAGTCCACGGCAGCTATCTACTACAAGAGAGGTAGCTACAAGGTAAACGAGAGTTCACAGATGGACCCCGAAGGGGTCCAACATTGTCCGATGTACTGAGTAAGGGCATCAAGTGCCCGTGAGGGGAAGGGACCAACTAGGATACTAGAAAGAGAAAGGTGAGGAAAAGTACATACCAGCAGGCAGGCTAAG
The DNA here is from genome assembly GCA_004296355.1 of Lepiota venenata. Classification (NCBI taxonomy): domain Eukaryota; kingdom Fungi; phylum Basidiomycota; class Agaricomycetes; order Agaricales; family Agaricaceae; genus Lepiota; species Lepiota venenata. The sequence continues at coordinate 75,493 of RCFS01000047.1, forward strand.
GATGTAGGGAGGGTGGGGAGGAGTGTCGGACAGCAGTACCCCCTGGGTCCGGGGGAAAGGAGAAGGCCAGGGGGTTATCCTGGAGAAACATGACTAGACTGTCCAGGTCTGTGTAATAGTTCGAACCACTGTCCTGAGTCCAGGACCAGCGGCGGGTGTAGAGGGGGCAAGACCAGAGGATGTGGTCGCGCCATTGGAAGGGAAAGCCGCAAGGGCATGCCATTGGTTCATTAGGAAAGAACCAAGATCTGTATTCACCAGTGGGAGCATGGTTGAGTATGCACCTAGTTAATCGGGCAGTGAGGGATGGGGTTTGTTTTGCTACAGAGGACAAGAAGGACCCGTCCTTGAAGTATGAGGGTCGGATGGGCTCGTCACAATGTGAAAGGGGTAGGAACTGTGAGCCCAGTGCGGTCGGGGGGGAGGAGGCAAGCTGCCATTCTCGGATGATGTGTTTAGTGCTTAACTTCCAGATAGACGATGCCCATATTGGGGATGAGGTTGAGTAGGGTGGGTGTGGTTTCGCGGAAGCGAGGGCATGGGCCAGCCCGTGGACTGAAAGTTTCCATCTTGAGAGAGAGTGGGCGAAGGTGACAGAATGTTGTTCTGAGGATTGGAACCAAGGGATGAGGAGGGAGGAGACCTGAAGGGAGGTATGCTGTCCTGAGGAGGGGGAGGGGGAGAGTGCAGCCCACACCGCTGAAGGAGAGTCAGTAAGGAAGAAAAGGGAGGTAATGCTACTGCTAAATAGAGGGAGCAGAGAGGAGATGGCAAAGGAAAAAGCAAAACGTTTGCAGTCTGTACCTGTCAAGGAACCGGCGTTAGTAGAGCCAAGCATACAATCACATTGTCCACAGAAGCAACATAAGAGACTCGGGAGGAGAAGCCAACAAGGCGGGAGGGGGGGGAGGATGAGTCAAAGCCAACTACAAGCGTACACGAAGAGAAAAGGGCCCTAGAGAGTGCGGGGTCAAGAATAGAGTTGCACCAAGAGGACAGGGTGTCCTTGGAGCAGGGGGATGGGGGATTGAGAAAAGTAAAACAATTGGAAAATCGGTCTAGCACGCAATAACCTGGCTCAGCCAGGGGATGGGAGCGGAGAATGGGGTCATTGATGATGGAGGGGAGTGCGGCATCCATGAATGCGAGTGCGGAGCCGGAGGTTTGATGACATATTATGTTGCATAAAATTGATTTGACAATGGCCAACTGATGATGCTAGAGCAAGGGAGTAGATATATATTAGCAATAGTCACAATTAATTACACAATGACATACCAGGTGCACTGCAATATTCCATTGCCATTGTAGCAAGCCCAGGGCACTTCTCTGCTACATTCTCCCACCATTTCATATACCCACCAGCTGCCTTGATTGTGTTTTTTTTTTTTTTTAAATCAACAATTTATAACATGGTGCATGATAGCAGTCCACAGCAGCTATCTACTACAAGAGCAGTGGCTACAATATATAAGAGAGAGTTCTACAGATGGGCCCCTTTGGGGCCCAACATCATCCAATGTACTGAGTGAGGGCTTCAAGTGCCCGTGAAAAGTAAAGAAATGACTGGCTAACCAGAAAAGGGAGGGAGAGGAGAAAACAATGTACCAACGGGCGGGCTAGGTATGATGGAGAGGGATTGGGGAAGAGTGTCTGGCCACAGCACCCCCTGGGTTGGGTGGGAAGGAGAAAGCAAGAGGGTTTTTTCACAGAAAAGAGACAAGGCTGTCAATGTCAGTGTAGTAGTATGATCTGCTGTCCTGAGTCCAGGACCATTGACAGGTGTGGAGAGGGCAGGACCACAGAATGTGGTTGCGCCATTGGAATGGGAAGCTGCAAGGGCAGGAGGTCGGTTCATTGGGGAAAAACCAAGACCTGTATTTGCCGGTGGGAGTGTGGTTGAGGATGCAGTGGGTGAGGCATGCAGCCAGGGAGGGGTTTCTCTTCGAAACCGATGATAGGTAAGAGCCATCTTTGAAGTATGAAGGATGCAGGGGCTTGCCACAGTGGGCTAGCGGCATAAATTGGGAGCCCAGGGCAGGGAGGGCAGAGCCAAGTTGCCATTCGCGGATGATGCCAATGGTGTTGATCCTCCGGATAGAGGAGCCCCACACAGGGGACAACCTCTGGAAGGGTGGATGGGGTTTCATGGAGGCTACGGAGTGAGCCTGTCCATGGACAGACAGGCGCCATCAGGAGAGAGAGTGTGCCACAATGATTGAACAGTTGGGGGACAAAGAGAGCCACGGGATGAGGAGGGAAGCCACATCCAAGGAGGTGTGCTGGCCAGAAGAGGGGGAGGAGGAGAGTGCAGCCCGCACTGCTGAGGGGGAGTCAGTGAGAAAGAAAAGAGAGGAAAAACTATTGCTGAATAGAGGCAGAAGAGAAGATACTAAAAAGGAAAAGCCAAGATGCTCAGCGTCAGTGCCTGTAAGGGAGCCAGTGGCAGCAGAGTCAGAACAGATTAAAACATTGTCCACAGAGGCAACATAGGATACACAAGATGAGAAGCCAACAAATTTAGAGGGAGGGGTGGAGGCATCAAAACCTATTACAAGGGTGGTGGAGGAGAAGAGAGCACGGGAAAGAGCTGGGTCGAGTGTGTTGTTGTGCCAGGAGGAGAGTTGCTCCTTAGTGCAAGGGGAAGGGAGTGCAAGGAAGGAGAACCTGTCAGGGAAGAGATCAAGGAGGCATTTGCCAGGCTTGGCAAGGGGATGAGACCAGATAATAGGATCGCCAACTAAGGAGGAGAGGGCAGCATCCATATAGGAAAGTGCCAAGCCAGCGATGTGTCTTTGGTGGGCAGTGAGGAAAGCCAGTGAGAGGGGGTGGTGTTGGGTGGTGCTCGGGTGGGAGAGGAGCAAGTTGATTCCATGAGTGTGAGGTAGAGAGGCGATCCACATCACCGCCCAAGTGTGAAGTTTCCGGATGTGGAGGTGAATGGGCAGAAGGCCTGCAATGGCTTCAATTCCTTGGGAAGGGGAGGTGCGGAAGGCCCCCATGATCCACAAGGCAGCACGCCATTGTGAGGCTTTGAGTTGTTTTAGAAGTCCTTTGATGCGAGCTGCATTGTGGAACCAGAGGGGGGATCTGTACGTCATGAGGGGGACGACACAGGACCAATAGAGGAGTTGTTTGTGAGATGGGGTGAGGCCCCATGAGGAGTTGCCTAGGAGGTGCATGGCTCCCAGGAGAGAGAAGGATTTGTTGGCGTAAAAGGCAACATGGTTCTTGAACAAAAGACGAGGGTTGAACCAAAACCCAAGATAGCACCAGGTGTTGGAGGGGAGAAGGGGGGTGTTGCCTGTGAAAGGGGCGTATCCCAAGTCCAGGGGGGGAAAAACTTCATTATGGCATCAGGAGAAGAAGGATTCCGTCTTAGAATGTTCGAGGACTAGGCTGAAATCTGAGAGAAGGCAGAAAATGATGCCGTATGTGGTGATGAGTGGGGGAGTCACGTCCTCCCACTGTTTGCCCCTTGAGACAATAAGGCCATTGTCAACAAATGAAAGAAAGTCAACTGTGGTAAGCTGAGGGTTGATGGAGAAGTAGTGTTTGGCCAAGTAGAGTACAGGGGCTAGGAAGAGGGAGGAGAGGACAGGGGAGAGGGCAGATCCTTGGACCACACCCACAGAGCAGTCCAGGGGTTTGGAGAGGATGTTGGCACCCCAAGAGAGGGTGGTGGTGCGGCCAACAAGGTAGGACTCGAAAAATGAGAGGATTTGGGGTGGGAAACCCTGATGCCTGAGGATGGTAACCAAGGTGGAGTGATGGAGGGAGGGAAAGAATTGAGCTACATCAAAGGCAACAATGCCAGTGACCATGCCTTTGGCCCAGCCAGCGCATACAAGGTGGGTGAGAAAGAGGCCAGTTTCCTCAGTGGAGCAACCAGCTATCCCACCCAGCTGGCTGGGGTGAACGAGTGCATGGCAGACAGCCACAAATTGGAGTCAAGTGGCCAGCATTTTCTCAAAAAGTTTACCCATTGTGTTAAGGAGGGTGATGGGGCATGCCTTGATTGTGTTGGATGCAATAAGACTGCTATTTAAATATGCAGTAGTTGTGTCTACTGCATTATTCTGAGCCAAAGATGATGTTGTCCCAGCTTTGCAGAGCCAGTGATTTTGCACACCAGAGCTCTAATATAATCAGGTAAGCTTAGACAAATAAATATATACAAGAACTACTTACCTATTCTGAGACTATGGGGTTGCTCTAACTGAAGCCTTTGTAGCTCTTATTCCACTGATTGTCAGGATACCGTTTTAGGAAACTTGTGGCCATTTCAAGGTTAAGCTTTGCATTAAACTTTGGTTGCCCAGTTACAAGTGTTCTTCTTCAATGTTTAACTTTCCATGTTCCATGTTCCCTTTCCATGTTCCATCATTCCCTTCTATCATTACATATTATCATTTTGATTAGTGATCCATTTTACATAGGACCCACAACCCCTCATGTAGTTAGATGTCCATGCGCTTCACTATTCTTATTGTTCCATCCCTGACTTCAGTTTAGTATATAAGACTAGCTACAACCATTTGTATTGCCAGTCTAATATCAACCCAGAACTCTGCTCTTCTACCTTGCTAGCATCATCCGGCTGAGTCCCTTGGCTGCCCCTTCTCACTATTGTTAGTGATCCCAAGTACAGGATCATTAGCACTATCTCAACTGTCACTCGACTGGACTTGACCAAAGCCTTGGTCGAGCTCACGTTTGTTATCAGAACCCTAAGAAGGACTATACATAGGTCTTAGCCACCTTCCTGATGGACAGTAGAATACTTCTTTTCTATCTTTAATACTGACACTCCCACACTCACGCTTCCTTTCTCCCACACACAACTTCTATTTCACACAGGAAGCCTTCTTTACCTGGGCCCATCTTCTTATGACTCGCCTTGACAAGTACTTACCCAGGGTACTCATAAATAGCAGATAACCAATATGTATATAAACCTAGCTACAATCACTTGTATCTTTAGCTTAGTGTTATACACTGTTCTGCTTAAACCTCTTGTTCGCCTGAAAGGGTATCAGAGATTTATCCAGCCCATCTCCAAGTCAAGTAGTAAGACTCAAGGACCAAGTTTGTATAGACATCCTTGTGATCCCAACCTTGCGACTCAGGAGTGGACCCCTAACCCGGGTAACAACGTTCATATTCTCGGGCCAACATCCTATTGGATTAGTAGTCTTTATCTTCAAGCCTTCACTTTGTGAAGCCTTTCATTCTATTGCTTAAGGCAACAAATTGGTCATTGGTATCAGAATGGCGCAGCACATATGCTGAAGCCAAGACCTTACCTTTATAACTTGACATTCGACCCAACTGAATTCTCAGTCGACCTCAGTTGACTTCCCTTCACATTATATTTCCTCAACTGAGCACCTATTCTTAATCTCGGCGCATTGGGTTCTTTTTCCTTCTCCCCGGGGCCTTTTGCCCGGTGCTTTGTCCTGCCTGCCCTTGGGGCCTCCCCATGTTTTAACTTCTCTTTAGTTACTTATTCTGGTTGGGTTTGGGTGTCTAGGTGCTCACCTGGCTCGGCCCTGGCCTGCTTTCCCTTCACGGTCACTTGACAGCCGCGCCCAGTACAACGGACGTTGTTGGGCCCCCTTCGGGGGCCCTTCTGTGAACATGTTTTGTATTTAAGCAGTCTATTACTTGAGCTTCAATGTAGTAGGTACACTGCTGCGCACTGCTATTGCACACTGCGTAATAAATTGTTGAGATCAAAAAAAAACAAAAAAAAGCACCTGTTCTTAACAGTATATTAGACTCAAATGTTTGGGGCCCCTGTGCCGAATCGTGGTGGCTCTTCGTCGGATGAGTCGTCATTGTCTCTGAAGTTGGGAGGGGGAGGGGCTGGTAGGGTAGCACGGCTGGGGGTTCTGGATTGAAGCCCGAATGCGGTGGTGTGGGAGGCGCCATTAAACGTGCCTGCAATTGGATTGTGAGGCGTGGGAGCAAGCACGTTTTCTAACGTGCGGGGAGCGCGGGGGGTGTCCCCAACATACGACAACACAGGGGTGCCGCATGCATTAAGATGAGTCTTGTCCAGAGTGTAGTTATCCATTTCTAAGTTCTTTGGAGACCACAAACTTCACCCCTAGGGAATGAAGATGGTGGTTAGAAGCAAGAAAAGGTGTGCTATGCCGCTGTCAATCTGCATAACTTCTGACCTGTCTTTACACAGGAACAGCTTTCTACTTCTGTCTGTGCTACCCAGTTGTATGCACTGACGTTACGTGCTGCAGTGGTCATTAACACTGATCAATTGCACCATGACATTTTGGCTGCCTTACCACTTGACATGGAAGCAGCTGAGCACATTTCCAATCCTACTGATTGTTGGTCTATGGGTGCTGATGGTTTTCTCCATCTAGATAATAGAATTTATGTGCCAGATCAAGATAATCTCCATCTACGAGTTCTACAGTACAAGCATGATCACATCCTTGCTGGCCATCTTGGCCAGAACAAAACTCTAGAACTCATACAACATGAGTATACCTGGCCTAATGTCTGGATGGCGGTCAAAGACTTCTATAAGACTTGTGTAACATGCAAACATTCCAAGTCCCAGCATCATTGGCCATATGGACTCCTCAAGCAACTCCCCATCCCTGACCCTCCATGGAATTTGATCTCTATGGATTTCATTGAAAAGCTCCCCTCTTCCTCTGGATTTGACTCTATCCTTGTAATCATCAACCGCTTCTCCAAGCAATCAATCTTCATTCCCACTCATGACACAATCACCTTGGCCAAGCTTGCCCGGCTCTTTGTCATTCATGTATTCTCCAAACATGGTGTTCCCTCTCATGTCACTTCCGACCATGGCTCCGAATTCATCTCGCACTTCTTCCGATCCTTGGGCAAGGCTCTTGATATGAAGTTGTATTTCACTTAGGGCTATCACCTGGAGGGCAATGGTCAGACTGAAAGGACTAACCAGATCTTGGAGCAATACTTGCATGTTTATTGCAACTATCAGCAGGACAATTGGGCTGAACTCCTTCCCCTTGCAGAATTTGCATATAATAACGCCCCTAGTGCCACTACAGGTGTATCACCATTCATTGCCAACAAGGGTTATCACCCAAGTATTGTTGTGCACCCAGAATGAGATCTTGCATCCGAGCGAGCCCACCAGTTCACAGTGGACCCTGATGAGTTACATTCAGTGCTCAAGGAAAACATATCAGAGTCTCAGCATCATTACCAAGTCTCGGCCAATGCTCAACATCTGCCTGCACCCGACTTTTGGGTTGGTGAACAGGCTTTCGTCAAGGCTAAGTTCTTCTGCACTACACGTCCATCCAAAAAGCTATCAGAGAAATTCCTAGGTCCCTACAAGATCATTGCTCAACCAGGTTCTCATTCATTCACTCTAAAACTCCCCAACTCCATGTGTATGGTTCATCCAGTCTTCCATGTATCAATGCTTGAACCTCACGTCCCCAATACAATTCCCAGCCGAACCAAACCCCCTCCGGCTCCTGTCATTATTGATGGTAAACTCGAGTGGGAGGTCAAAGAAATTGTTGACTCCAAGTTCAATTGTCGTAGATGCAAACTGGAATACCTAGTGGTTTGGAAGGGCTATGAAGGCACTTCTGAATCACATGAATGGGTTGTTGAAGACAATCTGGGTAATGCACAGGAAGCTGTTGCAGACTTCCATGCTGCTTATTCTGATAAGCCTGGTCCCTCTCCTCCTTAGTAGTGATATGCTCATTTTTCTTATTGCCTTAGTTTCTATTCCTTTTCTTATCAGCCCCTCTCCATTCCAAAAAAAAAAGTCATCCATTCAAAAAAAACAACAACAACAAAAAAAAAGACAAGTACAAAGATATTCACAATTTTGTAGATAGATTGTACAGAGGCCTTGGCCATGCTTTCCCTTCAAACCTCCCTTTCATCATCCCCCTCGCCCAAAGTCCCGGCCAACGTTTCATTACTCTCTTCATTCTCCCCACTGTCCTCTTCCTCCTCTTCACCCAAGGCCTCGGCTGACGGTCCCACTTCCTTGCTTGTTATTTCTCTTCCTTCCTCCTTCTCCTCTCCTTTCCCCTCATTGCCCAAGGCTTCGGCTGACGGCTCGGTTCACTTTTCCTCCTCTCTATTCTCCTCTTCTCTCTCTACTTCTCCACTTATGTCCATAGCCTCCCCTCTATCTTCTTCTATTTCCTTCTCCTTCTCTTTTTCCTTCTCCACTTCACCCACAACCTGACCCGAACCCTCACCCAACAGCTGACCGAGGTTTTCTATCAAGTGGTGGTCTTTGAACCCCCACAGTGGCGACTCCACACTGGCTTCTGTGTAGGACATGCCTACCCTCATATTCCTTTTGCACTTTTGCCTCTCCTCCACCTCGGCCGCCCTTTGGACCTCCCTCTGTCACTTCCTCTCTGCATCCTGTATTGCCCACTCAGCCATCTGGTCACTTGCAAAGACTTCTAACAATCTATTGTTAGAAATCGTTTGCTCTTCCGACTGGTCGCATAGCCAGTTCATGATTTCTCCAAGTTGAATGAGCCTTGTGCTCATCTCTTGGACTGCCTCTGTAGGGGATTGCATTAGCATCATAAAGAGCGCTATACGTCAAGGGTTGAAGCCCCCAGTTTGTGGCACCTACCATACTCCTGGGTCAGCCTATCTTTGGAACAGTCAGTCCCATCTGTGAGGGCAACCTGGAGTGAGAGGGAGGCAAAATGCAATCGCTCATGCTCAGACTATGCAGGGAAATCCTCAGTTTATTAACAACCGCAAAAGTGCGAGAAGGCGCAAAACTACTACACACCTATGCAGGGAAATCCTCAGAGAAACAAATGAGGAAGTCCCTGCATTGCTACGTGAGCTACAGGAGTGGTGGCTGAACTACTGTACAGACTAAATGATCAATGTCCAAAATGGGAACTAGGGAGCAGGTGCGCGCATGCACAACTGGAGGGCAGGAAGGTGTGTCATGTGATTGCGCTTGGGGACGTGCTGAGTGCAGGAAGCAGGTGCTTGGACGCACAGCTGTGTGTGCCAGTTCATGGAGGCATCGGCAGGCAACACTGGGTGGTGGTGAGGGCTGGGACAACTTGGGGGGACCGGGGGGGTAACAGGAGCAGAGGGAGGAGTGTAGGGAGGACTTGAAGGTCCCCTTACATCCACCCCCCCTTCAAAGGCCTGGCGACTCGACATGGCAGTGGTAGCACATGAATGGAAGGGTAGAGCTGGCAGGGTGCTGGAGGTGAATGCGCGAATGTAGTGCAGAGCATCCGGGTTGGCTCAGTAAAACTCTGCGATGAGCGTGGGGGCGTGTACATCGTCAGCATGCTCCCAGGAGTTGTGCTCAGCACCAAAATCCTTCCATTTGACCAGGTATTTGTGGTGGCCTCGGCGAGAGCGGCTATTCAGTATCTGCTCAACTTCCCACTCTTCCTGATTGTCCACAATGATTGGTGCAGGTGGTGGGACAGCTGTGCAACCTGGAATGGGGTTGCTTGGGGCAGGAGACAGCCTCATGATGTTGAACACTGGGTGGAGGTGGCTCATAGAGTGGGGGAGGTGCAGGCAATAGGCAGAGGGGCCAACTTGCTTCTCTACAGTGTAAGGGCCTAAGTGACAATGCGAGAGCTTCTTGGAGGGTCAGGTGGTTTGTATATCCATTGCATCCAAGAAAATGCGATTGCCTGGGTTGTACTTAGGTGCAGGAGTGTGATGACAGTTGTAAAAACGCGCCATATCATCCTTGGCCTTTGCGAGGGCTGCCTTGGCTTCTTCCAGTGATGCCTGCATTTGCTCCTTGAACTGGTTGACTGTCTTGAGGCGCAAAGCTGTCTGGTGGGGCTCGAATCCCATGCAGGGGTTGTGCCCAGTGTCTAGCATGAACGGGGAGTGCTGAGTCAATGCGTGGATGTGATTATTGTGCTGGAACTCTGTGAGGGGTAGGAGATCAACCAAGTTGTTCTGCCACTCATTCACAAATAGTCATAGGTACTGGTCTAGCTCTTGGTTGACACACTCTGTCTGACCATTGGACTGGGGGTGCCAAGCCATGGAGGATGCAATCTGAATCCCAAGGAGTCAATAGAGTTCCCGAGTAAATTCCGCAATGAACTGGGGGCCGTGATCTGAGACTACACGCGATGGGAGACCGTGGAGCTTCCACACATGGTGCAGAAATAACCTCGCAACACCTTCAGCAGTTGCTGTTGTGTAGGTCAGGATGAAGTGTACTTGCTTAGACACAGAGTCGACTACAGACATGACCATGTTGTAGCCGTGGGACTGGGGGAGCTCCATGATGAAGTCCACACTGATTGTGTCCCAACGCGCATCCGGGACAGGCAAGGGGTGAAGTTCTCTGAAGGGCATGCAGCGCACAGGTTTAGTGTGCAGACAGAGGTCACAGGTAGACACATAGAGACCAATGAAGCAAGACATCTGAGGCCACCAGTAATTGTGCGAGACCAGCTCTAGAGTTTTCCAGCATCCTGCATGGCCACCAGCCTTAGAGTCATGATAGAGCGACACAATGCACCTCCTGAGGTCCAGTCCCTTGGGCATGTAAATCTTACCGCAATAGAGGAGTAGACCATCCTGTTCCAACCACTTTGCGCTATGTACAGCTTGGGCAGGTGCTTGCACGAGTTCTCGTGCTGTGATAGCTACTGAGTCCTCCTGTTCGGCAGCATGGTTGCTGCGACAAATGTCCCGGAGTAAGAGCTGTTCCTCCCCTTGCACTACAATGCCTTCGAGTGCACGGATAGCAAAGAGACTTGGCGGCAGAAGCATGATGTTCTCATTATCGTGTGCTCCAGTGCTGTGATCTGGTCTTTGTGAGAGTGCATTGGACTTGCCCATGGTGTGACCTGGTTGATAGTGGAGTGAGAAATTGAACTGAGAGAGATAGAGTGACCAGCGTGCCTGGCAGTGATTTAGCTTTTTCGCAGTCATGAAGTATTTGAGGTTCTTGTGGTCTGACCAAATCTCAACCGTGTGCTGTGCACCTTCCAGGAAATGTCACCACTCCTCAAGTGAGCAAATGATTGCCAGCATCTCCTTGTTGTGAATCTCGTAATTGCACTCGACTGGGGATAGAGACTTGGAGTAGAACGTGACTGGGTGCCATTTATCATCTTCCTTGGATAGCTGCAACAGGACTGCACCAGTTGCGAAGTCTGAACTGTCCGCTTTGACTTGGAAAGATGCATGATCATCAGGCAAAGCCAGTACAGGTGATGAGGTGACCGCTGCCTTCAGTGTGTCAAAGGCAGCCTGTTCTGCTTTGCCCCACATCCAGGCAGTCGCTTTCTTTGTGAGATCAAAGAGCGGGCATGCAATGTGTGAGAAATTGCAAATGAAGTGACAATAAAAGTTGGTGAAGCCCAGGAACTGCTGTGTCTCGGTCATGGAGGTTGGCATGGGCCAGTCCTTGACTCCTGTGACCTTGACAGGGTCCATCTCGACTGTGTTCTCCGAGATGATGAGTCCTAGGTACTCAATACATGTTCACTCAAACTCGCACTTCTTGGGCCATAAGTAGAGCTTGTGCTGTTGCAGTATCGCCAGGATGCATTGCAAAACGCGCTGGTGCTCCTCGTGCATTTTCGTGAAGATCAGGATGTTGTCCAGGTAGACTACAACCACACCCTCCATGATGAGATCATGGAATATGTTGTTCATCATTGTCTGGAAGGTGGCGGGGCTGTTAGTGAGTCTGAAGAACATCACCAGGGGCTTGACGAGACTGTGATTGGTGCAAAATGCCACCTTCCACTCATTGCCTGGCTTAATGTGTATGTTGTTGAAGCCCTATCGTACATCCAACTTGGTGAAGTATTTCGCACCTCACAATTTCGTGACAAGCTCCGAGATAAGTGGGAGGGGGTATTTGTTCTTCACAGTGATTGCATTGAGCATGCAATAATCTTGGACTAAGCACAGGGAACCATCCTTCTTTTTGATAAAGAAGACAGGTGAGGCCATAGGCAAATTTGATGGGCAGATGCATCCAGAGTCCAGATTCTCCTGCAGGAATGCATCGAGCTCTTTCTGCTCTGTGGGCAACAGGGGGTACACCTTGCAACCTTTTGCTTCTGCACCAGGCACCAATTCCACTGTGTGGTCCCATAGGTGATGGTCTGGGAGGGAGTTGAAGGATTCCTTAGCAAACACTGCTTCATAGTCATGAAGGTAGGGCAGGACATAGTCGTGAAAGGATGCAGGCTTGTGTGCAGCCTTGGTGTTGCGGTGGAAGGCTTCAGCAAGGTGTTGCGACATGGTGGTGCCTGTGGAGATCTGTGCAGGCTCTGGGACAGGAGGTCTGAGGCCTATAGCAAAGATGCAATCATCATCTTCCAGTACCTCTGTGTGTATGGGAGGGGTCTCCTCAGCCACACCTTCATCATCCGCACAGTCTTCTGCAAGACTGGGAAATGGGCCAGCACAGCAGGTGTTGATACAGCGCATTTCGAGTTTACGCATAGTGCGATCTGTGTGAGTGAGAGAGCAACACTCTACACACATCCTGGGACACCTCAACATGTCTATTGTGCCTGCTTGCCAATTGACCTGTGGGTTATGCTCGCGCAGCCAGGAGTGTCCCAGAATGATGTCCTGTTTACCTAGGCCTGTGACTGCAAGGACTGCACACTCTGAGTGATTGCAATAACGCAGGACTAAATCCACAACCTGGGAGATTTTGCCAGCCTCGTTGGGTGTGCCATTGACATTGAAGACTGGGATTGGCCGCGAGATAGAGCACAGGTTGAGGTGCAGCCGCTGTGCGAAATTGCGATCTACAAACAATCTGGTGGCTCCAGAGTCAACGAGGGCATGTGTCGCAAAATGCTCCGAGGTGTCTGTGGTCTCCAGCTCAACTGGGATGCAAAGGGAGTTTGTGGGTGTGTCAAGCGCAGCTATGACAGGTCTAGGGGGTATATAGCATTGCTCCCACTTGGGGCAGTGACTAGGGGGTGTAGGGAGTGCATCTTTTGGTTTTGGGGCATCTGCAGAATCATCGTGTATTGTTTCTACAGGTAGCACAGAATACCTATTAACATTAAGTAGCAGGGGCGCACAGGTCACCGGCTGCTGAGGGGAAAATCCTCCTGCTCTTCCTCCTGCTCCGTGGTGAGCATGCTCTCAGTGCTCGTGATTGCAGCAGCATCTTTGTCAAAGAGGAGTTGCTGTATCCACTCTTTGCATTTGTCTGGGGTCATCAAACACACATCAAAGCACTGGGGGCACTCCGCTTTGATATGACTGGGTTTCTTATATCAGAAGCAGGCCCCGGGAGGGGTGCCATGTAGGCGCAATGCGTTGATGTCCATCAGGACAGGATTGCCGATGGAGGGTGACACATGCACAAAGGAGCACGCAGGCACCGCCGGGAAGACAGAGGGCCCTGCAGTTTTTGTAATAGGTGGCGGGGCAATGGGGGAAGGTTGGGAAGAGGTTGGGGGTGGGCGTTGGGATAAGCAGAACACATTGTTGGCTTGTTGGGCTTGGTCTATGCACTGTGCTGCCTGGTACCAGCCCTCGGGGTTTGCATTGCCAGGGTGTCCACTTGCACGTGTCACAATCGCGTCCTGGATGCTGGGGCGAAGTCTGCAACGAAATTTGACCACTAGGACCTTCTTGTTGGTGTACCCAGACTCCGAGATCAATTGCTTGAACTGATCGAGGTAGTCTGCGACAGTGCAATCACCTTGATGGTAGGCACAGCTCTCCAGGGTGTTGATAGGATTGGCCTCTGCATCAAGAGGGTAAAACCGCTTGCGGCAATCATCTGCAAAAGCATCCCAGAGGCAGTAGGGGAATGCACCAGTGTCCTCTTCTTTGTGGAACAGCTCATTGGCCCAGAGTGCCGTGCGACTGGACTTAAGGTAGGAGATAGCCCACAGTATGTGTTCATCATCCGACTGAAACTGGTCCGGATTCAGTCAGATGTAGAGCAGGCACGTGTTGAGGAAAACGCGGCCTTTCTTGTGGTCCCCATTGTAGTCCAGGGGGGTTGTGACCTTTGCACGTGATCGCTTTGGGTGTGCACTTGGCGTGGGAGGCTGGGGAAAAATGGGTGGAAAAGGGCAGCAGTGGTCAGGGTGGGGGCAGTGAGCTTTGCTACTGCATCAGTGAGGGCTTGGATTTGAGCGTGTAAGGAGTCGTATGCCTTCACGGTCTCATTTTCAGCTACCTTCTGTTGTTCAGCTACATTGGTCATGTCTTTTGCAAGCTGGTTGACCATGTCTTCGATGGATATCTGCGGGGCAGCTTGCTGAGGCATGGGAATGTGTGGCAACAGAGTTTAACAGAGGGAGGTGGTGCAGAAATGGAAGGGGGGCTAAGGGAAGTGCTTTCCACAGTGCACCATGTCAGTCTGTGAATGGGAGATTTGTTTCTTCTGTGAGGGCAACCTGGAGTGAGAGGGAGGCAAAACGCAATTGCTCACGCTCAGACTATGCAGGGAAAACCTCAGTTTATTAACAACTGCAAAAGTGCAAGAAGGCACAAAACTACTACACACCTATGCAGGGAAATCCTCAGAGAAACAAATGAGGAAGTCCCTGCATTGCTACGTGAGCTACAGGAGCAGTGGCTGAACTACTGTACAGACTAAATGATCAATGTCCAAAATGGGAACTAGGGAGCAGGTGCACGCACGTGCAACTGGAGAGCAGGAAGGTGTGTCATGTGATTGTGCTTGGGGACATGCTGAGTGCGGGAAGCGGGTGCTTGGACGCGCAGCTGTGTGTTCCAGTTTGTGGAGGCATCGGCGGGCGACACTGGGTAGTGGCAAGGGCTGGGACGACTTGGGGGGACTGGGGGGGTAACAGGAGCAGAGGGAGGAGTGTAGGGAGGACTTGAAGGTCCCCTTACACCATCCTTCACCAGCATACTTACCATCCCAGTCATTGCCTCTGCTATACTGTACTCTGACTCATTCATTGGGATGCCATCCTTGTACAGGTTCAATAGGTGGTTGGGTGGCAGGTACTTCATCACACATCAAAGGGACTCCGTTTGCTCCAATTGTTCAGTTGCCATTGGAGTATGTTTGATGAGCTTACTAGCCCCCACTCTGTGATCCATGGCCATTGGTTTGGTGCACTTGACCTTGCGCTGGTTGCACATCTGGCACTTGGTGGCCTTTTCCTCTATAAGGTCATCAGTAAGTTGTTCATTATTAGTTCAAAACACTTACTTGTGCTTTCAATGCATGTGTGACCACTATGCACACATTGGCCACATGGGTTGGTCGGACTGAACTGAATTGGTCAGTTGACTTCCACCTGCGTTTCCTCATCCTCACTATCCTCCACTATCACCCTGCTCTTCCCCTTATCCTTCCTGGGGCTCCATACCTCGGCCGAGATGCCCCGCTGCACAGCCGACTGCTCCCTCTCGTGAGTCTTTGCCCTCTCCTCCACCACCCAATCCTTTGACCGTTGTTCGGCCACTGTCTCTTCTGACCTCGCTAACACCCTCTTGATGAGCTTGCTCCTATCTGAGCTGTCCTCTGGTAATTCCCTTGCTTGTGCTGCCTTTGATTTCTTTGTTGGCCAAGCCTCAGTCAATGTCTTCCCAGGCATTCCCTCACCACTCAACGGCCTATTCTTCCTTTTCAATCCGCCCAATGTGCCCAAGGCTCTGGCCAGTGTGCTTGTGCCCAATTCCCGTTGACTGGCCTGGCACAACATGATGATTTGGTAGAGCTCGGGGTCGTTGACCTTGATGTTGTTGAGGTTGAGGTAGTTGGACATTTTTGCAGTGGGTCGGTTGAGGTGGGGACTTGGGGTTATGGAGGAAATTTTCTCCTGGCCCTTGGCTTTTTATCTCTTATGAACAAGGTCCTTGGGTTCTGGCCTGAGGTTGCCAATGAGCTTATCTGGGCTTCGAGGGCTCAGCCCTAGTGTGGGGGCACTGTCAGGATACCATTTTAGGAAACTTGTGGCCATTTCTGTTAAGTTATGGCGCGGGGGCGGAGTACAGGTGGCTAAACACGGAGGTCGTGTACTATGTTAGCACAGACTCTAGACGGAGGTGATGGACTTGGTGCGGAGTGGACCTTTGGCCTCAACGTATGTGTTGTGCCCTCGTGCTGCCACGATCCTATATTTCAAGGAACCAAGTAATCGGACAAGGTGGAGATCAAATGGAGAAGTGGAGGATGGAAACTAAGTCAATATTCAGACTGAGGTTACAAACTGGAGTATCTACAGCTTATATACAAAGTGTCAAGAATAGTAACTATGGTCTACATAATATGTGCGGGGAACGCGGGGAACTATGGGAACAGAGAAGGCTGTAGGTATTGCAACAATATAAACATGAAACAGGAATGAACAAAAGATTGAAAAGGAAAGGTAAAGGAACGGGATTGATCCGAAGTGGAGATAGCAGAGATTTGAAGATGTAATAGTTACGGATATAACAGTGCCCTCCCCTTAAGGCCAAGCCCACGAGGCCTAGGACCCCGATAACCATTAAACTTCATTTCGGAGTCCTTCAGATGGGTATAAGAGAGCGCGCTGATGGCGGGAGCTTCCTACCCCAGAACCACCATTATGTCCCAAAACAACATGACCACGCAAGAACACATCGCCCAATTGGCAGCCAGGCGTCGGGAACGGGAGGAGAACAAACGGAGGGCGCAGGAAGAGCTGGAGAGACAGCAGCTGGCAGCAATGGAGGCAGAGGCTGAGGAGTTAAGGCAGCTTGAGGAGGAGCAGTGCGCTGAAGAAGAAAGAGCGAGGAAGGCTGCTGAGGAAGCGAAGTGAGCAGTGGCGGAGAAGGCCAAAAAGGAGGCTGCAGCGAAGAGGAAGGCGGAGAAAGCAGAGAAAGCATGGGTGGCTGCCACAAAGGCCGAGGCAGAGAAGGCATGATTGGTTGCCGCGGCAAAGGCAGAGGTGGACAAGAAGAAGGCGGACATGAAGAAGAGAGAGTTGGCTATGGCAGTGATGCTGGAATGGCAACGTAAGGAGACTCTGAGGGTGGTAATGGCCCGGGCTAATGCTGAAATCCTGGCTGCAGTGCAGTCCGGAGAGGGGATGTCACCGAGCGCTCATGAAGCGGATATGAGGAGATTGCAGGCCAGGATGGACTTAGAGGTTCCCGAGGGTTCAACCTGGGAAGAAGAAACGGGAACAGAGCAAGACAGGAGCAATGTCAAGGGCGAGGGAAGTATGAAAAGGAAGGGTAAGGGAAATCCGCGGAGAATCCTGCAGAGAACAGGGGAGAAATTCGGAGGTGATAACCCTTGTGGAAGGTGCAAGGAGTACAACTTGTCGTGCAAGGTAGCTGGAGGGTAAGTACACTAATTGTTTAGTGGACAAGGCTGACCAAAATTCAGGAAACATCGCAGTTGCAAGAACTGCATGGTGGGCAAGCGTAAGTGTGGGGCAGGTGATGCGGATGATGCAGTGGAGTTGTCACTGTCCACTGGACAGTTTGAAGGTGAGTGTATATGTTTTATTGATGATGTTGTTGACGGAAGGGGACTTGCACAGAAATCAAGAAGATGATATGCGAGGTCCACAAGGACCTCAAAGCGGAGATGTCGGAAATTCAGGCGGAGATGAAGCAGGGGCTGGCTCAGGTGAACAAGTGGATCGCTAGGGCCGAAAAACGACTCAATCAGCAATTTGTGGACCACCTCCAGTGGTATTTCGACACTGAGGAGCCCTATATGGAACGGGAGGTGACAGCGGAGACGGAGATTGATCGCCAGCTTGAGGAAGCTGAGGGTGAGGTTGATCCAGGAGTGAGGCAAGTGGAGGCCATGCGGGAAGAGGTGGAGATGTGGAATGATGTGACCCCGGAGGAGTTGGCCTGCATAAAGAAGAAGGAGCAGGAGCAAAAGGAGAAGGAGGAGGCAGAGGCGAGGGGAACGGAGGATACGGAGAATGCAGGAGGAAACGATGACAGTGATGTGGAGATGGAAGAGGAAAGGGGCAGAAGAGGAGGCACATGGACAAAGGCAAGGGAAGGGAGACGTCAGAGAATGTGGGGAATGCGGAGATGGTTGTTGACTTAGTATAGGTCAACAAATAAAATTTTCTTGGTCCTTTGGAGTGCGAACATGAGCAATTATAATGAAGACAGGGGGCCAGGCTTATCAGGGTTGGCAACATGGAAATCATCCACAAGCTCCTGTGAGTTCTCTACTTCTTGGGCCATGACCCATGATGTCTCATCAGGGGTGCCTTCATAGCCCTTCCACTTGACCAAATATTGGAGCTGAAATCCGCGTCGGCGCCGGCAGTCTATGCAGGAATCAAGAACATGAGAAACTTCATATTCAAGCTCGCCGTCAATTATGACTGGTGCCAGAGGTGGCTCGGTGCAGTTAGGTATTGAGTTGGGAGTGGAGGGTTCAATCATAGAGACGTGGAAGACTGGGTGCACCGCTTGCATGGAATCAGGAAGTCAAAGGGTGAAGGAGTGTGAGCTTGGCTGGGCTATGATCTTGTAGGGTCCTAAGAATTTTTCGGAGAGTTTTTTGGAGGGACGAGTGGTGCAGAAGAACTGAGCTTTAACGAATACCTTCTGACTGACTTGGAAATCAGGTGCCGGCAATCTGCAGACATCTGCGGAGGTCTGATAGCGCTGTTGAGCGAGTGCTATCTCAGACTTCAAGGTGGTATGGAGGTCATCAAGGTCGACAGCAAAATCTCAGGCCCGTGCGGAGGCAAGGTTGCGCTCGGGGTGGACTGTGATCTTCGGGTGATATCCCTTGTTAGCGAAAAACGGAGAGATACCAGTGGTGGCACTAGGGGCATTATTGTATGTGAACTCAGCTAGGGGTAAGAGTTCCGCCCAATTGTCCTGTTGGTAATTGCAGTAGATGTGGAGGTATTGCTCGAGTGTCTGATTGGTGTGTTCAGTTTGACCATCACCTTCGGGGTGGTAACCGGAGGTGAAGTGAAGTCGCATGTCGAGGGCTTCTCCGAGTGAGCGGAAAAAGTGGGATACAAACTCGGAGCCACAATCGGAGGTGACGTGCTCTGGAACACCGTGTTTCGAGAATACATGGAGGACAAAGAGGCGGGCTAGCTGTGCTGAAGTGATGGTATCGTAGGTGGGGATGAAGATGGATTGCTTGGTGAGTCTGTTGACAATGACTAGGATGGTATTGTAGTCAGCGGATTTTGGGAGCTTCTCAATGAAATCCATAGAGATGGAATTCCATGGTTGCTTGGGGATGGGGAGTTGCTTGAGTAGCCCGTAGGGATGGTGGCGCTGTGGTTTAGACCTCATGCAAGTGACACAGTGTTATCAGAACCCTAAGAAGGACTGTAAATAGGTCTCAGCCACCTTCCTGATGGACAGTATAATACTTCTTTTTTTTCCCCTTTAGTACAAACTCTCTCACATCTATGCTTCCTTTCCCACTTACAACTTCTATTTTTCACAGGAAGCCTTCTCGTTACCTGGGTCCACCTTCTCATGACTCACCTTAACTAAGTACTTACCCAGGGTACTTATAATTAGCAGATACTCAGTAGTATATAAGGATAGCTACAACCACCTGTATCCTTAGCTTAGTGTTATACACTGTTCTGTCTAAATATCCAGTTCGCCTGAAAGGGCTTCAGAGATATATTCAGCCCGCCTCTAAGTCAAGTAGTAAGACACTTGGACCAAGTCTGTATAGACATCCTTGTGATCCCAACCTTGCGACTCAAGAGCGGACCCCTAACCCAGGTAACACACAGGACTTACAAAAGTCCTTGACAAATGTCCAGATTTCGGGCCAAGTATAGTCCCGACAGATGAGTTCCAGTGTCTTATTCTGACTGAAATGGCCAGAAAGTGGGTGATCATGCTTGTACTGAAGAACACGGAGTCAGAGATTGTCGGAGTCAGGGACATAAATGCGATTGTCGAGGAGGAGGAAACCTTTGTCATCAACTGACCAGTGTCCTTCAGGACTGGCAAGGTGTGCGGAGCCGACTGGGTCCACAGGGAGTGCAGCAAGGATGTCATTGTGAAGCTGTTCCACATCAATGGTAACAGCTGCATGGAGGACTGGGGAGTATAATGATGTAGCGCAAGCAGATGCTGCAAGCTGCTCGTGAGTAAAGACTGGACAGAAATTATGAGGATTGACCGTTGCATAGTCCCTATTCCCCTCTTTAAGGTAGACGTCCCATCGTCTAGTAAGGGCGTCAGGCTTAGTACCGAGACAACCGGGGCAGAAGCGGATAATGAGATTAAACTGAGACAGGTACTCAGACCAGCGGACTTGGTGGCGGGAAAGGACCTTGGTGGTGCAGAAATACTCCAAGTTCTTGTGATCAGTGACCACGTCAACTGGTAATGGAGCACCTTCAAGGTAATGATGCCAGATGTGGAAAGCCTCGAATATAGCAAGGAGTTCCTTGTCATGAGTATTGTAGTTGAGCTTGGTACTACTGAATGTGCGAGAATGGAATGCAACAGGGTGGACTTCACCATCATCAGCCTGTATGGACAGGATGGCTGCGAGGGCATAGTCAGAGGTGTTGGTTTCGACAATGATCTGGGAGTCGGGAGACCATGGGGTGAGGACTGGTGTGGAGATGAAGGCCTTCTTCAAGAAGTTGAAGGAGGCTCTACAATCATCAGTGAAGTTCCATGTGGTATCTTTGCGAGTGAGGCATGTCAGTGGCACGACAATGTCAGAGTAACCGTGAATGAAATGATGATAGAAGTTGGCAAAACCAAGGAAGGACTGAATGTCCTTGACTTTCCGAGGTTCTGGCCAGTCCTCGATGATCTTGACTTTTGCGGGGTCCATGTGGAGACCCTCGGGGGAAAGGATATACCCAAGATACTCCACTGTGGAAGAGTGGAACCCCCACTTTTCAGGTTTGGCATATAAGCCATGTTGACAGAGCCACTTCAATACTTCCTTGACTTGACTGCAATGAACATTCATGTCATCGGAATAGATTAGGATGTCGTCAAGATAGATGATAACGCAAATGTCCAGCATGTCCTTGAATATATCATTCATGAACCGTTGGAACGTAGCTGGTGCATTAGTGAGACCAAAGGGCATTACCAACCATTCAAAGGAACCATAGCAGGTCCTGAATGCAGTTTTCCATTCATCACCTTCAGTGATGCGGACAAGGTGGTAAACATGTCGGAGGTCTATCTTGGTATAAATGCAGGCTTTGCAGGAAGTGTCTAGGAGATCGGAGATGAGTGGGAGTGGGTAGCGATCCTTTTTAGTGATGCGATTGAGACCCTGGAAGTCGACACATAGGCAAAGGGAGCCATCTTTCTTCTTGACGAAGAGGACGGGAGCTCCATGAGGAGAGGAGGATGGGCAAATGAAGCCAATGGAGAGGTGTTTGTCAATGAACTCACGGAGTGTCTTCAGCTTGGACTGTGACAGTGAGTAAACTGTACCGACAGGAGGCCCTGCCCCTTCCTCAAGCTCAATCTTGAGATCATAAGGGCAATGGGGGGCAAGTGTGTCAGTGCATGATTTACTGAAGACATCGGCGTACTCGTGATATTCCTCTGGAACGGAGGAGAGGTCTACTGGTTCGGTAGACATGGAGGCAGAGGCAGCGGAGACGGAGGGGGCAGTGAGATTGATATGGAATTGTTGGGAACCCTGGAGCTTGCATGCTTTCATGAATGCAGCTGCATTGATGAGTGAAATGTGTGGAGCACTGGAGAGGGGCGGAGAACCCCCCAGAGACAGAAGCGGAATCCATACCGGGATCGACAGGAGGTGCAGAATGTGGAGAATCTGCGGGTGTGCGAACGGAGGGGGTAGCAGGAGACTCGAGTAGAGATGGCCGGAATATGATACTGCTCATGACCCAGTCAATCAACAGATTGTAGTGGGTGAGCCAGTTGTGTCCTAGAACCATGGAACAGGAGGAATTGAGCTGAGTGATGTAGAAGTCCAGAGAGAAAGATTCACCAGTAGGAAAAATAACAGGGATGTGTGCAAGCTCCGAAATATAGGATTTTGATGACCCATCAAATAACCGTAACTCGACTGCTGTGATGGGGGAAGTGGGAATGGAATGAGTACAGACAAAGTGAGTATCTATGAAGCAATGAGTGGAACCACTATCTACCAAGGCTTTGAAGGGGATCGGGGAAACGGAAGGAGAGTTCATGGGAGAACTATTTACAGATTGTGGAGATGAATCGGAGATGTCAGAAATGGTGGGAACAGATTTATCTACAATGGGAGAAGAAGAGAAAACAAGAGATGAAGTTAATTCTACATGAAGGGAATTCGGATTGGAAAGAGTGGACACATTGAGGTGGGGAACCTCGGGAGCACAGATGAGCTCAATGCAATCCTCAGTCTGTGCAGAGGCCTGAGGACTGCACTCTATTTTTCTGACTGCATGTCTGCAGCGGTAGAGCTATCTGGCTCTGTGACTTGGGCTTGACGCCCCTTGGCTTTGTTGTCCGATGCAGCCCGTTTCTTGCATTCGCTGACCTTGTGATTGGCCCCTCTGCAGAAGAGGCACAAGTTGTTGTCCATGCGACATTGACGCTCTTCGGTCGTCAACTTACCATCCTTGGTAAGCTTGTCGGACAGGTCAGGTTTGGGGGCTGAGGACTTCTGGTTGGAAGTGGGTTGGGAGGGTTTGCTGGACAAGGAGCTGTGGCCACCCGAACCACCACAGTTGTTGTTGGAGTTGTTGTTATTGCTGCTCTTGGCAGTGGAGGATGGATTGGCGGAGGAAGGGGGCTGAGTGGACTGATTACCTCCCGATTTCTTGGAGGCTTGTTGCTCCAATGTGGACTTCGCATGGGATTTTTCTTGTTGGCGTTCCCAATAACGAGCGTCAACCTTTTGTGCTGTGTCACGCATCAAGACGAATGTGGTGGGCTTACCATCAGCCCGATTGGAGAGGATATCCTGAATGCGATCAGGAAGTCTCTTGTAGTAGCAGTGACACAAAACTTTGTCACCCCACTTGAGTTGCCTGGCTAAGTGGAGAAACTCAATGTTGTAGATGGTGATCTTCTCGTCTGAGCGCATGCGGAGATTATTGAGTTGTTCGGCAGCTTCACCGGTGGGATCTGCGGGGCCGAAATGAGTCTGTAACTCAAGCATGAATTCATCCCAATCATCTAGCCAATCATGGATAATACCGTCGTGATCAGCCTGGTCAAGGCCGATCTCGAAATATTGTTGGGCAGTGCCCGAAAGATAAGTCAATGCAAAATTGACCTTGGTCGCGGAGTTGGCAAACTGGTTGGGGTTGGTGCGGAAATATAATCTGCACTGGAACAGGAAAGGCTTGAGCTTGGTGGGGTCAGACCCATCAAAGGTTTCGGGTTCGCGCACTTTGGTGCGAGAGGCCTGAGGCAGAGTTGGCGGGTGTGACTGAGCTCGACCGTCAAGCTGATCAGTGAGGCGGCCAAGGGCATGGGCTAGGAGATTGTTGGTGTTGGGAGCAGTAGGATGGGGATGACATGGAGGTGCAGATGGATTCATATTCCGCGGTGGTGGTGGTGGAGGCAGATTATTGCCCGGGGGTGGACCTGGATTATTATCAGGTTTGCTATCATCACCATCATTACCATCATCATCTTCATCATCATTGTCTTCTGACCCCGAGGGGTCTGAAGGGTCTGAGGGGTCTGAGGGATCAGAGGGATTAGGTGATGGAGGGTTCAAAGGGTATGCTCCAGGAGTGTGGGGGGTCAAAAATGATTATGCAGGCGTAGCCTGACGGTCCAAGGGGGGTTGGGTTCATTGGGAGTGCTCGGAGGCAGTGGGAGTACTGGCCATGTGAGAGCTGCGGACTCTTGATGGTCCAGCCTGTGCTTCTACCTTGCGGGCTTTGAGAGACAGCTTTGTCGGGCGCGTACTTCACCTGACATCTGTCGTGGACTGGGTGGCAGAGGTTGTCTTGGTCCTAGTTTTAGTAACCATGATTAATGACAACAGACGGCAGCAAGAGTTTGAGTCTGAATATACTGTTAAGTTATGGTGTGGGGGCGGAGTACAGGCAGCTAAATGCAGCGGTCATGTACTATGTTAGCACAGACTCTAGACGGAGGTGATGGACTTGGTGCAGAGTGGACCTTTGGCCTCAATGTATGTGTTGTGCCCTCGTGCTGCCGTGATCCTATATTTCAAGGAACCAAGTAGTCAGACAAGATGGAGATTGAGCAGAGAAGTGGAGGATGGAAACTAAGTCAATATTCAGACTGAGGTTACAAACTGGAGTATCTACAGCTTATATACGAAGTGTCAAGAATAGTAACTATGGTCTACATAATATGTGCAGGGAACACGGGGAACTATGGGAACAGAGAAGGCTGTAGGTATTGCAACAATATAAACATGAAACAGGAATGAACAAAAGATTGAAAAGGAAAGGTAAAGGAACGGGATTGATCCGAAGCAGAGATAGTGGAGATTTGAAGACATAATAGTTACGGATATAACAATTTCAAAGATTAAGCTTTGCATTAAACTTTGGTTGCCTGGTTACAAGTGTTCTTCTTCAATGTTTAACTTTCCATGTTCCATGTTCCCTTTCCATGTTCCATCATTCTCTTCTATCATTACATATTATCATTTTGATTAGTGATCCATTTTACATAGGACCCACAACCCCTTGTGTAGTTAGATGTCCATGTGCTTCACTCTTCTTATTGTTCCATCCCTGACTTCAGTTTAGTATATAAGACTAGCTACAACCATTTGTATCACCAGTCTAATATCAACCCAGAACTCTGCTCTTCTACCTTGCTAGCATTGTCCGGCCGAGTTCCTTGGCTGCCCCTTCTCACTATTGTTAGTAATCCCAAGTACAGGATCATTAACACTATCTCAACCGTCACTCAACTGGACTCAACCGAAGCCTCAGTCAAGCTTGCGTTCATATTCTTGGGCCAATATCCTATTGGATTAGTAGTCTTTATCTTCAAGCCTTCACTTTGTGAAGCCTTTCATTCTATTGCTTAAGGCAACAAATTGGTCATCGGTATCAGAATGGTGCAGCACATATGCTGAAGCCAAGACCTTACCTTTATAACTTGACATTTGACCCGACCAAATTCTCAGTCGACCTTGGTCGACTTCTCTTCATGTTATATTTCCTTGACCAAGCACCCATTCTTAACACATAGGAGATGCCTGGACCCCACACTCTTTACATTCAGGCTCTACTACATGTGTGTTCAGCTTCAGCAGTGTATTATTTATAACTGACATGTACCTGTAGGTCCTGTATCATCCACAACCTGTGGTGCATGTGGGGCTGGGGAGTAACAATCCTCATATAATGGCTGTGCTTGCTTGTATGAGACAATTGAAAAGCCTGTGTCAGAGGATATGACAGCATTCTCATATTCATCATTGTCCTCAGTGGCACTATCATTGTCCTTGGTTACTAGAGCACTCTTGCTGTCTGACTGGGAATTGGGGACAGTAATTGTGAGCATGATCTACTGGCATCACTCCTTGACCTTTAACCACCACCATTGACTCGCTCTTGCAGTCTTTAGTATTGGTCTCTAAGAATACAATGAGCAATTTCAACTCTGGAATAGTGTCCCCCAATCCAACAAACCCCATCATCACTAACTTGGCCACTCTTGCGACCTATTTGAGCTCATCACCCATCATAGCATCGAGCCCCCAAACCTTCCTCTTTGCCTCTTTGGCTGGCAATTTCGGCCTTCCCTCCTGCATGGCATCTAGAGCCTTGCATGCCAGTGAATGAATCTGTGCTAGACCGGATGACAGTGACAAGGAATTCTCCAACTCTGGGGAATCCACACATACTCTGGAAGCTTTGGACCCCACCAAACGCCTCCACAACGTTGTACCCACTTCATGTGACATGAATCTCCCCCCCCAACCAGAAATTCCCTCTGCCAACTGGTCTGACAGACCAACTGACAAAGAACTCCTGGCCCTCAGCCCCCAAGAACATCTCACCACCAACTCAGTAGAGGCCGGGGAGAACCTTAAGATGGTAATGGACTGGCTCCAGTCTCTCTCACATTCCAAACTAGTTGACAATGACCACCCTATCATCCTCTCTGCCCTCTTTGACCTTATCAACTTGGTCCTTGCCTCACTCAAACTTCACAACATGGTTCATTCCTGCAGAAACTTCAGCATGGTTGAATGGCTGTGTGAAACAGTGCAGTCTGGTATGTATGTCAGACTTGTCCCCCCCTCCCCTGCCCCTCCCTTACCACTGACTCTGGGCCCAGCTGCCCCAGCTGCACCGACAGCTCTCCTCCCCCCCTCCTTACCCCCTTCTGCCCCCTCCCCAGATGTGGACATGAGGCCCCCCTCACCCTTGCCTGCCCAAGTTAATAAAGGTAAGTGCACTGCCAGGTCCGGAACAAAGGGACCTGATCCAGGGTCTACCCCTGTTCAGAGCAGTCAGAAGTTTACTTCTGTCCCTTCCCCCAGTTCTGGATCGGGCCCAGGCCCCACCCAACTGATTGGTGCATCCCCATCCACTGGTCCTGGACCCTTCAAGACCATGGTTCCCTCTCCCCCCCTAGCTATCAACCTACAGACCAAGCCAAACAGATGCTCCATGGCCCCCCCTCCTTCTTCCCATCTGTTGTCCCCCAAGCACTCATGGGCCAACATAGCAGCTGTGTCACCGGCATCCCCTCCCTCTGGCTGGACCAGTTGCCTCATTGCTCTCCCCCAGGCCTTCCCTGACACCTCCACTGACAAGCTGGAGCACATGGCCCATGCTAAGGGCATCTTCCCACCCTCCAACAACAAGAATGCACCCAGCTCAGCTATTGCCAAGCCCAGGGCCCAATTTTTGTCCACTACCAAAGGCCCGATGCATTGGGAGGTCATCTTTGCCCTACCCATCCCCCCCCCAATGTCCTTGACCTCCCTGGCATCATGGACTCAGCCAACCAGGGCCTTGTGGCCTCCTCATCCTCTTGCTGGGTCTTGTCCATCTCCTAGGACAAAACTGCTGCCCATCTACTCTGCTGTGACATCCCCTCAGACAAGGATGTTCACACTATCTGCCAGTGGGCATCCAAGATAGTAGACAGAGGCGTCACCAAAACAGGCAAGGCTTGGTCTAAGTCCTACCTCAAGGTCCTTGACATACCTTGCACTGGAGGCCCAGTGTCTTACCCAGAAGTCCACAAGCTTGTATGTAAAGCCCTGTTCCACTCCTCACTGGCCCCCCATTTTCAGCTGGTATCCCCCCCCTGCCCCTCCCACAATAACTGTGGCACCAAAACTGCCACTGTCTGGTTCAAAATCTGGGATTCCCAGAAAGGAACTGCTGCCAATAAGGTGGCCAACCGCTCAGTGCCCATTTTGGGCAACATCTGCCACATCAGGAAGGCTGCTGCCCACCCTGGTGTCCCTCTATGCTCTCAGTGTTAGACATGGGGCCACACTGTTAATGTTTGCAGGTGATTCAACATTGCCTGCCCCATCTGCGGTGGCCCCCACAAGGAAAAGAACCACTACTCGCATGCCACCTGCTGCCAAGGCAGACCAAAGGCCAACCCTCCTGTCCCAGCTACCCCCCGGGACCAGCCCTGCCCCCACAGAGCCAAGTGCTGCAACTGTGACAGCCCCCACCCCACCAACAGCACCAAGTGCCCATTCTGGCACCACCACTTCAAGCCCAAATAGATTGAAGGCCATGTCAACCACCAAACCCTCCTGAGGGAAACAATCTGTGCCAACCAGTGCTGTGCCCATGCTGAAGCCACAGCTGTCTCTGCTGCCCCTCCCAATGTCTGTACATGATCTATCAGACACTGTCCTCTTGCCCTTCCCCAATGCACCCTTTGCCTGCCCTTTCCTCTGTTCCCCTACCCCGGACCTGGTTGTCCCCCCCTCCACTTCCCCCTTCCCTTTCTTGGAGCAACCTACTGGTAGGTTGCCTTTGGCCAACTCTCTCTCTGTGGTCTCACAAAACATGGCCTGCAACTATTCTCTGCTAGAAACTCTCTTGATTACTCTGTCTACACTGGCTGTTGATCTGATCTTTGTACAAGAACAACCCTGATTCCCCCTCTTGCCCCCAATCAATGGTATTTGTACACAAAACCCTCTGTCCCCTCCACCCCTCTCTCTGCCATGATCTGGCCCCACATCAGGACATTTCTTGGCTATCACTCTTTTTCCCCACTGGACCTGTATACTTGATTGGAATCTACAACAATGCACAGGACTCTGCCCTGTCTTTCCTCTCTGAGATGCTCTCCCAATCATCACACTCTTGCCTCTGCATGATTGGGGATTTCAACATCAGGTCAAATGAATGGGACCCCTCATATCCCACACACCCTGTGCACACAGCTCAACTCCTCAATGTAGCTGATTTGCTATCCCTCGCTAGGGCTCTCCCAGTCGATCACTTGCCTACCTTCTATCCCAGAGACAATAGCAAATCCTCTACTGTCATTGACTTAGCCTTCTTCTCTAACGGCTTTCCCTCTTGCTTGGGCTACCACATCCTTCCAACCCTCCGGTTGCCTTCTGATCATGCCCCACTGGCATTCACACTCCCTGTCCCCTCTAAAATTCCCTTTATCCAGAAAACCGTGTTAAAGATCAACTCCAAGGAGGAGACATCCTTCCTCAACACAGTCTCATATGGCCTGGGTGCCCTCCCCTCCACCCATCCCCTCTCTTTTGCCAGTGATGTGGAAGCTTTTGCATCTGCACTCATATCCATAGTTTCTATAGCATGGTTTTGCAACTCCAAGTCTTCCCTGATCTGCCACTGGACCAAGCCCTAGTGGAACAATGATTGCACATCCCTCCTAGACTCCTATTGATTCTCCCCCTCCAAGGAGTCCTGGGGATTATTTTGTTCTGGCTGCTGCTCAGCTAAAAGCACCTACTACAACACTTTGGCTAAGGACATTGCAGTCACTAACAAACAGCCCTGGGACCTCATGTCCTGGGTAGGCCCCCGCTCACTACTGGCTATTGATACTGTCATTAACCCCAAAACCAGCAAGCTCTGCATCACCCAGGAAGACCTGTTTGACATGCTAGGTTCCCATTCCTTCAATGCAAAGGACTGTACCACTGACCTTTCTGGATTGGACTTCCTGCCAGAACAGACCACTCAAGAATGGGTCCCCTTCACACCCCCAGAACTGGACAAGGCCCTTGCTGGTACCTCTAACTGCTCAGTAGCAGGCCCCAATCACCTTACCTGGTGACACCTAAAGAAGCTGGTGATGTGCCTCTCTTGCCACTCCACCCTTCTCTCCCTTGCCAATGCCTGCATCAAACATGGACACTGGCCTTCTTATTTTAGGGACTCCACCACTGTCATTATTCCTAAGCCACCCAAACCCTCACACACCAAACCTGGGGATTTCCACCCCATCACACTCCTTAATACCATGGGGAAACTGTTCAAGAAAATGCTGGCCACTCAACTCCAATTTGCGGCTGTCTGCCATGCACTTGTACACCCTTGTCAACTGGGAGGGATTGCCAGCTGCTCAACAGAGGATGCTGGCCTCTACCTAACCCACCTTGTCCAAGCTGGCTGGGCCAAGAACATGGTCACTGGCATGGTTGCCTTTGATGTCACCCAATTTTTCCCTTCCCTCCATCACTCCACCCTGGTGGCCATTCTCCGACACCAGGGATTTCCATCCCAGGTCCTTGCCTTCTTTGAGTCCTACCTAGTGAGCTGCACCACATCCCTCTCTTGGGGTGCAAACATAACCTTGGATCCAATGGACTGCTCTATCAGGGTTGTCCAGGGTTTGGCCCTGTCCCCAATACTATCCTCCCTCTTCCTAGACCTGGTACTATATATTGTGGACCACCTATTTTCCCTTGATCCCCTCCTCAGAGATGTTGATTTTCTGTCCTATGGAGATGACAGCCTCATATGTTCTAACAGTCTCCCATCTACCACCACTTGGTACTTGTTGATTAAACCATCACTCTCAATAAGTGTCCTGGGCATCTCTTCTTGACCTCTTACCACCACCACCAATTTTCGGGTCGGTCTCTGGCTAGTTGTGAGCGTTGTAGATAGGTTTCTTTGCCGAATTCTAGTCTACTAGTACAATGCCCCCCCCCATCCCTTCTTAACCTCTTACCACCACCACCGATTTTCGAATCGGTCTCTGACTGGTTAACGAGCGTTGTAGTTAGGTTTCTTGTGAACTCTAGCTTTTCTATATACATGCCTCCTAAGTCCAATGCGCGGACTGCCTCTGATAGGTCGCCTGCCGCAGCACGTGTTTTCACCCCGGGGGCGTTTGGTACGTCCTCCCCCCCCCTCCCCCTCCCCGGCCCCTGCCCCTGTCGACTCTGTCGACGAGGCTCTGGCCAACGTCGCTGCAAAGCGTTTACGCTTTGAGGCATCGCCAGCCCTTTCGTATGGGTCCACACCTTCCCCCCCCCCTGGAGACCTCTCACCCCCTCCTGTCGCCTCCCAACCCGTTCCCAGATTTACCGGCACTCAGTGGGACCCCCTGAGCTATGGCTCCTGGCTGGTTGGTACTGCTCTTCCCCGCCTCGGTCCTATTCTGGCCTCTGTGCCCCCAGATCAGGCCACTGCCCTCGCCCTTGCTGAAGGGGCATACCGCCTTTTAGATGCCATTCTGGCCTCTGAATGGTCCCAGGTCCCGGTCTCCTCTCAAGGCCAACAAGTATCATTTCGTGAGTACTTCCGTCATTATGCGGCACATTGGGCTCCGTCTCCCCCTCCCCCCAAACATGTGGACGCCACATGCCCGTTCCATGGAACCGCTGAGGTAAGCGGCTCCTCTGGCTCAACTGACACAACCCCTGCTGCGCCGGCCTCCGGTCCGACCATGCAGGAGTCTACTCCTGCAGGGTCGGCACCAGTTACTGGTACTGCCCCGGCACCGCCCCCTCCCCCTCACCCTGCACGCTCCCCTTGGCGCCCTTGGTCATCTCCCTCTGGCGTTCCCCCTTCTCCCCCCCTCTCCTATGCTGGAGCGCTCAAAGCGGCTCCCACCCTGGTCCACGTGGCCAAGGCATTCCCTTCACTCCCTACGGACTGCGTTATCGCTGTCCAGAAGGCTGTCCTTGGCACTCCGGCCTCCAAAGCCAAGCGCTCGTGCACTGTTGCTGGCCCATCCAGGCACCAGATTTTGATTCCCGGATCTGATGCCTTGTCCAAGGCGTCTCTTCCCCATATCACCCATGTAGCCAACTCGGCACTCTCGGCCTCTGGCTCCTTGCTTTGCGTGGAATCAGTGTGCCCTTCTGCTGGGGGCTTGTCCCTCTCCACGTCTGCTGTCGCGTCAGCCTCTGAACTGTCAGTGGTCAGCACTGCTATTGGCAAGGACCTTAAGGCTCCCCCAATTTCCGCCGCCCTGCCCACATCCCAATCTTACCTCAAGCTCATTGACATCCCTCTTTTCTAGCCCGGTACTGCAGACCGGGTCACATCTGCTGAAGTTGCTCAGGCTCTTAGCCGGTCGCCTCTCGCCCTCTCACTTCCCCTTGCTGGTCCCCCCCGGGTGATCCGCAACTCAGCCAAGTCAACCATGGCCACTGCCTGGTTCGACATTCACGACTCTCAGTCTGGTTCCCGCGCCAAGGCGGTTATCGGGCGTTCCATTCCTCTTGCGGGCGCTGTATGCTTCATCAGAACTGCCCGCGCTAACCCCGGCACCCCCCGCTGCTCCCGTTGTTGGCGCTGGGGCCATACTATTCACACTTGCCATGCGCGCTCTGCGCGCTGCCCCATCTGCTCTGAGCCTCACTCCGAGGCTGAACACCGGTCTCATGCCGGATGCTGCAAGGGCCACCCCAAGGCCAAGCCCCCTGTCCCCGCTACCCCCACTGGCTCCCCATGCCCCCACCCCCATAAGTGCATCAATTGCAGCAAGTCACATGCCGCCAACAGCCCGAAGTGCCCCTTCTGGCGCCATCGATTCCAGGCCGATTGGATCAAGGCCAGATATGCGGCTGACGGCCGCACTGCAGATGCTGGTCGCACGACCAGTGTTGGCTCCTCTGCCCGCAAGAGTATGTCCTCGGGGTCTCGTACCTCGACATCAGTCTCCTCTTAGTAGGTTTTCTCGCTTACTCTACTCTCTATCTGGTTTGGGTTCTCTTTCTTTCCTCCCGGGGCCTTTTGCCCGGTGCTTTGTCCTGCCCGCCCTTGGGGCCCCCTCCCCATGTTTTGACTTCTTTTAGTTATTTTCCTGGTGGGGTTTGGGTGTCTAGGTGTCGCCTGGCCCGGCCCCCACCTGACTCTCTTTTCATGGTCACTTGATGGCCGCGCTCAGTACAACAGACGTTGTTGGGCCCCCTCTGGGGGCCCTTCTGTGAATTTTCTGTATTTAGGTAGCCGCCTGTTCTTGTGTAGTTACGGCTGCCCGCGGACTGCTACCACGCACCGCGTAATAAATTGTTGATTTCAAAAAAAAAAAAAATACAATGCCCCCCAAGTCCAATGCGCGGACGGCCTCTGATCGGTCACCTGCTGCAGCACGTTTTTTCTCCCCAGGTGCCTTTGGTTCATCCTCACCCCCCTCCCCCTCTCCTGCCCCTGCCCCTACCAACTCTGTCGATGCGGTGTGATGGTATGGGTGGGGTAGGTGTGTAATTTGTGGCTCGGAATACCACTACCTAAATCAACCAATACCTCGAAATGCGATTCTGGGGCATCAGAGACAGTTCTCGAAACGAGGGATTCAACTTTCAAAGGGGGTTTTATGTGGTGTAAAAGTGTATAAAGGTCTTTCTCGAAAATATACCCAAGGGCACCAAGTGTACTCTGTGGGTGGTCTCTGGTGTAGTAGTGACAAGGCTCTGCTTGTAGCTACAGTCTCTGATCTCAATATCTCTGATCTCGAAACTTGGGGGAATCTGCACTACCCCACTAAGTCTCTGTCTCTCTGTGTCTCTAGGCCTAAGGGGAATCTAAACTACCCCTGAGCCTCAATATCTCTCTCTAGAAGTCCCCCGGACTCAAACAATGGTCTCTATAAGCTCTCTTGACGATCACAGTTCATCTCTACTGTTTCTGGGTGGTCTATGACCGAAGCTCTCACTTAGTTGCCTTAATGCACACAATAGCACAAGATAATGAAATTGTTAATTCCCGAATCTCATGGTCTCGAAGCTGGGGCAGCAAGTGCTTGCCTTTCACCTCTCCTCCATGTTGTATTTATATGTTTTTGGTAGCTAGGAAACAGCCCGAGTAAATAAGGAAATATTAGAGAGAGTAATGCTAGTATACACAATCGGTCTGATATTCCCCTGCGTAATAATGCTTTTCCACCTGGTATTGGTCCTGGCTGCCTGTTATAGACCCGTTTCAAGTCATCGAGATGCTGTTGGCATCATTCCGTGGGTCATTGCGACAGTTTGCGGCTGTTTCAACACGCCCGGGAAGGTCCTCTACCCATATACGCATGCTTTCCTCCTCCGCACATCTACCCTATTGGTCTCCTCCCGATCCGACATTTTGGTACACTGTTCATATACCCTTCTAGTATCTTGAACTGGCTGCGCGTTGCCTACGCATTGTGCAGATAGTCCGAGATAGTCCAACTACTCTATCATTTGTCCTTTGATCTGCTATTGGACCCTGCAAGGCCTTTCAAGGTACTCGATCAGTCATTGAGATGCTATTGCATGTATTGTATTGTCATAGCTATCCCCTTGGGGTTGCCTGATAGGCTTACATGTCCATAGCTTAATAGGTTTTCTATTCATTCCACTCCTCACTCGTCTCTATTGGTCCTCCTGACAATCGGCAGTCCTTCCAATTGTCATATCGTGATCTGACACACTGATGTGGCCTTGGATATATTTCCTTGGCCGACGCTTTCTGTCTGCATTTCTCGGGCAATAGCCATGTTCCCCTTCTTCTTGATAGAACATCATCCCTGCCCCTTGCCTAATATAGCAGCCAGTACATTGTCCCTTAGTACATTGTATGCCATTTAGTCGGGTGAGGGACACTGTGCATTACTAATCGAGACATCTCGAAAGTCTGCCTACTGAGTGCCTCGATGCCGGTCACACGATCTTCTCGAAGGTTTCAATCAGCACTAGGCTGCTACATGTGTCCCCTTTCGAGATAGTCAAGTTAGGGGGCCCTCAGTCTTCTCAGGTCATCTCGATGGCCATTATATGGTTTGTGAGCCTTCCCCTCATGATCAGGGAGTTTTATTGACAACGTTATTGATACTTGGTGCATCTCTGAGTGTGTACAAC
This sequence comes from Lepiota venenata, assembly GCA_004296355.1. Classification (NCBI taxonomy): domain Eukaryota; kingdom Fungi; phylum Basidiomycota; class Agaricomycetes; order Agaricales; family Agaricaceae; genus Lepiota; species Lepiota venenata. The sequence goes on from RCFS01000047.1 coordinate 109,676, forward strand.
CGCGATGTCGCCTGTTGTACCCTTTGTTCACTCTCGAAGCCATACCATAGCTATTTAGTAGCCACTGGCTGACTCCTGGGGTGCCTTGTAGCCTCATAGAGGTCCTTACATGACATACCAGTTGGGTTAGGGTCATTGTAGGGGGTGTTATGGGTATATCAAGATGATTACATCGTAGCTATTGCTGGGCCATGGGTATATAGGGGTATAATGGCCTATTTTAGCAATGCTTCGATTTTCGGCATAATAGTGGCACTGGCCAACGTTGCTGCAAAGCGTTTACACTTTGAGGCTTCCCCAGCCCTCTCCTATGGGTCCACGCCCTCTCTGCCCTCCCCTAAGGAAGATTTCTCCCATCTCCTGGAAGTCCTCCGCCCCTCTCCCAGAAAAACCACTGTCCAACAGGACCCCGCTCTGGACTATGGCTCTTGGTTGGTGGGTACTGCGCTCCCCCTTCTTGGTCCCCTCTTGGCCTCTGCACCCAAGGACCTCCACTCTGCCCTTGCCCTTGCCGAAGGGGCTTACAAACTCTTGGATGCCATCTTGGCCTCTGAGTGGTCACAAATCCAGGTCACCTCCCAGGGCCAGGATATCACTTTTCGTGAGTTATTTTGTTGTTATGCAGTGTATTGGGCTCCGACTCCCCAACCCCCCCAACATGTGGACACCACATGCCCGTTCCGTGGAGCCGCTGAGGTAAGTGGCTCCTCTGGTCCTACTAACGCAACCCCTGCTGTGCCGGCTTCTGGTCTGGCTGTACAGGAGTCTACTCTTGCAGGGTCGGTGCCGGTTGCTGGTGCTGCCCCCTTGCTGCCCCCTCCCCCTCACCCTGCGCACTCCCCCTGGTGCCCTCAGCTTGTCCCACCCGGTGTGGCCCCTTCCCCCTCCCTTTCCTATGCTGGTGCCCTCAAGGCAGCACCTACCTTGGTCCACATGGCCAAGGCTTTCCCCACTCTCCTGATGGACCGCGTCATTGCTGTCCAGAGGGCTGTGTGGGAGTAGCCTCGTGGCTATGCATGCACCCACTGAAGATGACGTGGCGACGCGCCGATGTGCGCATGGACACTTAGATAGGCCACGGACTCTTAGAATAGACCTACATAGACACGATGCATCGCGCCTTGACGCGCTCCGTAGCTTAGACTTTCTCTTTCTTTCTTTTTCTTTTCTCTCGTGCTTAGACCACCCCGCTCCTGTAGATATATAAACTCCTGTACACCATAAACTACATCATCGAAATACACGTTTGTACTCACTCACTTCTCCCCTCTCCCTCCAGACTCTGTCCCCTTCCAAACTCGCTATCCTTCCCACAGCTGTTCTCAGCACTCCGACCTCCAGGGCCAAGCACTCTTGCACGGTTGCTGGCCCTTCCAGGCACCAGATTTTGATCCCCAGCTTGGATGCCCTGTCCAAGGTGTCTCTGCCTCATGTTACCCATGTCATTAACTTGGTGTTGTCGGCCTCCGGCTCCGCACTTCGTGTTGAGTTGGTGTGCCCTACTTCTGGGGGCTTGTCCCTCTCCACCTCTGCTGTGGCAACAGCTTCCGAGCTGGCAACTGTTGGCACTGCCCTTGGCAAGGACCTCAAGGCTTCCCCAGTCTCTGTCTCCCTCCCCACATCATGATCTTATCTTAAGCTTGTCAATGTTCCCCTTTTCCAACCTGGTACTGCTGACCGGGTCTCCCCCGCCAAGGTTGCACAGGCTCTTAGCCACTCCCCTCTTGCCCTCTCCCTCTCCCTTGCCAGACCCCCCCGCGTGGTCCACAACTCCGCTAAGTCAACCACTGCTATGGCATGGTTTGACATCCATGACTCACAATCTGGCTTGCATGCCAAGGCAGTGGCTGGCTGGTCTATTCCTCTTGCTGGCGCTGTCTGCTTCATCCGGACTGCCCATGCAAACCCCGGTACCCCCCGCTGCTCTCATTGTTGGCACTGGGGCCACACTATCCATTTCTGCCATGCGTGCTCTGTGTGCTGCCCCATCTGCTCAGAGCCTCACTCCAAGGCTGAGCACTGGTCTTCCACTGGCTGCTGTAAGGGCCACCCCAAGGCCAAACCCCCTGTCCCCACCACCCCTTCCGACTTGCCTTGCCCCCACATGGGCAAGTGCATTAACTGCAGCAAATTGCATGCCGCCAACAGCCCAAAGTATCCCTTCTGGCACCACTGCTTTCAACCCGACTGGATCAAGGCCAGGTACACGGCTAATGGCAAAACTGCAGAGGCTGGTCACAAAACCAGTGTTGGTTCTTCTGCCCAGAAGGACAAGGGGAAGCAACTGGCTTTGGCCCCTCCCTTGTCCTCATAGGCCTTCTTGCTTAATTTTACAGTAGGTTCTGGGTTCTTTTTCTCAGTGCATTGGGTTCTGTTTCTTTCTCCCCGGGGCCTCTTGCCTGGCACTTTGTCCTGCCCGCCCTTGGAGCCTCCCTATGTTTCGGCTTCTCTTTAGTTACTTTCTCTGGTTGGGTTTGGGTGTCTAGGTGCTCACCTGGCTCAGCCCCGGCCTACTCTACTCTTTACGGTCACTTGAGCTTCAATGTAGTAGGTACACTGCCGCAGACTTCTATCGCGCACTGCGTAATAAATTGTTGAGATCAAAAAAAAAAAAAAAAAAAAAAGAGATGACAGCCTCATTGTATCCCAAGGTAAACAGTGGGAGAACATAACTTCCCCTCTGGTTAAAGCATATGGAATTATCTTCCAGCTTCTGTTGGACTTTGGTTTAGTCTTAGAACACTCTAAAACCAAGTCATTTTTCTTCTTGAGGAGGTACAACAAGACCTTCCCCCCCTTAGACTTAGGCTATGCTCCTTTCACTGGCGACACCCCCCTGCTCCCCTCTCCTGTTTGGAGGTATTTGGGCTTCTGGTTTGATCCCTGACTCTCCTTCAAGGACCATGTCTCATTCTATGCCAACAAGTCCTTCTCCCTGCTGAGTGCTATGCACTTGCTTGGCAACTCCTCCTAAGGACTCACTTCCTCCCATAAATACCTCCTCTACCAATTGTGTATTGTCCCCTTGATGACATATGGATCCCCCCTCTGGTTCCATGATGCAGCCCACATCAAGGGACTCCTCAAGCAGCTCAGGGCCTTGCAACAGTGTGCTGCCTTGTGGATAATGGGAGCTTTCCACACCTCCCTATCCCAAGGAGTCGAAGCCATTGTGGGCCTCTTACCCATCCACCTCCATCTCAGGAAGCTCCAAACCTGGAGTGCCATGTGGATGGCCTGCCTCTCCCACACCCATGGGATCAACTCCCTACTTACCAACACATCTACAACTGAATGCCACCCTCTCTCTCTCCCCTTCCTCACTACCAGACAGAAGTGAATCTCTGGCTCCACTCTCGCCTTCATGGATGCAGCACTCCCCTCCATCATTGACAACCCCATTCTCTGATCACATCTCCTAGCTGAACTGGGCTACTGCATCCATGACAGGTTTGCAGACCAATTTACCTTCCTCATCCCCCCCTTTCCTTGCTCCAAAAAGGATCTATCCTTGTGGCGCAATTCTATTCTTGACCCTGCCCTCTCTAGGGCTCTATTCTCTTCTGATACTCTTGTAATAGGTTTTGATTCATCTTCCCCCCCCTCTCACCTCTCTGGTTTCTCCTCCTGAGTTTCCTATGTTGCTTCAGTAGACAATGTAATTGTATGATCTGACTCTGCTAATGCCAGCTCCCTAACAAGTACCAGCTCAGAATGTTTTGCCTTTTCCTTTGCCCTCTCATCTCTCTTCAAACTCACTGATTCCCCATCAGCAGTGCAGGCTGCACTCTCCCCCTCCCCTACCTCGGATCAGCATACATCCCTATCAGTTGCTTTCTCTCTCATTCCCTGGTTTGAGGCCTCTCCATCTCACTCTCTCACTATTGTGCACTCACTGTTGCATTGGAAACTCTCAGTACATGGGCAAGCCCATGCCCTCACTTCTGCAAAACCTCATCTACCTTTTTTGACCTCATCCCCCATCTGGGCATCATCTATCCAGAAGCTGAGTACTAAACACATTATCCAGGAGTGGCAGCTAGACTCCACTCTCCCCTCCCTAGGCTCTCAGTTCATGCCCCTCTCCCACTGCAGTGAACCTTTCTGCCTGTCTTACTTCTACAACAGCCCCTTCCTCTCATCCACTGTGTGCAAACCACCCTCACTTGCTGCCTGCCTGACATACTACATTCTAAACTACATGCCCACTAGCAAATACTGCTCCTGGTTCTTCCCTAATAAGCCAACCTCTTGCCTTTGCAGCTTTTCTTTTCAATGGTGTAACCATATTCTCTGGTCCTGTCCCCTCTATACTCACCACTGGTCCTGGACTCAGGACAGTGGTTCCAAATACTACACAGACATTGACAACCTCATCACTTTCCTCAAGGACAACCCCCTGGCCTTCTCCTTCCCACCCAACCCAGCAGGGACTGCTGCCCAACACTCTTTCCCACCCACCCTTCCTACCTAGCCCGCTGATAAGCCGATTTTGGGTCTACACCTAAAATACACCATTTTTACCGATTTTATTACTATAAAATCAATGGCAATACATCTATGAACCTCAGAGAGGATTGGGACCTATCCCGAGGTCGCCAGTTCGACCGTGTATAGGGTGTTTGTGCCCTAGCATATGTCTAATAGTGTCTAAACTCACGCGAGGGATAGTCTTTATGACAGAACTCAGTAAAGGGCGGGCATTTCGGGCAACTACTAGGGGATTCCGGGCTGTACATAGCTTGCCAAACCAACCCAGGTCGCAATCAGGGAGGACTATGCATGAGATAAATTAAACTCAGAGACCGGGAGTGAGCCAAACCAGCTCGCGAGAACTGTAGAATATTCCAGAGACCTGAAACAAGGTTATGCAGCCAGGCAAAACCCTTAGAAACAGAGCATGGACAATGGAACGAACTTCCTAGCATCGGAATGGCACCCCCGAGCGTCAGAATATTCCAAACGGATTACTGTGCACTAATTAGGTGTACTTTGTGGGTCCACGATGCTACAGAATCGCTTCCCGAGGGAGAGTTCAGCAGGCACGGAACAATGGGAACCATCTCCGAGACACGATCAGCATTTTGATCCGAGAGCTCAGGCATACGTCATCGAACGTCTGCATTCCCAATGACCTAGTAGCAACGGCCGGACTGCTGTTGACTCGAAAACATATTCCGAGTACTTCAGACACTTGCAGTAATGCAGAAGAACTTTCTAAAATATTCTATCCTTTTGTTTTACCACGGACCGAATTTCCTGTATTTCATATCTCTCTGTTTCGTCTATTTTAGTTTGTATCTCTCTCAATATAAAAATACGGCTGCAGGCCTCTGAGAAGAGCAAGAAGGGCTTCACCCCAACTTCTCAGCAGAGTACTTCGCAGCCGTGATCAAGAATGGTTTAGATCTATTTTGTGTGAATTGTTTAAGTGAAACTAGTCTTCAGGAGAGTTCAGAAAGAGTTATTAAAAGGAGAATCACCCCGAGCTTGCTTTTGTGTGATTTCCTAGAGCCTAGAAAATAGAGGGATTTGGACTTGAGAGTTCTTCAAGTTCAATTCTAAATCAGAGACAGAACAGACTAAGCCAAGTGGGTCTTGAGCTTGAGTTTGTCCCCCAGAGTCCAGAGGAGTTGTAATCAAGTGGGTCTTGCATTACACTCAGTTTAGAGATCAGATTTTTGTGCAGTTGTCCAGGGCTTTTCCAGCCAGTAAACTGTGTCTTTTGGAACTCTCTAAAATCGGTTACTTCGATTCTATCTGTCAGATCCGCACCCCCTCGAACTTGCCTTGGCAAACGATTACTCTTTGACATATCCTACCCCATACCTTTGCCCTAAGCTCCCACACGAGTTTAGTGATTGTGTTTGAAGTTTGGAGAGTTTGAGTGTTGGGTTTAGTGTGAAAACTTCCCATCCTTGTCCCCTCAGTGTAGTGCTTCCCCACCCTTGCCATCGAGTCTGTTTTCCAGTGTTTCACTGCCCACTGGTATGTAACCTTCTCACTTTATCTCTGCTCTCTAGTATGCTAGTCAGTGTCTTCCCTCTCATGGGCACTTGAAGCCCTCACTCAGTACATCAAACAATGTAGGGCCCCTTTGGGGCCCTTCCGTAAAACTCTCATATCTATTGTAGCTACTTCTCTTGTAGTAGATAGCTGCTGCGGACTGCTACCATGCATTGCATTATAAATTGTTGATTTAAGAAAAAAACAAAAAAAGCATGATCTACTGGTAGGATACCTTTGGCCAACTCTCTTTCTGTGGTCTCACAAAATGTGGCCTGCAACCACTCCCTCCTAGAAACTCTCCTGATTACTCTGTCTGACCTGACTGTTGACTTAATCTTTGTACAAGAACCCCCATGGAAAATCATCAGGTATGTACTTTCTGCTACTGACAAGAAGGGTGCACCAGTCATTGGCAGCCCCCTCCATCCTGACTGGGATTGTCTTGTTTCCCCTGGCAACAAAAACAATCCTGACTCTCCCTCACACCCACAGTCAATGGTATTTGTCCACAAATCCCTATGCCCCCTCTGACCCTCACTCCACCGTGATCTTGCCCCATACCAAGACATCTCCCCTACTGGACCAGTACACTTGGTTGGTATCTACAACAACACACAAGACTCTGCCTTATCTTTCCTATCTGACCTACTGGCTATGTTCTCCCACTCCTGTCTCTGCCTGGTTGGAGACTTCAACATAAGATCATGTGAATGGGATTCCTCATACCCCACACACCCTGCTCACACAACCAGACTATTAAACCTGGCTGAATCACTATTGTTGTCCAGAGCACAACCAGTGTTACCACAACCTACCTTCTACCTGTTAAGTTATGGCACGGGGGTGGAGTACGGGTGGCTAAGGTGGAGATTGACGGAGGTTGAGTACTATGCTAGTACGGACTCTAGATGGAGATGGAGGACTTGGTGCAGAGTGGATCTTTGGCCTCAACGTATGTGTTGTGCCCTCATGCTACCGCGATCCTATATTTCAAGGAACCAAGTTTATTGGAGAGAGTGGAGAATGGGTGGAGATCAGACAGAGAGTAGGAGGGGAGAACTAAGTCGATATTCAGACTGAGGATACAAACTTGAGTACCTACAGCTTATATACAAGTGTCCATAGAATAGTAACTACAGCATACATAGAGTTTGTGGGGAATGCAGGGAACTATGGGGACAAGGGAAGGCTGTTTAGGTACTATGCAACATTATACAATCGTGAAACAGGAATGCACAAGAGACCAAAAAGGAAAGATGAAGGAATGGGGATTGATCCGGAGCGGAGTTTGTGAAGAGATGAGGACGTAATAGTTACAGATGTAACACTACCCTTGGGACCAAAGCAAATCCTCTACTGTCATTGACCTGGCCTTCTTCTCCAACAGCCTCCCCTCCATCCCAAGCTACCATGTCCTGCCTGATCTCCACCTACCCTCAGATCATGCCCCCCTAGCATTCACACTCCCCATACCCTCTAAAATCTCCTTTGTCTGAAAAACCGTGATAAAGATTGACTCCAAGGAAGAGGCCTCCTTCCTCAATGCAGTCTCACATGGCCTAGGCTCCCTCCCCCTCTCCCAACCTCTCTCCTCTGCCACAGATGTCAAAGCATTTGCTTCCTCTCTCATGACCATTGTCTCTACTACATGGACTTCCAACTCAAAGTCCTCCCTAGTCTGCCACAGATCCAAGCCCTGGTGGAACCCTGACTGCTCATCACTCCTGGATTCCTACCAGTCTTCCCCATCCAAGGAATCTTGGGGATCATTTTGTTCCAGCTGCTACTCTGCTAAACAATCCTATTACAATGCTCTGGCTAAAGACATAGCAGTCACTAACAAGAGACCCTGAGGTCTAATGTCCTGGGTAGGCCCCTGCTCATTGCCAGCTATTGATGCTGTTGTCAACCCCAAGACAAACTGACCTTGCATCACCCAGGAGGACCTCTTTGACATGCTGGGCTCCCACTTCTTCAATGCAAAAGACTGGACCACAGATCTCTCTGGGCTAGACTATCTCCCAGAACAACATACCCAGGACTGGATCCCCTTTTCCACAGTCAAACTTAATGAGGCCCTCACTGGCACTTCCAACTGCTCCACCACTGGTCCAGACCACCTCACCTGGTAACACCTAAAAAAACTCATAGCACACCCCTCCTGCCACTCAGCCCTCCTTGCCCTTGCCAATGCCTGCATTGAACACAGACACTGGCCATCCCATTTCAAAGACTCCACCACTGTTGTCATCCCAAAACCCCCTAAGCCCTCCCACACCAAACCTGGGGACTTTCACCCTATCACACTCCTTAATACCATGGGCAAACTCTTCAAGAAAATGCTGGCCACTTGACTCCAATTTGCAGCTGTCCACCATGTATTTGTTCACCCCCACCAATTGGATGGGATTGCTGGCTGTTCCACTGAGGGTGCTGGCCTTTACCTATCCCACCTTGTTCATGCAGGATGGGCCAAAAACATGGTCACTGGTGTGATTGCCTTTGATGTTGCCCAATTCTTCCCCTCATTACATCACTCTACCCTTATTGCCATCCTCTGCCACCAGGGCTTCCCCCCCCAAGTCCTCTCCTTCTTTGAGTCTTACCTTGTTGGTTGCACCACCTCACTATCTTGGGGGGCCAACATTGTCTCTGAACCCATGGACTACTCAGTTGGCATTGTCCAAGGCTCAGCCCTATCCCCATTCCTATCCTCACTCTTCTTAGCCCCTATACTATACATTGCTGAACATTTGTTCTCCCTTGACCCTCTACTCCAGAACATTGACCTCCTCTCCTATGTAGATGATGGCCTCATTGTATCATGAGGCAAACAGTGGGAGAACGTGACTCCCCCACTTGTTAAAGCATACAGCATTATCTTCAGGCTACTTGCTAACTTTGGACTAGTCCTAGAACACTCAACAACCAAATCCTTTTTCTTCTCAAGGAGACACTGAGAGACCTTCCCCACTCTAGACTTAGGATATGCCCCCTTTACTGGCAACAACCTTCTCCTCCCCTCCCCTATCTGTGTTACATCCATAACTATTACATTCTCATCTCTCTGCAATCTCTGCTCCAGATCAATCCCCATTCCTTCACCTTTCCTTTTCAGTCTCTTGTCCATTCCTGTTTCACGATTGTATAATGTTGCATAGTACCTACACAGCCTTCCCTTGTCCCCATAGTTCCCCGCATTTCCTGCAAACTCTATGTATGCTGTAGTTACTATTCTATAGACACTTGTATATAAGCTGTAGGTACTCAAGTTTGTATCCTCAGTCTGATATATTGACTTAGTTCTCATCCTCCACTTCTCCACTCAATTTTCACCTTGTCTAATTACTTGGTTCCTTGAAATATAGGATTGCAGCAGCACAAGGGCACAACATATACATTGAGGCCAAAGGTCCACTCTGCACCAAGTCCATTACCTCTGTCTAGAGTCTGTGCTAACATAGTACACAACCTCTGCATTTAGCTGCCCATACTCCACCCCCACGCCATAACTTAACAGTCTGGCAATATCTGGGCTTCTGGTTTGACCCCCAGCTCTCATTCAAAGACCATGTAGCCTTCTATGCTAACAAATCCTTCTCCCTGCTCAGTGCAATGTGCCTGCTTGGTAACTCCTTATGGGGTCTCACTCCATCACACAAATGCCTTCTTTATTGATCTTGTGTCATCCTTCTGATGACATATGGGTCCTCCCTCTGGTTCCATGATGCAGCCCGCTATTACACCGAAAATCGAAGCATTGCTAAAATAGGCCATTATACCCCTATATACCCATGGCCCAGCAATAGCTACAATGTAATCATCTCGATATACCCATAACACCCCTACAATGACCCTAACCCGACTGGTATGTCATGTAAGGACCTCTATGAGGCTACAAGGCACCCCAGGAGTCAGCCAGTGGCTACTAAATAGCTACTGTATGGCTTCGAGAGTGGACAAAGAGTACAACAGGTGGCATTGCAGTTGTACACGCTCAGAGATGCACCAGGTATCAAGAACGTTGTCAGTAGAACTCCCTGATCACGAGGGAAGAGCTCACAGCCATATAATGGCCATCGAGATGACCTGAGAAGACTGAGGGCCCCTAACTTGACTATCTCGAAGGGAACACATGTAGCAGCCTAGCGCTGATTGGAACCTTCGAGAGGATCGTGTGGCCGGCATTGAGACACTTGGTAGGCAGATTTTCGAGATACCTCAATTAATAAGGAGCAGTGTCCCTCACCCGAATAAATAGTGTACAATGTACTAAGAGACAATGTATTGACTGCTATATTAAGGGCAGAGATGATGTTCTATCGAGAAGAGGGAGACTATGGCTATGGCCCGATGGACACAGACAGAAGGCGTCAGCCGAGGAATTACACCCGAAGCCGCGTCAGCTTGTCTTGTTATCAGAACCCTAAGAAGGACTATACATAGGTCTTAGCCACCTTCCTGATGGACAGTAGAATACTTCTTTTCTATCTTTAATACTGACACTCCCACACTCACGCTTCCTTTCTCCCACACACAACTTCTATTTCACACAGGAAGCCTTCTTTTACCTGGGCCCATCTTCTTATGACTCGCCTTGACAAGTACTTACCCAGGGTACTCATAAATAGCAGATAACCAATATGTATATAAACCTAGCTACAATCACTTGTATCTTTAGCTTAGTGTTATACACTGTTCTGCTTAAACCTCTTGTTCGCCTGAAAGGGTATCAGAGATTTATCCAGCCCATCTCCAAGTCAAGTAGTAAGACTCAAGGACCAAGTCTGTATAGACATCCTTGTGATCCCAACCTTGCGACTCAGGAGTGGACCCCTAACCCGGGTAACATGTCTGATCGCAATACGACGACCGGAAGGACCGCCGATTGTCAGGAGGACCAATAGAGATGAGTGAGGAGTGGAACGAATAGAAAACCTATTAAGCTACGGACACGTAAGCCTATCAGCCAGCCCCAAGGGGATAGCTATGGCAATACAATACGTGCAATAGCATCTCGATGACTGATCGAGTACCTTGAAAGGTCTTGCAGGGTCCGGTAGCGGATCAAAGGACAAATGATGGAGTAGTTGGACTATCTCGGACTATCCGCACAACGCGCGGCCAGTACAGGATACTAGAAGGGTATACAAACAGTGTACCAGAAGGTCGGGTTGGGAGGAGACCAATAGGGTAGACGCGTGGAGGTGAAAGGCATATGCATATGGGTAGAGAACCTCCCCGGGTGTGCTGAAACAGCCGCGGACCGTCGCGATGACCCACAAAATGACGCCAGCAGCGTCTCGATGACTCGAAACGAGTCTACAACAGGCAGCCAGGACCAATACCGGGTGGAAAAGCATTATTACGCAGGGGAATGTCGGACCAATTGTGTATACTAGCATTACTCTCTCTAATATTTCCTTATTTACTCGGGCTGTTTCCTAGCTACCAAAAACATATAAATGCAGCGTGGAGGAGAGGTGAAAGGCAAGCACTCGCTGCCCTAGCTTCGAGACCATGAGATTGGGAATTAACGATTTCATTATCTTGTGCTATTGTGTGCATTAAGGCAAATTAAGTGAGAGCTTCGGTCCTAGACCATCCAGAAACAGTAGAGACAAACTGTGATCATCGAGAGAACTTGCTGAGACCATTGCTTGAGTCCGGGGGACTCACAGAGAGATATTGAGACTCAGGGGTAGGTTAGATTCCCCTTAGGTCTAGAGACATAGAGAGCTAGAGACTCAGTGGGGTAGTGCAGATTCCCCCAAGGTTTCGAGATCAGAGATATTGAGAGCCAGAGACTGTAGTTGCAAGAGGAGACTTGTTGCTACTACCACAGAGACCACCCCAGAGTACACTTGGTGCCCTTGGGTATATTTTTCGAGAAAACCCATTATATATTTCTATTCCCCCCAAAACCCCCTTTATAAAGTTGAATCCCTCTCTTCGAGGACTGTTTCTGACGCCCCAGAATCACATTTCGAGGTACTGGTTGATATAGGTAGTGGTTTTCCGAGCCACATATTACACACCTACCCCACCAATACCATCACACCGCATCAAAGAACTTCTCAAACAACTCAGAGCCTTGCAATGGCATGCCGCCTTGTGGATCACAGGAGCTTTCCACATCTCCCCAACCCAAGGAGTCAAAGCCATTGTGGGTTTTCTGCCCATTCACCTACACCTCTGCAAACTACACACTCAGAGTGCAATGCAGATTGCCTCACTCCCCCACACCCATGAAATTAATTCTCTCCTCACTAACCTGTCCACCACCGAACACCATCCACTCTCCCTTCCCTTCCGCACAGCCCAACAACGTTGCTCATCAGGCTCTGCCCTTGCTTTCATGGATGCTGCCTTAAATTCTATCAAAGGTGACCCCATACTCCAAACCCACCCACTAGCCAAACCTGGTTACTGCATCATGGACCAGTTCACCAACAAGTTCTCATTCCTCACTCCTCCCTCCCCATGCTCCAAAAAGGACTTGTCCTCTTGGCACAATTCTATACTTGATCCTGCCCTCTCAAGGGCCCTCTTTTCTTCATCCACCCTGGTTATAGGTTTTGATTCCTCTTCCCCTCCTCCCTATCTCGTAGGCCTCTCCTCATGCATATCCTATGTTGCTTCTGTAAACAATGTACTTGTATGATCCAACTCTACTGATGCTGGTGCTCTCACAGGTACCAACTCTTTATACTCACTGACTCTCCCTCAGTGGTGCGGGCTGCACTCTCCCCCTTCCCCTCCTTTAGGCAACACACCTCCCTCTCAGTCGCATACTTCCTCATCCCATGGCTTGAATTATTGACCTCCCACTCTATCACCATTGCACACTCTCTGTCCTGATGGAAACTTTTGGTATATGGACAAGCCCATGCTCTTGCTTCTACAAAACCTCACCCACCCTTCACAATTTTGTTCCCAGTCTGGGCATCATCTATCCAGAAGCTAAATACCAAACATGTCATCTGGGAGTGGCAGCTTGACTCCACTCTCCCCTCCCTAGGCTTGCAGTTCATGCCCTTAGCCCACTGTGATAAACCCCTCCACCCCTCCTACTTCTATGATAGGCCATTCCTCTTGTCAGTTGCAAAAAACCCCCTTTACTCACTGCTTGCTTAACGTGATGCATACTTAACCACACACCCACCAGCAAGTACCATTCATGGTTCTTCCCTAATGAACCCACCTTCTGCCCCTGCAGATTCCCCTTTCAATGGCATGACCACATTCTCTGGTCATGCCCTCTCTACACCTACCACTGGACCTGGACTCAGGACAATGGAGCCAACTACTACACTGACATTGATGGCCTCATCATGTTTCTCAAGGAGAACCCCCTGGCATTTTCTTTCCCCCCTGACCCAGGAGGAACCATTGCCCAACACTCTTCCCCACCCACCCTTCCTACCTAGCCTGCCTGCTGGTATGTAAATTTCTCCTCCCTCCTTTCACTCTTTAGTCTTCTAGTCAGTTTCTCTCCTTTCACAGGCACTTGATGCCCCCACTCAGTACATTGGACAATGTTGGGCCCCTCTGGGGCCCATCTGTAGAACTCTCATAAATATTGTAGCCACTACTCTTGTAGTAGATAGCTGCCGCAGACTGCTACCATGCACCATGTTATAAATTGTTGAAAAAAAAAAAATTGTGAGCATGATGTACTTGACACTTCAATTTGTTCACTGCAGACTGCTTATAAGTTCCTAGTACTGGGTACACTGTGCATCTGTCATATTTTCCTTAACCCAGGGTTTCTATATTCCAGAACATATTTCTTGTATCTATACTCTGGCATTTCCATTGACTGTATTGCCAGGCCCGCAGCTCTCTTTGAATTTGTAGCCTCCAATTACTATCAATTCATGGCACATGATCTTAGTTTTTAACTCCCAAATCCCACCCCAATCCCCGCTGCATAGTCCCTGTCACCATCCAAGGTCTGCAATTTTGCTATATAATTTCCAAGTTCCACTTCACATTGATGACACTTCCTGCATTTTCATGCTAGAACAAGTCTACATAACAATTTCCAACATTTATTCCTTTAGGTCAACTCTAGGCTTGAATGTTAAATCCAAAATCACTCCAAGTCCTGCACCCACTATTGTACACCAAGCTCCATCTTTTTTGTATGGCACCTCCTGCATTTTTGTACTTGAGACACATCTACATAATATTTTCTAACATGCATTCTTTCAGTTTGACTCTAGGTTTCACTACCAAACCTAACATTATGTTGACACCCACACTCAGTACTATTCTCCAAGTTCTGTCTTGTGTTATGTGGTGTCTTCCTGTACTATCTACTGGAATTGCATCTAGATAACCCCTTCTAACATTCATTTCTTTCATATTGACTCCAGGCCTGACCACCAAATCCAATACTATCCCTTACAGCATATCATGCTCCCCAAACATACCTGGTTGCAATATATAAAGATGACCTGTACCATTGTCTCCTCAGCAAAGTCATCATGGCAAAAGCTACTATTACCCCTCAAACCAGGAGAAATGCCAGAGCTAAGTCAACCACTCCTGCACCCATAACAAATACCAGTGCTGCCAATATACAACAAGTTATGCCAACTGCCTCCACAGGGACAGCAAGCACCAATGCTATCAATGGTTGGTACCCACTCTCTCCTATACCAGAACTACTTACCATTTTGAACAGGCCTATTCCAAATTGAAGATCAGGCACTCATTATCAGGAGGCTTCAAAGTAAGCTTCCTCTCATACTTCTCCCTCCCACCCAAAACTCAAATACATTATCAGCCAAGAATGATACATTGTGCAGAGCAGCAACCATGAGAGCTAAATGAGCAGAATTAATATCTTGCCCACTGAAGGGATCCTGTGTTTGCCTCCAGACATCAATGGAGCTTCAAGATAACCATGAGCTTTATAACTCTCTACATGTAAGCCCTCCAGCTATATCTTTTTTTTTCTAACTCAACTTCAATAGCATTGTGTCTGACACCTTGTTTTTTTTTTTTTTTTTTTTTTTTGATCTCAACAATTTATTACGTGGTGCGCGATAGCAGTCTGCAGCAGTGTACCTACTACATTGAAGCTCAAGTAATAGACTGCTTAAATACAAAATTGTTCACAGAAGGGCCCCTAAAGGGGGCCCAACAACATCCATTGTACTGAGCACAGCCGTCAAGTGACCGTAAAGAGTAGAGTAGGCCAGGGCTGAGCTAGGTAAGCACCTAGACACCCAAACCCAACCAGAGAAAGTAACTAAAGAGAAGCCAAAACATGGGGAGGCCCCAAGGGCGGGCAGGACAAAGTGCTGGGCAAGAGGCCCTGGGGAGAAAGAAACAGAACCCAATGCACTGAGAAAAAGAACCCAAAACCTACTGTAAAATTAAGCGAGAAGGCCTACAAGGACAAGGGAGGGGCCAAAGCCAGTTGCTTCCCCTTGTCCTTCTGGGCAGAAGAACCGACACTGGTTTTGCAACCAGCCTCTGCAGTTTTGCCATCAGCTGTCTAACACCTTGTCACCCAGGCCAATATTGACATATCAGTGGGCTAGCACCAACAACCCAAGAGCACAATTGGAAGGATTATTCAGCTGGTATGTTCCTTTTGTATTCAGTTACTATTTATCTCACCAGTATATCTAGGCTCAAAAGTCACAGCCCCACTTCAGGAAGTATGCCCAAGGTTAGCCTATTAAGTGTTTTATGAAGGCCACTCTCAAGAACCAACACCAATATGCACATTGTGAGGGTTATTTGGAGAAGCCAAGCAGTGCCAGTGCCAGTCAGGATGGAGAACAGGAGGATATTGGGTGTGGGCTAGATGAGGATGATGAGGATGAGAACAATAGCTATGAGTAGAATTTGTACTCTAGCTACAACTAATAAGAGCTCATTACTGTGATATTTTGCTGCTGAAATTATAAGAAATCACTGATGACATATATGAATATTCTATTTGATAATATTCTAGAATTACCCACAGAAATACAAGAATATTTTACCCTAGTGTCATGAAATCACTTACAAAAATAGTGGAATATTCTACTCAATAATACATTAAAATTACTCACAAAAATAGCGAAATATTCTACTCAGTAATACATTAAAATTACTTACAAAAATAGCGGAATATTTTACTCAATAATACATTAAAATTACTCACAAAAATAGCGGAATATTCTAATGTATAATGCTTTAAAATTATCTACAAAATGTAGGAATATTTTACCTTATAATATCTTGAAATTTCCTACAAAAAATGATGAATAACCCCTTTATATTGTTGTGAAATCATCTCTAAAAAAAATATAATTTTACTCCCAAAAATATGAAAAAATATGAAAATCCACTGTTAACAATGGAAAATTTACTCTTTCCAGGGGTATGAAGTGATACAAAAATATATATGAATTTTGTCTCTCATCAGAAAGAAATTCACCCATTTTTTACACCTAATAAAGGTAGAATTTACATCATAAAATGTATAATATTTGTTCCTTTCTGACCTCCAGATAGGAGGGAATTCAGTCTCAAATAGTATGATTTCTAGTATATACAGTGGCTCAAAAAACTGTCCCAATGTTTTGACATTTTCAACAGATTTGTACATAGAGCATGAACCAGAGCACATACCATGCTGAAAATATTCATGAAGATGGGGCCCAATCTACTCTATTATTCAATGTTTACATCATGTGATTTGATAAAGAATTTGATTTATAATAAATTATCCAATATTATTACTCATTGGGATAGTTTTTTGGCCCTCTATCACCTTTGCTATATCAGGCCAAATTTATATCTGAAAAATACCAAATAAATTATGGAACTGATTGACAATGTTATCTGACTAGTTTCATGCATTGACCTAAGGTTTGATCACTTTTCTCCTTGCTGCTATAATATAAAAGCTGTTTTTTCTACTTAATATGTGTGAGTTATTTCTTTTCTCCAAATTTAAAGCCACACATACCAAATAGTGTTCAATACCAATGGAAGAGGGTACTTTGTCAAAAATATTCAGAAGGAGATGATAGAAAACCAAAAAAATAAATAAAGTGAATAATATATAAAGCTTCCCTCTACAGATAAAATTTAATAATTCACTTGATCCTTACTGAAAAGGTAAACAATGTAACTCAGATAGCCAGACTAATGACTACTACCTATTCTTTCATTACCATATCTCAAATATTCAGAAATACACACTACAATACCAGTAGTTGGCTTCTATTATCCTACTATACTTTGACTACTCTCCCCTAAATATATTAGCAGGCCATCTACAGTAGTCAAACTATACCTATCTATTATAAACACTTGGTATCCCTTCAAAAGGTTGTATTAAAGTTTGTCTATGTTTATTTAAGCCTAAAAGTTTGTTAAATTCACATTAAATATATGTAACTATAGTTCAAATAAAATATATTCAATCAAAACAATAGAGCAAGTATAGTTTGCCTGGGACCTATCTCGAGCAACTGGTAGTGTAAGAAAGTAAGATAGAGTGCACTTATATTATTTGGCTTTCCAATGGTAACATAAGGAAATATTATTTCTTGTATTTACAAAAATATTGGGAAGATTACATCTTTTTGACATGTTTCTTGCTCTCCTCTACCTATATCTTAGCTTAGCTAGTAGCATATTCATCTGAATTAGTATTGAACACTGTTTAGTGCATGTGGCCTTAAGCTTAGAGGAGAAAAAATAGCTTGAACATATTAGGTAGAAAAAACAGCTTTTATATTATAGCAGCAAGGAGAAAAGTGATCAAACCTTAGGTCAATGCATGAAATTAGTCAGATAACATTGTCAATCAGTTCCATAATTTATGTGGTATTTTTCAGATATAAATTTGGCCTGATATAGCAAAGGTGATAGAGGGCCAAAAAACTATCCCAATGAGTAATAATATTGGATAATTTATTATAAATCAAATTCTTTATCAAATCACATGATGTAAACATTGAATAATAGAGTAGATTGGGCCCCATCTTCATGAATACTTTCAGCATAGTATGTGCTCTGGTTCATGCTCTATGTACAAATCTGTGGAAAATGTCAAAACATTGGGACAGTTTTTTGAGCCACTGTATCTGGTGGAAATAACATATAAAATTCCCATCCTGGTGACCTCATAGTGAGATGTGGGAGTGGTGGGGTTGGATGCTGCAATGTTAGCCCACATGCAATTGGGAGAGAGGGAGGGAGTGGCGGATTATCTGTTAGGCTTGGTCCAAAGGTTGACAGTAGGGGGGGAAGGGGAAACCACAGAAGCAGCTAGGTTGGTACCAGAGGATTGGGCTGGATCAAAACCAGAACCAGAGTGAGTCTTAGACACTTGGCCAGATCCAGGGGTAGTGCAGGTTGGTCTAGATCCTGTACCTGATCTGGGCTTTGGGTGAGGGATAGGAGTAGACCCCTGACTGCCCTGAACAGGGGTAAACCCTGGATCAGGTCCCTTTGTTCCAGACCTGGCAGTGTGCTTACCTTTATTAAATTGGGTAGGCAAGGGGGAGGGGGGCCTCATGTCCACATCATGGGTGGGGGCAGGAGGAGGGGAGGAGGGGGGGAGGAGGGCTGACAGTGCAGCTGGGGCAGCTGGGCCCAGAGTTAAGGGGGAGGAGGGAGCAGAGGAAAACGAGGGGGGGGTTGATGTGCCCACCTGATTGTACTGTGAGTTGGAGCCAGTCCACAATGCTAAAATTGCCCCAGGACCAGACCATGTGGTGGAGCTTCTGAGAAGAGAAGACTGAGTTGATGAGGTCAAATAGGCCTGGGAGTCATTGTCAACCAATTCTGAGTATGATAGAGACTTAAGCCAGTCCTGTACTATGATGAGGCTATTGTTAGCTTCAACAGCATTAGCAGTGACCTGCTCATGAGGGGTGAGAGTGGGGAGGTCCTTGTCAGTTGGCCTATTGGACCAGTTGGCAGTGGGGATTTCTGGTTGAGGGGGGGGGGGGTTCAAGTTGCAGGAGGTGGGGATGGTGTCCTGGATCCTCCTGGTGACATCCAAAGTGTCAAGATTATGGGCCAACTCCCCGGAGTCAGAGAGTTTGTTGTCACTGTCACCTGGTTTGGCACAGACCTGGGGTCCAGTGATAGAAGCCCTGGAGACTGTGCAAGAAGAGAGGCTGAAAGTCTCAGTCAAAGAGGCAAACAGGTAAATTTGAGGATTTGTCACCATGATGGGCAATGAGCTTGAGTAGTCAGCTAGGCCACCCAGGATAGTGACATTGGGGTTTGTTGGGTTTGGAGACAGGATTCCAGAGTTCATATTGCTCATTGTACACTTAGAGACCAGCACTAAAGACTGCTAATGTGAATTGATGGTGGTGGTTAAAGGTTAAGGAGTGTGCACAGCACACTCCCTGTTGAGATGGAACCTCTCAGTACATGGACAGGCTCATGCTCTGCTTCCATGAAACCTCATCCACCATTCTCAACTTTGTCCCCAATCTGTATGTTGTCTATTCAGAAGCTAAGCACCAAACACATCATCCAAGAGTGGCAACTTGATTCCACTCTACCCTCTCTGGGCTCACAGTTCATACCCCTCTCCCACTGTGATGAACCCCTCTGCCCCTCCTACTTCCACAATGGGCTATTCCTCTTGTTGGTCATGCCCAAACCTCCCACACTCACTGCTCACCTGGCACAATGCATCCTTAATCATGCACTGACCAGTGAATACCACTCTTGGTTCTTCCCCAACAAACCAACATCCTGCCCTTGTGGCTTCTCTTTTCAATGGCATGACCACATTCTCTGGTTCTGCCCACTCTACACCTGCCACTGGTCCTGGACTCAGGATAGCAGCTCAAATTTCTACACAGATATTGATGGCCTAGTCACCTTCCTCCAGATGAACCCCCTAGTGTTCTCATTTCCCCCTGACCTGGGAGATACTGCTGCCCAAAACTCTTCCCAACCCCCCCTTCCTGCCTAGCCCACCCGCTGGTATGTACTCTTCATCTCCCTCTCTCCATTTCCTAGTTTGCTAGCTAGTTTCTTTCCATTCATGGGCACTTGACACCCTTACTCAGTACATTAGATAATGTGGGGCCCCTTCATGTAAAACTCTCATATCCCATTGTAGCTACCTCTCTTGTAGTAGATAGCTGCTGTGGACTGCTACCATGCACCACATTATAAATTGTTGATTTTTTTTTTAAAAAAAAAAAACCACAAAAAATGTTTTTTGACTAATAATGACATCTCCTTATATAATAAAAGAGTGTCCTGACTAACTGTCTCTGCTGACAGAAGTATTGTTCCAGGTTGTAATAGATATACCTCAGCCTTATAGAGAGGATCATTGTTACCTGGGTTAGGGGTCTGCTTCTGAGTTGCAGAGTTGGGATCACAAGGTGTCTATACAGACTTATTCCCTGTATCTTACTATCTGACTTGAAGGTGGGCTGACTTATCTCTGAAGCTCTCTCAAGTGAACAGTGATTGTGAGGGCAACCTGGAGTGAGAAAGGGGCGAAATGTGATTGCTCATGCTCAGACTATGCAGGGAAATCCTCAGTTTATTAATAACAGTGAAAGTGTGAAAAAGCACAAAGCTACTACACACCTATGCAGGGAAATCCTCAGAGAAACAAATGAGGAAGTCCCTGCATTGCTACAAGAGCTACAGGAGTGGTGGCTGAACTATTGTACAGACTAAATGATCAATGTCCAAAATGGGAACTAGGGAGTGGGTGTGCACATGTGCAACTGGAGGGCAGGAAAGTGCATCATGTGATCGCGTTTTGGGGATGTGCTGAGCACGGGAAGTGGGCACTTGCACATGCAGCTGTGCATGCCAGTTTGAGGAGGTATTGGCAGGCGATGCCAGGTGATAGCAAGGGCTAGGATGACTTGGGGGGACCAGGGGAGTAGCAGGACCAGAAGGAGGAATGTAGGGAGGACTTGAGGGTCCCCTTACAGTGATGAGACAGAACAGTGTATAACACTAAGCTAAGGATACAGGGGATTGTGGCTATCCTTATATACATCTGAGTGTCTACTATTTATAAGTACCCTGGGTAAGTACTTAGTCAAAGTGAGTCATAAGAAGAGAGACCCAGGTAACAAGAAGGCTTCCTGTGAGAAATAGAAAGTTTGAGTGGGAAAAAGGAAGCATGAGTATGAGAGTATCAGTTATTAAAGAAGAAAAGAAGTATTCTATTGTCCAACTGGAAGGTGGCTAAGACCTAATTATAGTCTTTCTTAGGGTTCTGATAACACATACCATCTGCTCCTGGGCCTCCAAGGTAGTTGAGAGTGGCATCACTGAAGCAGGCAAGGCTTGCTCCAAGTCCTATCTCAAAGTCTTGGATGTACCATGCACCAGAGGCCCCGTCTCCTACCCCAAGGTCTACCACTTTGTTTGCAAGGCACTCTCATGATCCCCACTGGCCCCCCACTTCCAGATCATCTCCTCTCCTCAACCCTCATATAACAACTGTAGTGCAGACACTGCTACTGTATGGTTTGAGATCTGGGATTTTCAGGCCAAAACTGCTACTGACACAGTAGCCAATTGCACCATTACTATCCTAGGCAATATCTGCTGTATCTGCAAAGCCACTGCCTGCCCCAGTGTCCCTCTCTGCTCTCAGTGCTGGACCTGGGGCCACACTGTCAGCATCTGTCAGCATTTCAACATTGTCTACCCCATCTGTGGGGGTCCTCACAAGGAAAAGAACTACTGCTTCCATGCTATCTGCTGCCAAGGCAAGCCTAAGGCTAATCCCCCTGTCCTCACTACCCCACATGACCAACTGTGCTCCCACAGTGCCAAATGTTGCAACTGTGATAGCCCCATCCCACCATCAGCACCAAGTGCCCATTCTGGCACCACCACTTTGAGCCCAAATGGATTGAAGGATATGTCAACCAACAGACTCTCCTAAGGGAAACCATTTGTGCAGACTAGTGCCATGCCCACACTGAAACCGAAGCTGCTGCTGCCTCCTCTGCCCCTCCCAATGTTTGTACATGATTTGACAGACACTATCCCCTTACCCTTCCCCAACACACCTTTCTCCTGTCCATTTCTCTGCTTGCCCATCCCAGATCTGGCTATTCCCCCCTTCACTTCCCCTTTCCCTTTCCCAGAGCATCCTACTGGTAAGACACCTTCAGCCAACTCTCTTTCCATGGTCTCACAGAATGTGGCCCAAAACTATTCTCTGCTGGAAATGCTCTTGATCACTCTGTCTACTCTGGCTGTGGACTTAGTCTTTATCCAGGAGCCTCCTTGGAAAATCATCAGGTATGTTTTTTCCACTACTGATAAAAAGGGTGCCCCTGTAATTGGAGGACCCCTCCATCCAGACTGGGATTGCCTTGTCTCCCTGGGAGACAAGAACAATTCTGACTCCCCTTCCCACCCCTGGTTGATGATATTTGTTCACAAATCTCTCTTCCCTCTCTGCCTTTCCCTCCACTGTGATATTGCCTCACACCAGGACATCTCTTGGCTGTCTCTCCTTTTCCCCACCAGACCCATACATCTAGTTGGAGTATACAATGATGCACAGGACTCAGCCATCTCCTTCCTGTCCAACTTGCCAACTTTCTCTACCCACTCCTGCCTATGCTTGGTCAGTGACTTTAACATAAGGTCCAATAAATGGGATCCATCATATCCTCATCCCTTTTTGACCTCTTACCACCACCACCAGTTTTCAAATTGGTCTCTGGCTGGTTAGCTGCATTGTAGATAGGTTTCTTTCATGGATACTAGCTCTACTACATCTATGCCCCCTAAATCCAATGTGCGCATGGCCTCTGATTGCTTACCAGCCATGGCATGTTTATTCCCCCAGGTAGTTTTTGCTTCTAGCCCACCCTCCCCCTCTCCAGCCCCAGCCCCTGCCAACTCTGTTGACAAGGCCCTGGCCAATGTTGCTAGCAAGTATTTACACTTTGCAGTCTCACTGGCCCTCTCTTGTGGGTCCACCCCCTCACCAACCCCTGGATCTGAGGAGGCCATTGCAGCAGCCATGGCTGCCTTTGACACCTCCCCCAGGCCCACACCTTCCTCCTCTGCCCCTGTCCAGTGGGACCCAGCTCTCAACTACAGCAATTGGTTGGTCAAGACTGCCCTCCTCTGCCTTGGTCCTCTCCTGGCCTCTGCACTGACTGACCAGGCTGCTGCTCTTGCTCTCATAGAGGGAGCCTACTGCCTCCTGGATTCTATGTTAGCTTCCATATGGTCTACCATCCCAGTTGCCTCCCAAGGTGCACAAGTCCCCTTCTGTGAGCACTTCTGTCATTATGTGGTGTATTGGGCTCTGGCTCCCTCCCCTCCCCAGCATGAGGCTACCTCATACCCCTTCCATGGATCTGCTGAGATAAGTGGCTCCTCTGGAACAACTAATACCACCCCCACAGCTGTGCCAGCTAAGGAACCAGCCATGCAGGGGTCTACTGCTGCAGGACCTGTTACCTGGGTTAGGGGTCCACTTCTGAGTTGCAAGATTGGGATCACAAGGCATCTATACAGACTTATTCCCTGTGTCTTACTACTTGACTTGAAGGCAGACTGATTGAATCTCTGAAGCTCTCTCAAGCAAACAGATGATAGAGACAGAACAGTGTATAACACTAAGCTAAGAATACAGGGGAATGTAGCTATCCTTATATATATCTGAGTGTCTACTATTTATAAGTACCCTGGATAAGCACTTAGTCAGAGAAGGTCATGAGAAGGAGGATTCAGATAACAAGAAGGCTTTCTGTGCAAAATAGAAGGTCAGGTGGGAGAAAAGAAGTGTAGGTGTGGGAGTATTAAAGATGATGTGAGAGAAAAGAAGTATTTTACTGTCCTGTAAGGGGACCCTTAAGTCCTCCCTACACTCCTCCCTCCACTCCTGTCACCCCCTGGGTCCCCCCAAGTTGTCTCAGCCCTCACCATCACCCAATGTCGCCAGCTGATGCCTCCCAGAACTGGCGCACACAGCCGTGCGTCCAAGTGCCCACTTCCCACGCCCAGCACGTCCCCAAGCACAATCACATGACACACCTTCCCGCCCTCCAGTTGTGCATGCATGCACCCATTCCCTAGTTCCCATTTTGGACATTGAACATTTAGTCTGTACAGTAGTTCAGCCACTGCTCCTGTAGCTCACATAGCAATGCAGGGACTTTCTCATTTGTTTCTCTGAGGATTTCCCTGCATAGATGTGTAGTAGCTTTGCACTTTCTTGCGCTTTTGTGGTTATTAATAAACTGAGGATTTCCCTGCATAGCCTGAGTGTGTGTGTTCATGTTGCACCCCTCTCTTGCTCCAGATTGCCCTCACATGTCCTATTGGAAGGTAGCTAATACCTAATTATAGTCCTTCTTAGGGTTCTGATAACAGGACCAGCTCCCTCAGCTTGTGTTTGCACTGCCCTCCCCCCCTTCTCCTTGCCCTGAGTACTCTCCAAGATGCCCTCAGCCTTCTCCCCTCTTTGGCTCCATAAATCTCTCTATCCTTTCCTATGTCAGTGCTCTCAAGACAGCACCCACCCTGGTCCACATGGCCAAGGCGTTCTCCTCCCTCCCAACTGACTATGTCATTGTAGTTCAGAAGGTTATTGTTGGCACTCTGGCTAAGGCCAAGTGCTCATGCACTGTTGCTGGGCCTTCAAGGCACCAGATATTGGTCCCTGGGTCAGATGCCCTGTCTAAGGTATCTATCCCCCATATCACCTGTGTAGTCAACTCTGTACTTTCTGCTACTGGCTCTGCCCTTCAGGTTGAGTCTGTACACCCATTCTCTGGGGGCCTGTCCCTAACTATCTCTGCTGTGACATCCTCTTCTGAGTTGGATGTTGTTAGCTCTGCCCTTGGCAAGGACCTTGGTTCCTCTCCTGTCCCTGTTACCCTTCTGTCATCACAATCTTTTCTGAAACTCATTAATGTTCCCCTCTTCCAGCCTGGTACCACAGACTAGGTCACTTCTGCTGAGGTGGTGCAGGCCCTCTCATACTCCCTACTTGCTCTCTCCCTTCCCCTTGCTAGACCCCCTTGAGTGGTCCACAACTCTGCAAAGTCTACCACTGCTACTGCATGGTTTGACATCCATGACTCACAGTCCAGCTCCCATGCTAAGGCGGTGATTAGATGCTCTATCTCTTTGGCAGGGACTGTCTGCTTCATTCAGACTGCCTGTGCCAATCCTGGTATCCCCTGGTGCTCCTGTTGTTAGTGCTAGGGCCACTCTATCCACTTCTGCTATGTGCACTCTGCACACTGCCCTATCTACTCCAAGCCTCACTCTGAGGCTGAGCACCGCTCCACCACCAGCTGTTGCAAGGTTACCCCAAGGTGAAGCCCCCTGTCCCTGCTACCCCTAAAGGCCAGTCTTGCCCCCACATGGGTAAATGTATTAACTGTGGCAAGTCACATGCTGCCAATAGCCCAAAGTGCTCCTTTTGGCATCACCACTTCCAGACCAATTGGATTAAGGCTAGATATGCCACTAATGGCCATACTGCAGACACTGGCCACAAGACTAGTGTTGGTTTCTCAGCCCACAAGAACAAGACCTCAGGGTCCCACACCACAACCTTAGTCTCCTCTTAGTAGGTTTTCTCATTTCATTTTATATACTCTCTGGCTTGGGCTCTTTTTCTTTCTCCCTGGGGCCCCCTGCCTGGTGCTTTGTCCCACTGCCTTATGGGCACCTTCCACTACTCTTCTGTGCTTTCCAGACAGGGCTTGGGTGTTGTCAGGACACTATTTTAGGAAACCCTTGGCTATTTTGAAATTAAGCTTTGCTTTTAAACTTTGGTTGCCCAGTGACAAGTGTTCTTCTTCAATGTTTACCTTTCCATGTTCCATGTTCCCTTTTCATGTTCCATCATTCCCTTCTATCATTACATATTATCATTCTGATTTAGTAATCTATTTTATATAGAACCCACAACCCTTTGCATAGTTAGTTATCCATATGTTTCACTATTCTTATTGTTTCACTCCTGACTTCAATTTAGTATATAAGACTAGCTACAACCATTTGTATTGCCAGTCTAATATAAACCCAGAACTCTGCTCCTCCAATTTGCTAGCATCATTTGGCTAAGTTCCTCAGCCACCTCTTCTCACTATTGTTAGTAATCCCAAGTCCAGGATCATTATCACTATCTCAATCGTAACTCAACCAAACTTGACCAAAGCCTCAGTCAAGCTCATGTTCACTATTTTTTTTTTTTTTTTTATCAACAATTTATAATGCAGTGCATGGTAGCAGTCTGCAGTAGCTATCTACTACATGAGCAGTGGCTACAATATTTTTAGAGAGTTCTACAGAAGAGCCCCGAAGGGGCCCTACATCATCCGATGTACTGAGTGAGGGCTTCAAGTGCCTGTGAGAGGTGAAGAAAGTGACTAGCGGACTAGAGACTGAAGAGAGGGAAGAGAAAACACATACCAGCATGTGGGCTAAGCAGGAGGGGGAAGGGATGGGGAAGTGTTTCTGGCAGCAGCACCTCCTGGGTCAGGAGGAAAGGAAAAGGCAAGGGGGTTTTCCTGGAGGAAAGTGACAAGGCCGTCAATGTCGGTGTAATAATTTGAACCACTGTCCTGAGTCCAGGACCAGTGGCAGGTGTGGAGGGGGCAGGACCATAAGATGTGGTCACGCCACTGGAAAGAGAAGCCACAAGGGCAAGAGGTGGGTTTGTTAGGGAAGAACCAAGATCTGTACTCGCCAGTAGGCACATGGTTGAGGATGCAGCGAGTAAGGCATGCAGCCAGGGAGGGGTTCTTCTTTGACACAGATGAAAGATAGGGGCCATCATTGAAGTAAGAAGGGCGAAGAGGTTTGCCACAGTGAGCTAGTGGCATGAATTGGGATCCCAAGGCAGGGAGGGTGGAGTCAAGCTACCATTTGCAGATGATGCTGATGGTGTTGAGCCTCTGGATAGAGGAAGCCCACATAGGGGACGACCTCAAGAGGGGTGGGTAGGGTTTTGCAGAGGCTAGGAAATGGGCTTGCCCATCGATAGAAAGGCGCCACCGAGAGAGGGCATGAGCCACAGTGATTGAGTGGCCCAGTGAGGATGTGAGCCAAGGTAAGAGGAGGGAGGCAACATCTAGGGAGGTGTGCTGTCCAGAGGAGGGGGAGGGGGAGAGTGTAGCCTGCACCACCGAAGGGGAATCAGTGAGGAAAAAAAGAGAAGAAATGCTATCACTAAATAAAGGTAGGAGAGAGGAAACAGAGAAAGAGAAACCGAAACGCTCAGCGTCAGTGCCTGTAAGGGAACCAGTATCAGTAGAATCGGAGCAGAGTATTACATTGTCCACAGAGGCAACATAGGATACACAGGATGAGAAACCAACAGGTCTGGAGGGGGGAGAGGAAGCATCAAAACCAATCACAAGGGTGGTGGAAGAGAAGAGGGCACGTGAAAGAGCTGGGTCAAGCGTATTGTTGTGCCAGGAGGAAATTTGCTCCTTGGTGCAAGGGCTGGGGGGTGTAAGGAAAGTGAGACATTCCCTGAAGAGGTCCAGCAAACGTTTGCCCAGTTCAGCAAGCGATGGGAGCGAAGGATGGGGTCCCTCACAAGGGAGGGGAGGGCAGTGTCCATGAAGGAGAGGGCTGAGCCCGAAATGCGATGCTGTCGGGCAGTGAGGAAGGAAAGCGAGAGGGGATGATGTTGGGTAGTGGCTGGGGAAGTGAGTAGGGAGGTGAGGCCGTGAGTGTGTGGCAGCGTGGCAATCCGCATTGCTGCATGAGTGTGGAGTTTGCAGATGTGGAGGTGGATGGGTGGAAGGCCCGCAATGGCTTTGATTCCTTGGGATGGGTGTTACCCGGGTTAGGGGTCCGCTCTTGAGTCGCAAGGTTGGGATCACAAGGATGTCTATACAGACTTGGTCCAAGTGTCTTACTGCTTGACTTAGAGGCGGGCTGGATAAATCTCTGAAGCCCTTTCAGGCGAACAAGTGATTTAGGCAGAACAGTGTATAATACTAAGCTAAAGGTACAGGTGGTTGTAGCTAGGTTTATATACATATTGGTTGTCTGCTATTTATAAGTACCCTGGGTAAGTACTTGTCAAGGCGAGTCATAAGAAGGTGGACCCAGGTAAAAGAAGGCTTCCTGTGTGAAATAGAAGTTGTGTGTGAGAGAAAGGAAGCGTGAGTGTGAGAGTGTCAGTATTAAAGGGGAAAAAGAAGTATACTATTGTCCATCGGGAAGGTGGCTAAGACCTACATATGTATAGTCCTTCTTAGGGTTCTGATAACATTACCCCGTTTTTACGATCATACTCTGTTATGATCTTGTGGTTCGTCGTCGCTTGGGTAAGCGGCTAGGAAGTTGACATCTTCGATGTAAATTGCTGCCGGTATAACCGGAGAAAAAGGTGGAGTCAGAGTTCGATGAATATTGAGTTCTCGTGCAGTTTGGGGAGATGGTGGGTCTGGAAAGAAAGCATTCCAGAATCGTCGGTTTTGTTCGGGACTAAAGGTAGTTGGGTCCGGCAGGTTCACCGGTGTTGTTGGCATCGGCGGCATCGTCGATATAATCGTCGTAGTAGGTTCCCATGTTTGGTGTGTAGGGTCCGGGGAACTGGTAGTCGGGGATGGGTGTATGTGGTTTGGCAACCCGAGGTTTGGGTTGATTCTTGGTAAAGTAGGCTGTGATATTCTTAGTGGGTTTGGTGCCTCGTTTGGGGCAGGCCTGTCGTGGGTGTTTAGGTTCCCAGTTCTTGCAGTAGGGGCATCGATATTTGATGCAGTTGTAGGAGTAATGTCCGGGAGCGTAGAGTTTGCATCCCATACATTGGAAGTTGGGGCAGTCTGATGCCCAATGTCCATATCGTTTGCATTCAGGACAGACATACTTGGGGTCGGCTGGTTTGGTGGGGTTGGAGTCGGTTCGTGGGTGAACGGCTCGGGTGGGGTAAGGTTTGGGTCGACCCAGAGGGCCGGGTTTAGTGTTCTGAGCCAAGGGCTTGGCCACGTGTCATTTAGATTGCTCCTTGTCGAGGGCCTTGAAAGCGGCCATGGCGGAGTTGTTGGCAAAGGGGTTTCGGTTCTTGGGGCCGGGGGTAGGATTGGGATCGGGTCCGGAGGGCTTGGTGGAGGACTGGGGTTGGATGACGGAGTCATCGATGGTGATGGGGTCCTGAAGATTTGAGCCCGGGGGACTGTAGGATAGGTGCGCATACAGCGCGGACATGAGAGCCGGTCGATCTCGGCATGAGATCTCGAGTGATTCCGTCCACTTTCGTTGTTGTTCGAACGCTCTATTGAGAGCCTGAGTTTGTCGAACCATGTCGGCATAGTGGTTCCAGAAAGCTCTGTCGGAGCTTTGAATTGTAGGGTCGTGTAGTCGATCTCCAAAGGAGATGTCAGTTGCAATCTTCCGGAGATCGCTATTGCTAACTCGATTCGATCCCAATGGTCCAGTGCTAGTTGCTGTTGGTCCGGGATATACTGTAATGGTTGCCTTAGGAAAGGCGGTGAGGGGTGCAGGGGTTCCTGCAGGTGTATCGTTGGGGTCGGGGGTCTCGTCTCTATCGGAGACGTTGGCAAAGGCGTCGGAGGGAGTGTAGGGAGACGGGGGCGGAATGGAAGCTCCAGAAAGTGAGCTCTTCAGAGATGGTGTGAATCCATCTATGATAACAATTGAGCTCGCAGTGTTGGAAGTGGAGTGAGAGGAGATAGAGGCAAGAGCTGATTGGGGGCGGACGATGGAAGACATTGTTAGAGGGTGGTTATAAATGTTTGAGAGGCTGTTTTGGCTTCTGCGTTTGGTAGGTTCTCGAAAGTTCCTGAGATTTCTTTCACGTTTTGTGAGTTCTTTTATATTCTTGGAGGATCTCCTTGGCGTTCTTTAGGAGTTCCTTTTCTGGTAGCCATTGGTTCTCGGTATGTGGGTATCCCTTCCACTTGATGTAGAAGTGGAGTTGATTGTGGCGTTGGCGGTGATTGATAATCGCTTCTATTTCGTATTCTTCTTCATCATTGATGATTATCAGCGGAGCCGGAGTTTGGGTTGCTCCATATGCTTCTGTTTCCTCATATGGGGTTAGAAGGTTTCGATGGAAGACCGGATGTATTTTCCAGTGTGTTGGGAGTGTCAATTCATAATTGATCGGTGATAGGACTTTCTTGATTTGGAAAGGTCCTAAACGTTTCGGGGATATCTTGTTCGATAAGAACGGGAGTTTGAGGTTCTTGGCTTCTAGCCAGACACATTGTTCCATTGTGAACGGTTTGATTGATTTGTTGTTTCGTTGTTGCATGATGTCAGTGGATAGTTGATGTGCTGCTTGTGCTTCTCTTCTGGCGTGATCCAGAGTTCGAATTCTTTCATCGACTGATGGGAAGTCTGATGTTTCCATGATTGTGGGAATAGAGGGTGGGTTGTAACCCATGATAAGTTCAAATGGGGATTTTTGCCTTGAGGCATGAGTTCTTGAGTTGTGTGAGAATTCGGCAAGGGGTAGGGAGTCGACCCAGTGGAGGGGATTTCGGGTGCAGTAGATGGAGAGATATGTTTCAATCTCTTGGTTGTATCGTTCTGTGGATCCATCTGTTTGAGGGTGGTAGACTGTAGAGAAGGCCTGTTTGATGTTGAGGCGTTTGGCCAATTCTCGAAGGGATTTTGCGGCGAATCTAGGGTCGCGGTCGGATATGATTTTGTCGGGAAGACCAAATCTAGTGAATACTTTTTCGATGAGTAATCTTGCGATGTCATCAGCGGTTGATTTGTCGGAAGTAGGGATGAAAATTACCCCCTTCGTAAGGCCGTGGTCCACCACGGACAATATGGCATTAAAGCCGTCGGAGTTAGGGAGACCCGTGATGAGATCCCATGAAATTTGGGAGAAGGGGCGAAGCGTCTCTGAAGCTGATATCGGCTGAGGAGGGACTCTATCCGGACGTCGGATAATTTTGTATTGCTGACACTCGGGGCAGCCTTTGACGTAATTCTTGACAAATGTTGACATGCCAGGCCAGTAAACGTCTTTCTTGGCCAGTTGGTATGTCTCCTGCTCACCAGGGTGACCTCTGGTGGGGTGGTTGTGATATTTCGCTATTACTTCGCGGCGAAGTCCGAGGTCTTCAGGAATGATAACCCGATTTTGGAAGGTGACAAGGTTGCCACTATCGGTGGAGACGAGTCCAAAGTCGGAGTCGGCAGATTTCGGGAGGTGATCCTTGATTTGTTGGATAGCCTCGGCAGTTTTAGGGTTGTATTTCGGAGAATTGATGACCCGGTTACGTAGTGCCACATCAATGGCGGAAATAAACAGTTCTTCTGGAAGAACTGTGACGTCGGTATTATCCTGATCATCATCCAGATCATAATCAGGTCGGCGGGATAAGGCGTCCGGCGCTGGAATTTTAACTCCAGGCACGTGTTCCAACTTGAAGTTGTAATCGGCCATGAGCTGGACCCAGCGAGCTTGGCGGCGGCTGATTTTTTGGGGTTTCCTCCAATAAGTCAGATTTTGATGATCAGTTTTGATGATCACTGGGTGAGGGGATCCGAGGAGATAATGTCTCCATTCTTCTAATGCGCGGACGATGGCGAGGAGTTCGCGATCATATATGTCATAATTTCTTTCGGCTGGTGCGAAAGTTTTGGAGAAGAATGATACCGGTCTACGGTTACCATTGATGTCGTATTGATAGAGCACAGCTCCACTTGCTACTTTCGAGGCGTCGGTTTCGATTTCGAAAGGTTTTTCTTGATCGGGCATGAGGAGTACCGGCTCCTTGAGGAACTCATTCTTGAGAGTCTCGAAAGACTCTTGTTGTTCCGTTTTCCATTTGAATTTGTTCTTTTTCGAAAGAAGGGTGTTGAGGGGTTTTGTGAGATCCGAATATTTACGGATAAACTTCCGATAGAAGTTACAAAACCTGATGAATTTCCGTACTTGACGGACAGTTTTGGGAATAGGCCAATCCTTGATGCCTTTGAGTTTCCCGGGATCCATTTTGATATTGTCAGGCGTGATTATCATGCCTAGGTATTCGAGTCGTTGTTTGTTGAATTCGCATTTTTCTCCTTTGAGGAAAAGGTCGTTTTCTTCGAGTATTTTTAATACTTGTTTGGTGATTTGATCGGTTTCCTCCTGGGTTTTACCGAAAATGAGTATATCATCCATATAGATGATAATTCCGCCTTTGTCGAGTTGTTCGGCAAAGATTGTATCCATCATGTGTTGGAATGTAGCAGGGGAGTTGCATAATCCAAAGAACATTACCGTGGGTTCGAATAGACCCTGCGGCGTTTTGAATGCGGCCTTCCATTGGTCGCCTTCTTTGATTCGGATGTTGTTGTATCCGAGTCGGACGTTGAGTTTGGTGAAGTATTTGGCTCCTTTGAGTTTGTCCATGATAGCAGAAATCATAGGAATTGGGTAAGCGTTCTTTACCATATGTTCGTTGATGTAACGATAGTCTTGGCAAGGTCGGAGATCTCCTCCTTTCTTTGCCACAAAGAAAAATGGCGATGCCATTGGTGATTTCGAGGGTCGGATGTACCCTTTTCGTAAATTTTCGTCTATGAATTCTTTTAGCACTTTATTTTCGGCGGGCACTAGGTGGTATGGTTTCATTGACTTTGGTTCGAAAGTCGGTTTTGTTTCGATGGCGTGATCGAAGGATCGTGATGGTGGGAATCGTTCGGATGCTTTCTTATCGAATAATTTTGCCCATCGAGCGAAACGTCGAGGGATCTTGTTTTCTTCTTGTTTTTCGGGGAGTTTACCGCGGAGTTTGGACGTAAGTTTGGCGGCGGTGTTATGGAGTTGAGTAGCAAAGGTTGCTTTCGCGTTTATTTCCATTGGTGTGAACAGCATAGGGTTCATTTCATTTTCCATGGAGAATTCGTCAAGATTAATATTGTCGATATCGAAGTACTCTGTTGGTGCTTCGTCGGTGGTAGTGGTATGTCCGGCCATGTAATCCATAGATATGGAATTGGCTTCTATCGGTCGGCGGAGAGTTTTGAGAAGTTGTGGGAATGCCGAATGTTCGATTTGTGGTTTCCAAGAAAATGTCTTGGTTTTCCAGTTGATATCAGGGTTGTGTTGTTCCAACCAGGGAAAACCCATTATGAAATCCTTTGTTCCGGTGTTGGTGACAAAGGCTTGCAATTTGCAATCGCGACTATCGATGATGGCGTCGATTGTGACATAATCTCGGATCATGCCATGTTGATTATTTGATCCATCCACATTGGTTAAGGCAATGGGATTGTCCAGGGATTGACGTTGATATCCGAGTCGGTCTATGACTTTGTTGGATATGAAATTTCCTTGAGCTCCTGAATCAATCAGGGCGGTGATGGCCACGGGTTTCGACGATCGTTTGCTCCAGATCTCAATGGGGAGGAAAAGAGATCTTTTATTCGAGGACGTAGTTAATTGTACAGAATTGATTGTAAGAGGAGAAATTGTTTGTCCATTTTGGGAGTGTGCAGGGGCACATCGTTCGACATCACTCCGTTTTAAAAATCCTGGAAGGGACGCATTTGGGGGTCCTCCGCCAGTGCTGAATGTAGTTCTTCTTGGAGTTCCGGCTCCAAGGTGTCCACAAGTTGCTGCATTTGTGCAGCAACATCGGCAACCGCAAGTGAGTACTTGCGAGGGGTGGAAGTGGAAGGTTTAGGCCTGTTTGGGTTTTGAACCGGTCGAACCGGTTGAGTTCGGGCGCCAGGGAAGCAGCGGGTTGGTGCGGGCATGGGACATTCCGCAATGAAATGTTTTTCAGATCCGCATCTGAAACATTTGCGGTTCTGGTATTGTTTTATTTGCTGGCCAGTAAGGACAGCGTCGATTTCAAGGGATCCGTCGCAATTGTCTTCGCAAGGGATGTTGATTTCGTTAATTTCGTGAGGTATTATGGGGTATGGGTCCTCATATTCTTCAGTTTGGAGATTGTCTATCTCCATGGTGTAGGGGTCTCTAGGCGTGAACCTAGGGGCTGATCGGGAGTAATAATTCGCGTAAGGAACTGTATTACTGGATTTCGGTTGTTTCGATTGGAAGCGGTTGTTATTGTTGAAGGAACGTGGTGTTCCGTAAAGCGCGTTTACCCAGCGGAAATTATCATCGAGTCGATTGGCCATTGTATACCATCCTTGAATGGTTTGTGGCGGGTTCTCGGAAGTGTCGATTTTGATCGCGATTCTGCGATCGATGGCTTTCCGGTAGAGATCAATGAGAGTTCGATCCTCGTGAATGTCCGCAAGTCGGACCATGTCTTTGAACTTCGAATTGAAGTCGGTCATAGGTTTACCTGCCTGTTTCATTGTTTGTAGGCAAGTATGGGCGTAAGCAGATTCATCTGCTGGTCGGAAGTCTTGTCGAAGACGAGCTTTCATAGCAGCCCATGTTTCATTGTAGAATCCATGGTATGGGGGTGTCTGCGCTAGTCCTGCAGCGTATCATTCTGCAATGTATTGAGACGCCCAGGTTCGAGCTTCTCCTTTTTGCATAGATGTGAGTGCGAAGAGGCACTTGTCGTAGTTTCGGGGATAGACGAGATCATTCCCGATAAGGTAGACGTCGACGGCGAAGAGCCAGTCGTCGAATTTGGTTCGATCTCCATCAAAGATAGGAGGTTTGATAAATCCGATTTCTCGGGGTGCTGGTGGCGCTGGAGCTGCTGGAGCTGGGGCGGCGGCTTGTGAACCCATAATTGTTTGTGGGTTGATTACAGGGGCGTGTGTGGGGGAAGTTTGAATGGGTGATGCTGGAGGTAGTGTTACCGGTTGCGGGGTTTGCGGAGTAAGAGAGCGAGGAGAAGGCTGAATTGAGAGAGGAGGCCTTCTTGGGTCTTGAGGTCCAGATGGTCCTGGTCCGCTAATTCGAGTCGGACCAGGTGGAATATTGGTTCTTTCGTAAGGATTACGAAAGGGTGAATCTTCTATTGGGGTAGAAGAAGTTGTCGGAGTTGGACCGGGGAATTGATGTCGGCGGGGGTCCAAGAAAGGGTATTCTTCGATTGCTTGTTGACGGAGTTGTTCTTCTTCGTCTGATTGAAGAGGTTGTTCATCTGAGAAATATTCTTCTTCAGACTGGGGATTGGGAGGAGGTTGTTCTTCGGAAATAGATTCTTCTTCTTCAGATGAAGAAGGAGGGCGGAGTCGAGGTGGTATTGTGGTATTTGATAAGGCGAGTGATTGATTTGTAAATCACGTAGCCGAGAGTGATGATGAGGATGTATTTGAGGAGTTTTATGAACTCCAGTTTGTTGGATTAATTTGTGGTTAAGAAATACAAATGTATTTCGAGGCGGATGAAAGGTTGATGAGGGAAAGGAGGTGGATTGGGAAAAGGAGGGAAGGGTTGATGGATTATGTACCACGCAATGATTCTTCCAATTGCGTAGCCGGCGGCGCAGATGACGATGTTAAGAAGGAGTCCTTTGAACTCCAGGATGTCGGCGGAGAGGGGAGATACGTAACAACAGCTACAGCACGCGCTCTGAGAGCACAACACACGCCTATGGGCACTACACGTAGCAAGTGGCTACAACACGCGCCTAAAGAGGCACAAGGGGAGGGGAACAGAGATAGCTTAGTGTTTTGTTACCCGGGTTAGGGGTCCGCTCTTGAGTCGCAAGGTTGGGATCACAAGGATGTCTATACAGACTTGGTCCAAGTGTCTTACTGCTTGACTTAGAGGCGGGCTGGATAAATCTCTGAAGCCCTTTCAGGTGAACAAGTGATTTAGGCAGAACAGTGTATAATACTAAGCTAAAGGTACAGGTGGTTGTAGCTAGGTTTATATACATATTGGTTGTCTGCTATTTATAAGTACCCTGGGTAAGTACTTGTCAAGGCGAGTCATAAGAAGGTGGACCCAGGTAAAAGAAGGCTTCCTGTGTGAAATAGAAGTTGTGTGTGAGAGAAAGGAAGCGTGAGTGTGAGAGTGTCAGTATTAAAGGGGAAAAAGAAGTATACTATTGTCCATCGGGAAGGTGGCTAAGACCTATGTATAGTCCTTCTTAGGGTTCTGATAACAATGGGGAGGTGCAGAAGGCTCCTGCAATCCACAAGGTGGCACACCGTTGAAACGCTGGAAAACGGACTCGATGGCAAGGGTGGGGAAGCACTACACTGAGGGGACAAGGATGGGAAGTTTTTACACTAAACCCAACACTCAAACTCTCCAAACTTCAAACACAATCACTAAACTCGTGTGGGAGCTTAGGGCAAAGGTATGGGGTAGGATATGTCAAAGAGTAATCGTTTGCCAAGGCAAGTTTGAGGGGGTGCAGATCTGACAGATAGAATCGAAGTAACCGATCTTAGAGAGTTCCAAAAGACACAGTTTACTGGCTGGAAAAGCCCTGGACAACTGCACGAAAATCTGATCTCTAAACTGAGTGTAATGCAAGACCTACTTGATTACAACTCCTCTGGACTCTGGGGGACAAACTCAAGCTCAAGACCCACTTGGCTTAGTCTGTTCTGTCTCTGATTTAGAATTGAACTCGAAGAACTCTCAAGTCCAAATCCCTCTATTTTCTAGGCTCTAGGAAATCACACAAAAGCGAGCTCGGGGTGATTCTCCTTTTAATAACTCTTTCTGAACTCTCCTGAAGACTAGTTTCACTTAAACAATTCACACAAAATAGATCTAAACCGTTCTTGATCATGGCTGCGAAGTACTCTGCTGAGAAGTTGGGGTGAAGCCCTTTTTGCTCTTCTCAGAGGCCTGCAGCCGTATTTTTATATTGAGAGAGATACAAAACTAAAATAGACGAAACAGAGAGATTTGAAATACAGGAAATTTGGTCTGTGATAAAACAAAAGGATAGAATATTTTAGAAAGTTCTTCTGCATTGCTGCAAGTGTCCGAAGTACTCGGAATATGTTTTCGAGTCAACGGCAGTCCGGCCGTTGCTACTAGGTCATTGGGAATGCAGACGTTCGATGACGTATGCCTGAGCTCTCGGATCAAAATGCTGATTGTGTCTCGGAGATGGTTCCCATTGTTCTGTGCCTGCTGAACTCTCCTTCGGGAAGCGATTCCATAGCATCGTGGACCCACAAAGTACGCCTAATTAGTGCACAATAATCCGTTTGGAATATTCTGACGCTCGGGGGTGCTGTTCCGATGC
Organism: Lepiota venenata; assembly: GCA_004296355.1. Taxonomy (NCBI): domain Eukaryota; kingdom Fungi; phylum Basidiomycota; class Agaricomycetes; order Agaricales; family Agaricaceae; genus Lepiota; species Lepiota venenata. The sequence goes on from RCFS01000047.1 coordinate 146,773, forward strand.
TAGGAAGTTTGTTCCGTTGTCCATGCTCTGTTTCTAAGGGTTTTGCCTGGCTGCATAACCTTGTTTCAGGTCTCTGGAATATTCTACAGTTCTCGCGAGCTGGTTTGGCTCACTCCCGGTCTCTGAGTTTAATTTATCTCATGCATAGTCCTCCCTGATTGCGACCTGGGTTGGTTTGGCAAGCTATGTACAGCCTGGAATCCCCTAGTAGTTGCCCGAAATGCCCGCCCTTTACTGAGTTCTGTCATAAAGACTATCCCTCGCGTAAGTTTAGACACTATTAGACATACGCTAGGGCACAAACACCCTATACACGGTCGAACTGGCGACCTCGGGATAGGTCCCAATCCTCTCTGAGGTTCATAGATGTATTGCCATTGATTTTATAGTAATAAAATCGGTAAAAATGGTGTATTTTAGGTGTAGACCCAAAATCGGCTTATCACCGTTGTGAGGCCTTGAGTTGTTTGAGCAGTCCCTTGATGCAGGCCACATCATGGAACCAGAGAGACAATCCATATGTCATGAGGGGGATGACACAAGAGCGGTATAGAAGGCGTTTGTGGGACGGGGTTAGGCCCCGGGACAAGTTACCCAGTAGGCGCATAGCACCAAGCAGGGAGAAGGACTTGTTGGCATAGAATGCAACATGGTCTTTGAAAGAAAGGCAAGGGTCAAACCAGAACCCAAGATAACGCCAGATGCGAGAGGGAAGGAGGGGGGTTGAACCTGTGAAGGGGGTGTATCCCAGGTCCAGGGGGGGGAAGACTTTGTTGTGGCAATGTGAAAAGAAGAAGGACTCTGTTTTGGAGTGTTCGAGGACAAGGCCAAAGTCGGAGAGGAGGCAGAATACTATGCCGTATGCAGTAACAAGTGGGGGAGTCATGTCCTCCCACTGCTTGCCCCTCAAGACGATGAGGCCGTTGTCGACAAAGGAGAGGAAGCCAACAGCTGTGAGCTGGGGGTCAAGAGAGAAGAAGTGTTCAGCCAGGTAGAGCACAGGGGCTAGGAAGAGAGAAGAGAGGACAGGGGAAAGTGCGGAACCTTGGACCACCCCCACAGAGCAGTCCATGGGATTGGAGAGTACGTTGGCACCCCATGAGAGGGTGGTAGTGCAGCCAACAAGGTAGGATTCAAAGAATGAGAGGACTTGGGGAGGGAAACCCTGATGTCTGAGGATGGCAACCAGGGTGGAGTGGTGTAGGGAGGGGAAGAATTGAGCTATGTCAAAGGCAATAACACCAGTGACCATGCCCTTGGCCCAGCCAGCGCATATAAGGTGGGTGAGAAAGAGGCCAGCATCCTCAGTGGAGCGACCAGCAATCCTGCCCAGCTGGTGGGGATGAACAAGTGCATGGCAGACAGCCGCAAATTGGAGTCGAGTGGCCAGCATTTTCTTGAACAGTTTCCCCATGGTGTTAAGGAGAGTGATGGGGCAAAAGTCCCCAGGTTTGGTGTGGGAGGGTTTGGGGGGTTTGGGGATAACAACAGTGGTGGAGTCCTTAAAGTAAGTCAGCCAGTGGCCATGCTCCATACAGGCATTGGCGAGGGAGAGTAGGGCAGAGACACAGAATGGGCGGGACACCAGGCATTTGAGATGGTGCCAGGTAAGGTGGTCAGGGCCAGAGGCAGATCTGTTGGAGGTGCCAGCAAGGGCCTCTTCAAGTTCCAGGGGAGAGAAGGGAACCCAGTCCCGGGTAGCACATTCCGGAAGGTAATCAAGGCTGGACAGGTCCGTCTTACAATCCTTTGCATTGAAGAAGTGGGAACCCAGTGCATCAAAGAGTTCCTCTTGCATGACACAGGGTGTGTTAGTCCTGGGGTGGACAACAGCATTGATGGCAGGGAGTGAGCGGGGGCCAATCCAGGACATCAGGTCCCAGGGCCTCTTGTTAGTGACCGCAATGTCTTTAGCCAGAGCGTTGTAGTAGGCTCTCTTTGCGGTTTGGCAGCCAGAGTGGAAAGAAGACCAAGCCTCCTTAGAGGGTGACTAACAGTAGGACCCCAGGAGGGATGCACAGTCCTGGTTCCACCAAGGCTTAGAGCAGTGGCAGACCAGCAAGGCCTTGGAATGGGCAGACCATGCCTCAGAAACAGCCTCAGCTAGTTTGGAGGCAAACACTTCAACCTGATGTGTGGAGGAGAGGGGGAGGATGGAGTGGAGGGTGCCTAGACCGTGCAAGACTGCATCGAGGAAGGAGGACTCCTCCTTGGAGTCAATCTTAATCACAGTTTTCCTGATGAAGGGCAGTTTAGAGGGGATGGGGAGGGTGAAGGCCAAAGGAGCATGGTCAGACGGGTGTCGGAGATTGGGCAGGACATGGTAGCCAGAGTGATGGGGGATTCCAGTGGAGAAGAAAGCCAGGTCAATGACAGTGGACAACTTAGAGGTGTCTCTGGGGTAGAAAGTGGGTAGGGGATGGATGGGGAGTGCCCGGGTAGTGGAAAGAGATTCAGTCACCTCCAAGAGGTGTAAAGCCCTAGTTGGGTGTGAGGGGTATGATGGGTCCTACTCTTTGGAGCGGATGTTGAAGTTGCCCACAATGCAGAGGCAGGAGTGGGAGGAGATGGAGGGGGAGGTGGCAAGGAAGGACAGGGCTGAGTCCTGAGCATTGTTGTAGACCCCAACCAAGTGGACAGGTCCAGTGGAGAAGAAAAGGGATAGCCACAAGATGTCCCTGTGGGGGGCAAGGTCGCAGCAGAGGGAAGGGCAGAGGGGGCGAAGGGACTTGTGTACAAACACCATAGAGCGGGGTTGGGAGGGTGAGTCTGGGTTGGTCTTGTTGCCAGGGGATACAAGGCAATCCCAGTCAGGGTGGAGGGGGCCGCCAATAACAGGGGTACCCTTTTTGTCAGTAGAGAAAAGAACGTACCTTATGATTTTCCACAGGGGTTCCTGAATGAAGACCAAATCAACAGCCAGAGCAAACAGAGAGACCAGTAGAGTTTCCAAGAGCAGATAGTTCCGGGCAACATTCTGAGAGACCACAGAGATAGAGTCAGCCGAAGGCACCCTACCAGCAGGGCGCTCTAGGAAAGGGAAGGGGGAGTGAGATGGAGAGGGAGCCAAATCGGGGGAGGGGGGTCGGAGGAAGGGACGAGAGAAGGGTGCGTCAGGAAAGGGCAAGGGGACAGTGTCTGACAAATCATGTACAGACATTAGGAGGGGCAGAGGAGGCAGCCGTGGCTTCAGCACAGGCACAGCACTGCTCAGCACGGATGGTTTCCCTCAACAGGGCCTGTCGGTTGACGCGTCCTTTGATCCACTTGGGCTCGAAGCAGTGGTGCCAGAATGGGCATCTCTCACTGTTGGCAGGGTGGGGGCCATTGCAGTTTCTGCACTTGGTGCCATGGGGGCAGGGTTGGTCGCGGGGAGTGGCCGGGACGGGGGGATTAGCCTTAGGCTTGCCCTGACAGCAAGTAGCGTGGGAGTGGTGATTTTCTTCCCTGTGAGGGCCTTCACAGATAGGACAGGCAAGGTTGAAGCACCTGCAGACGTTGACAGTGTGCCCCCAGGTCCAGCACCTGGAGCAAAGAGATACACCAGGGCAGGCAGCGGCCTTCCGGATGCGGCAAATGTTGCCCAGGATAGGGATAGAGCAGTTGGCTACAGCATCGGCAGCAGCGCCAGACTGGGAGTCCCAGATTTCAAACCAAACCGTGGCGGTGTCAGCACCGCGGTTGTTGCAGGAGGGGTGGGGTGGTGAGACGATTTGGAAGTGAGGGGCAAGGGGGGAGCAGGATAGGGCCTCACAGACCAGCCTTCGGATCTCAGGGTAGGAGGCAGGGCCTCCGGTGCAGGGGACATCCAGGACTTTTAAATAAGACTTAGAGTGGGCCCTACCCACCTCAGTGATGCCCCCGTCCATGACCTTGGAGGCCCAGGAGCAGATTGTGTGGATGTCCTCATCGGAGGGGACATCACGGCAGAGGAGGCAGGCAGCAGTTTTATCCCTGGAGATGGAAAGGACGCAACATGAAGAGGATGAGGCCAACAGGCCTCTGTTGGCAGAGTCTACTATGCCCAGCAAGTCAAGCACAGCAGGGGGAGGGGTGGGTAGGGCCAAGATGACCTTGCGATGCGTTGGGCCCTTGGTGGTGGAGGAAAACCTCTTTCCCAGTTTGGCAATGGCTAAACTGGGCACTCCCTTGATGGCGTCCAGTGGGGAGACGCCCTTTGCACGTGCCATGCGCTCTAATTCATCTGTAGACGTGTCAGGGAACACCCAGGAGAGCGCAATGAGGCAACCGGTCCAGCCAGAAGCATTGTTGGAAGGGGGTTGGGCGGCCATGTTGGCCCAGGATCGCCCAGGAGAGGGGGCGTTGGAGGAGGGGGGGGGAGCAGCAGATCGCCTATCAGGCCTGTTTTGCCAGTTGATGGCTGGGGGAGGGGGAGGAACCACAGTCTTGAAGGGTCTAGATCCAGCGGACAGGGCAGTGTTGATCGGCTTGGCAGGGCCAGGGCCCAATCCGGCATTAGGGCAAGGGACAGAAGTAGACTTCTGACCGCCCTGAACAGGGGTAAACCCCGGATCAGGTCCCTTAGTTCCGGACCTGGCAGCGCACTTACCTTTATTAATCTGGGCAGGCGAAGGGGAGGGGGGCCTCATGTCCACATCCAGGGAGGGGGCAGGGGGGGGTGAGGAAGGGGGGAGGAGGGCTGGCGGTACAGCTGGGGCAGTGGGGCCCAGAGTCGAAGAGGGGGTAGGGGGGACTGAGGAGGAGGGGGGGAGATTAATGTACCCACCATTTTGTACAGTGTTCCGGAGCCAATCAACCATGCTGATATTACCTCAAGAACATACCATATTCCTCAGCTTTGAGGAGGAGAAAACTGTGTTGATAAGGTCGAATAGACCTGGGAGAGGGATAGGGTGGTCATTGTTGACCAGTTCGGAGTGGGAGAGGGACTGTAGCCAGTCTATGGTTTGAGTCAAGGCTCTGTGAGCCTTGATGGCTATGGCTACTATCCTTTTGTACGGATCGAGGGCCAGAAGATCTTTGTCAGCAGTGCGCTCGGCCCAGCTGGCAGGAGGGATTTCTGGTTGGGTTGGGGGTGGGGCCAGGTCACAGGAGGTGGGGATGACAGACCGGGTGTGTCTGGTGGGGTCAAGAGCCTCCAGAGTATGTGTGGATTCGTCCAAATCCGAGAACTCCTTGTCACTGTCGTCAGGCTTGGCACAGACACAGGAGCTGGCGTGCGAGGCCCGAGAGGCCGTGTGAGAGGGGAGGCCAAAATTGCCAGCCGAAGAGGCGAAGGGAAAAGTTTGGGGGCTCGACGTTGTGATGGGCAACAAGGAGGCATAGTCAGCAATGCCAGTAAACATGGTGGTGATGGGGTTCACTGGTGACAGAGACAGTATTCCAGATTCGTTTGTACTCATTGTGTGCTCAAGAACCAACAACAAAGACTGCTTTCGCAAATCGATGATGGTGGTAAGAGGACAAGGAGCATCACACGTTCTGTTATCAGAACCCTAAGAAGGACTATACATAGGTCTTAGCCACCTTCCCGATGGACAATAGTATACTTCTTTTTCCCCTTTAATACTGACACTCTCACACTCACGCTTCCTTTCTCTCACACACAACTTCTATTTCACACAGGAAGCCTTCTTTTACCTGGGCCCATCTTCTTATGACTCGCCTTGACAAGTACTTACCCAGGGTACTCATAAATAGCAGATAACCAATATGTATATAAACCTAGCTACAATCACTTGTATCTTTAGCTTAGTGTTATACACTGTTCTGCTTAAACCTCTTGTTCGCCTGAAAGGGTATCAGAGATTTATCCAGCCCATCTCCAAGTCAAGTAGTAAGACTCAAGGACCAAGTCTGTATAGACATCCTTGTGATCCCAACCTTGCGACTCAGGAGTGGACCCCTAACCCGGGTAACAAAACACTAAGCTAATCTCTGTCCCCCACCCTGTGTCTCTTTAGATGCGTGTTGTAGCCCCTTGCTACGTGTTGTGCCCATTGGCGCGTGTTGTGCTCTCAAAAGCACGTGTTGTAGCCGTTGCGACGTGTTTCCCCTCCCCGCCGACATTCTGGAGTTCAAAGGACTCCTTCTTAATATCATCATCTGTGCCACCGGCTACGTGATAGGAAGAATCATCGCGTGGTACATCATAAATCACTCCCCTCATCAACCTTTCCTCCGTCTCGAAATACATCTATATTTCGTGACAAATTAATCCGACAAACTGGAGTATAGAAAACTCTTCTCTTATACTCTCAAAATTATCATTGGCTACGCGATTTACAAATTAATCGCACGCCTCATCAAATACCACAATACCACCCCGACTCCGTCCTCCTTCTTCGTCCGAAGAAGAAGAATTTATTTCCGAAGAACAACCTCCCTCCAATCCCCAGTCTGAAGAAGAATACCTCTCAGACGAACAACCTCTTCAATCAGACGAAGAAGAACAACTTCACCAACAAGCAATCGAAGAATACCCTTTCCTACCCCGATCCTGTCAACAATTCCAAACCCCGACAACTCCTTTAGAAGACTCCCCCTTTTGTAACCCTTACGAAAGAACCAACATACCTCCTCGTTTGACTCGAATTAGCGGACCAGGACCATCACGACCTCAAGACCCAAGAAGGCCTCCTCTCTCAATTCAGCCTTCTCCTCGCTCTCTTACTCCGCAAACCCCGCAACCGGTAACACTACCTCCAGCATCACCCATTCAAACTTCCCCCACACACGCCCCTGTAATCAACCCACAAACAATTATGGGTTCACAAGCCGCCGCCCCAGCTCCAGCAGCTCCAGCGCCACCAGCACCCCGAGAAATCGGATTTATCAAACCTCCTATCTTTGATGGAGATCGAACCAAATTCGACGACTGGCTCTTCGCCGTCGACGTCTACCTTATCGGGAATGATCTCGTCTATCCCCGAAACTACGACAAGTGCCTCTTCGCACTCACATCTATGCAAAAAGGAGAAGCTCGAACCTGGGCGTCTCAATACATTGCAGAATGATACGCTGCAGGACTAGCGCAGACACCCCCATACCATGGATTCTACAATGAAACATGGGCTGCTATGAAAGCTCGTCTTCGACAAGACTTCCGACCAGCAGATGAATCTGCTTACGCCCACACTTGCTTACAAACTATGAAACAAGCAGGTAAACCTATGACCAACTTCAACTCAAAATTCAAAGACATGGTCCGACTTGCGGACATCCACGAAGATCGAACTCTTATCGATCTCTACCAGAAAGCTATTGACCGCCGAATCGCGATCAAAATCGATACTTCCGAAAACCCGCCACAAACCATTCAAGGATGGTACACAATGGCCAACCGACTCGACAATAACTTCCGCCGAGTAAATGCTCTTTACGGAACACCACATTCCTTTAATAACAACAACCGCTTCCAATCAAAACAAAAACAAAACAACACAATTCCCTATGCAAATTACTACGCCCAATCAACCCCTAGGTTTACACCTAAAGATCCCTATGCCATGGAGATAGACAATCTCCAAACCGAAGAATACGAGGATCCATACCCTATAATTCCTCACGAAATCAACGAAATCAACATCCCTTGCGAAGACAATTGCGACGGATCCCTCGAAATCGACGCTGTCCTTACTGGCCAGCAAATGAAACAATACCAGAACCGCAAATGTTTCAGATGCGGATCTGAGAAACATTTTATTGCGGAATGTCCCATGCCCGCACCAACCCGCCGCTTCCCTGGCGCCTGAACTCAACCGGTTCGACCGGTTCAAAACCCAAACAGGCCTAAACCTTCCACTTCCACCCCTCGCAAGTATTCACTTGCGGTTGCCGATGTTGCTGCACAAATGCAGCAACTTGTGGACACCTTGGAGCCGGAACTCCAAGAAGAACTACATTCAGCACTGGCTGAGGACCCCCAAATGCGTCCTTTCCAGGATTTTTAAAACGGAGTGATGTCGAACGATGTGCCCCTGCACACTCCCAAAATGGACAAACAATTTCTCCTCTTACAATCGATTCTGTACAATTAACTACGTCCTCAAATAAAAGATCTCTTTTCCTCCCCATTGAGATCTGGAGCGAACGATCGTCAAAACCCGTGGCCATCACCACCCTGATTGACTCAGGAGCTCAAGGAAATTTCATATCCAACAAAGTCATAGACCGACTCGGATATCAACATCAATCCCTGGACAATCCCATTGCCTTAACCAATGTGGATGGATCAAATAATCAACATGGCATGATCCGAGATTATGTCACAATCGACGCCATCATCGATAGTCGCGATTGCAAATTGCAAGCCTTTGTCACCAACACCGGAACGAAGGACTTCATAATAGGTTTTCCCTGGTTGGAACAACACAACCCTGATATCAACTGGAAAACCAAGACATTTTCTTAAAAACCACAAATCGAACACTCGGCATTCCCACAACTTCTCAAAACTCTCCGCCGACCGATAGAAGCCAATTCCATATCTATGGATTACATGGCCGGACATACCACTACCACCGACGAAGCACCAACAGAGTACTTCGATATCGACAACATTAATCTCGACGAATTCTCCATGGAGAACGAAATGAACCCTATGCTGTTCACACCAATGGAAATAAACGCGAAAGCAACCTTTGCTACTCAACTCCATAATACCGCCGCCAAACTTACATCCAAACTCCGTGGTAAACTCCCCGAAAAACAAGAAGAAAACAAGATCCCTCGACGTTTCGCTCGATGGGCAAAATTATTTGATAAGAAAGCATCCGAACGATTCCCACCATCACGATCTTTCGATCATGCCATCGAAACAAAACCGACTTTTGAACCAAAGTCGATGAAACCATACCACCTAGCGCCCGCCAAAAATAAAGCGTTAAAAGAATTCATAGACGAGAATTTGCGAAAAGGGTACATCCAACCCTCGAAATCACCAATGGCATCGCCATTTTTCTTTGTGGCAAAGAAAGGAGAAGATCTCCGACCTTGCCAAGACACCAAACTCGACGTCCGACTCAGGTACAACAACATCCGAATCAAAGAAGGTGACCAATGGAAGGCCGCATTCAAAACACCACAGGGTCTATTCGAACCCACGGTAATGTTCTTTGGATTGTGCAACTCCCCTGCTACATTCCAACACATGATGGATACAATCTTTGCTGAACAACTCGACAAAGGTGGAATTATCATCTATATGGATGATATACTCATTTTTGGTAAAACCCAGGAGGAAACCGATCAAATCACCGAACAAGTATTGAAAATACTCGAAGAAAACGACCTTTTCCTCAAAGGAGAAAAATGCGAGTTCAACAAACAACGACTCGAATATCTAGGCATGATAATCACGCCTGACAATATCAAAATCGATCCTGGGAAACTCAAAGGCATCAAGGATTGGCCTATTCCCAAAACTGTCCGTCAAGTACGAAAATTCATCGGGTTTTGTAACTTCTATCAGAAGTTTATCTGTAAATATTCGGATCTCACAAAACCTCTCAACACACTCCTCTCGAAAAAGAACAAATTCGAATGGAAGTCCGAACAACAGAAGTCATTTGAGACTCTCAAAAATGAATTCCTCAAGGAGCTGGTACTCCTCATGCCCGATCAAGAAAAACCTTTTGAAATCGAAACCGATGCCTCTAAAGTGGCAAGCGGAGCTGTGCTCTATCAATACGACATCAATGGTAACCGTAGACCGGTATCATTCTTCTCCAAAACTTTCGCACCAGCCGAAAGGAATTACAACATATACGATCGCGAACTTCTCGCTATCGTCCGCGCTCTGGAGGAATGGAGACACTATCTCCTAGGATCTCCTCACCCTGTGATCATCAAAACCAATCATCAAAACCTGACTTACTGGAGAAAACCCCAGAAGATCAGCCGTCGCCAAGCTCGCTGGGTCCAGCTCATGGCCGACTACAATTTCAAGCTGGAACACGTGCCTGGAGTTAAAATTCCGGTGCCAGACGCCTTATCCCGCCGACCTGATTATGATCTGGATGATGATCAAGATAATACCAATGTCACAGTTCTTCCAGAAGAACTGTTTATTTCCGCCATTGATGTGGCACTACGAAACCGGGTCATCAATTCTCCGAAATACGACCCTAAAACTGCCAAGGCTGTCCAACAAGTCAAGGATCACCTCCCGAAATCCGCCGACTCTGACTTCGGACTCGTCCCCACCAATAATGGCAACCTTGTCACCTTCCAGAACCGGGTTATTATTCCCGAAGACCTCGAACTTCACCGCGAAGTAATAGCAAAGTACCACAACCACCCCACCAGAGGACACCCTGGTGAACAAGAAACATACCGATTGGCCAAAAAGGACGTCTACTGGCCAGGGATGTTGACATTTGTCAAGAACTACGTCAAAGGCTGCCCCGAGTGTCAGCAATACAAAATTGTCCGACATCCGGATAAAGTCCCTCCTCAGCCGATATCGGCTTCGGAGACACTTCGCCCCTTCTCCCAAATTTCATGGGATCTTGTCACGGGTCTCCCTAACTCCGACGGCTTTAATGCCATATTGTCCGTGGTGGACCACGGCCTTACGAAGGGGGTGATTTTCATCCCTACTTCCGACAAATCAACCGCTGATGACATCGCAAGATTACTCATCGAAAAAGTATTTACTAGATTTGGTCTTCCCGACAAAATCATATCCGATTGCGACCCTAGATTTGCTGCAAAATCCCTTCGAGAATTGGCTAAACGCCTCAACATCAAACAGGCCTTTTCTACAGCCTACCACCCTCAAACAGATGGATCCACAGAACGATACAACCAAGAGATTGAAACATATCTCTCCATCTACTGCACCCGAAATCCCCTCCACTGGGTCGACCTCCTACCCCTTGCCGAGTTCTCACACAACTCAAGAACTCATGCCTCAAGGCAAAAATCCCCATTCAAACTCATCATGGGTTACAACCCACCCTCTATTCCCACAATCATGGAAACATCAGACTTCCCATCAGTCGATGAAAGAATTCGAACTCTGGATCACGCCAGAAGAGAAGCACAAGCAGCACATCAACTATCCGCTGACATCGTGCGACAATGAAACAACAAATCATTCAAACCATTCACAACGGAACAATGTGTCTGGCTAGAAGCCAAAAACCTCAAACTCCCGTTCTTATCGAACAAAATATCCCCAAAACGTTTAGGACCTTTCCAAATTAAGAAAGTCCTATCACCAATCAACTACGAATTGACACTCCCAACACACTGGAAAATACATCCGGTCTTCCATCGAAATCTTCTAACCCCATACGAGGAAACAGAAGCATATGGAGCAACCCAAACTCCACCTCTGCCGATAATCATCAATGATGAAGAAGAATACAAAATAGAAGCGATTATCAATCATCGCCGACGCCACAATCAACTCCACTTCTATATCAAATGGAAAGGATACCCACATACCGAGAACCAGTGGCTACCGGAAAAGGAACTCTTAAAGAACACCAAAGAGATCCTTCAAGAATATAAAAGGACTCACAAAACGTGAAAGAAATCTCAGGAACTTTCGAGAACCTACCAAACGCAGAAGCCAAACAGCCTCTCAAACACTTATAACCACTCTCCAACAAATGTCTTCCATCACCCGCCCCCAATCAGCTCTTGCCTCCATCTCCTCTCACTCCACTTCCAACACTACAAGCTCAATTGTTATTATAGATGGATTCACACCATCTCCGACGAACTCACTTTCGGGAGCTTCCATTCCGCCCCCATCTCCCTACACTCCCTCCGACGCCTTTGCCAACGTCTCTGACAGGGACAAAACCCCCGACCCCAACGACACTCCCGCAGGAACCCCTGCCCCAATCCCCGCCTTTCCTAAGGCAACAATCACTATACATCCTGGACCAGCAACAACTAGCACTGGACCACTGGGACCGAATCGAATTAGCAATAGCGATCTCAGGAAGATTGCAACCGACGTCTCCTTTGGAGATAGACTACTCAACCCTACAATTCAAAGCTCCGACAGAGCTTTCTGGAACCACTATGCCGACATGGTTCGACAAACTCAGGCTCTCAATAGAGCGTTCGAACAACAACGAAAGTGGACGGAATCACTCGAGATCTCATGCCGAGATCGACCGACTCTCATGTCCGTGCTGTATGCGCACCTATCCTACAGTCCCCCGGGCTCAAACCTTCAGGACCCCATCACCATTGATGACTCCATCATCCAACCCCAGTCCTCCACCAAGCCCTCCGGGCCCAATTCCAATTCTACCCCCGGCCCCAAGAGCCGAAACCCCTTCAACAACTCCGCCATGGCCGCTTTCAAGGCCCTTGACGAGGAACAATCTAGATGACACGTGGCCAAGCCCGTGGCTCACAACACTAAACCCGGTCCTTTGGGTCAACCCAAACCTTACCCCACCAGAACCGTTCACCCATGAACCAACTCCAACCCCACCAAACCAGCCGACCCCAAGTATGTCTGTCCTGAATGCAGACGAACTGGACACTGGGCATCCGACTGCCCCAACTTCCAATGTATGGGATGCAAATTATATGCACCCGGACACTACTCCTACAACTGCATCAAATATCGATGCCCCTACTGCAAGAATTGGGAACCCAAACACCCACGACAGGCCTGTCCCAAATGAGGCACCAAACCTACCAAGAATATCACGGCCTACTTTACCAAGAATCAACCCAAACCTCGGGTTACCAAACCACATACACCCATCCCCGACTACCAGTTCCCCGAACCCTACACACCAAATATGGGAACCTACTACAACGACTATATTGACGATGCCGCCGACACCAATAACACCAGTGAACCTGCCGGACCCAACTACCTTTAGCCCCGAACAAAACAGACGATTCTGGAATGCCTTCTTTCCAGATCCACCATCTCCCCAAACCACACTCGAACTCAACATCCACCGAACTCCAACTCCACCATTTTCCCTGGTTATACCGGCAGCAATTTACATTGAAGATGTCGACTTCTTAGCCGCTTACCCAAGCAACAACGAACCACAAGATCATAACGGAGTATGATCATAAAAACGGGGTAATGTTATCAGAACCCTAAGAAGGACTATACATAGGTCTTAGCCACCTTCCTGATGGACAGTAGAATACTTCTTTCCTATTTTTAATACTGACACTCCCACACTCACGCTTCCTTTCTCCCACACACAACTTCTATTTCACACAGGAAGCCTTCTTTTACCTGGGCCCATCTTCTTATGACTCGCCTTGACAAGTACTTACCCAGGGTACTCATAAATAGCAGATAACCAATATGTATATAAACCTAGCTACAATCACTTGTATCTTTAGCTTAGTGTTATACACTGTTCTGCTTAAACCTCTTGTTCGCCTGAAAGGGTATCAGAGATTTATCCAGCCCATCTCCAAGTCAAGTAGTAAGACTCAAGGACCAAGTCTGTATAGACATCCTTGTGATCCCAACCTTGCGACTCAGGAGTGGACCCCTAACCCGGGTAACACGTTCACTATTTTGGGCCAACATCCTTTGGATTAGTAGTCTTCCCTTTCCAAGCCTTCACTTCATGAAGTCTTTTCATTCTATTGCTTAATGTTACCCGGGTTAGGGGTCCACTCCTGAGTCACAAGGTTGGGATCACAAGGATGTCTATACAGACTTGGTCCTTGAGTCTTACTGCTTGACTTGGAGATGGGCTGGATAAATCTCTGATACCCTTTCAGGCGAACAAGAGGTTTAAGCAGAACAGTGTATAACACTAAGCTAAGGATACAGGTGACTGTAGCTAGGTTTATATACATATTGGTTATCTGCTATTTATAAGTACCCTGGGTAAGTACTTGTCAGAGCGAGTCATTGGAAAGTGGACCCAGGTAAAGAGAAGGCTTCCTGTGAGAAATAGAAGTTGAGTATGGGAGAAAGGAAGTGTAAGTGTGGGAGTATCAGTATTAAAGATAGAAAAGAAGTATTCTATTGTCCATCAGGAAGGTGGCTAAAACCTAATTATAGTCCTTCTGAGGGTTCTGATAACACTTAAGGCACAAAATTGGTCATTGGTATCAGAACAACACAGTACATAAGCTGAAGCCAAGACCTTATCTTTGTAACTTGATCTTCAATCTGGCTGAATTCTCAGTTGACCTCAGTTGACTTCCTTTCATGTTATATTCCTCAACCAAGCACCCATTCTTAATAGGTATCTAGGCTCACACCTGGCCTAGTCCTTGGCTATTCTTACTTAGTTTACATGGTCACTTGACAGCCTCACTCAGTACAGTGATGGCTGTTGGGACCCCTTTGGGACCTCTGTGAACTTTGTTTTATTTAAGTAGTCCACCTGTTCTGTGTAGATATAGCTACCCTGGACTGCTACTACACACTGGGTAATAAATTGATGATTATAAAAAAAAATTAAAAAAAAAACTCCCACACCTACACTTCCCCACTCCCACACCACCCTTCTTATTCACACAGGAAGCCTTCTATTTACCTGGGTCCTTCTTCTTATGACTTACTCTGACTCAGTACTTACCCAGAGTACTTATAAATAGTAGACACACAGATGTATATAAGAATAGCTACACTCTGCTTGTATCCTTAGCTTAGTGTTATACACTATTCTGCCTTCTATCCCTTGATTGCCTCTGAGAGGAGCTTTAGTGATAAGACAGCCCACCTTCAAGTCAAGTAGTAAGACACAGGGAATAAGTCTGTATAGATACCTTGTGATCCTAACCTTGCAACTCAGAAGCAGACCCCTAACCTGGGTAACACTATGTATAGTCCTTATCTAGGGTTCTGATAACAGTGTGTGCAGCAATGTGTGTCAAGATCTTCAGCCCTCTTGGTGGGTGGCTATGTGTCAGGTGGTAAAGCTTTGGCTCCTTACAAGCAAGGTGGATTGGAGTGGAGGATATAGCAACAGTGTGAGATGAATGGGGTTACTTGTTTATGTTGGATAGACTCAAAAACCAGAAACAAGACATGTATACAGGGAAGGTATGGGAGGTAAACAAGCAAGAGAAAGGGGGTGTATTGCTATGTGGCTACAGGTGCCTAGCATGTGACATTAGTTTATGAATTCCAACAGAAAGCCCATCTTACTGGCCCATACTAATGTTCTCTGGTCTTAACTATGCCCTCTGATAATGTGTGTGGAAGGAATATAGGGCTGAGGATTTGGTTAAGGTTAGCTTACATAAGGGGTACATATTCCTGGTGACATTTATTTCGTAAGCTGTCTCGTAAGGGGTACAGCCACAGTGATGCAAGATGTGGAGTCAGGTGATACCTACCTTCCTTCAAACCCTAACCCTCGGCACCACGCACTACTCACAAATAGGACTCTCGGAACTTCAAGAGCTTCATAAATTCGATGTATCATGAGCGGAAGCAATCGTGACCTCCTGAAGTCCCTGCTGGAACGAAAAAATAACGAGGTATCATTCTCCCGTGGTCTCTGCTTCGGGCTATCTGAAGTTCAGGTCCCTTAGGTCGCACGTATGGATACTCAGCTCCTGGCCCATATGATGAATTCATCTCATTCACAAAATAGGCTTCTGGAAGCTCTCGATGCCTTCGATGAATGTCAACGCACTCACGCCCTAGAGCTGAAGGATGCCGAGCGAAAGCAGGCTTGGCTTGAACGACAATTACAAGAAGCTATGGCCGCTGTAGATGCTTCCGAGAGCGAAAGGGACAATCTCAGAGATTCTGTGTTAGAGATAGTTGAAAAGGGTCCGTAGATCGTTCACCATCGCCTTATCGTCCCTCACCTGTCACTACAGTGGAGGAATCAAATGCCATCTATTCATGGCCATGTAACCGCCTCCAACTTACCCGCTTCATCAGTCTGTTCCCATGCTGGATTCAGCACGCTGCTAAAAGTACTGATTTTGTACACTTAGGCCATCCACAACAGTCCCCTTCCAGACTCCGGCAACATTCCAACGAAGACAAGCTCGCATATGCGGGGGCTATTATTAAACGATTGCGCCGGGAACGTGATGATGAACGGGCGGCGCATACTCTTACATATGAGGAATCACGAGCCAAAATTGAAATGCTCAAAGCACAACTGGCAAGGCGCGAAGCTGAACTTGAGTACCGTGCCACTCATATGGCTGATACCCCTAGTCTGCTATCGAGATGTAATGATGGCAACATCGGATCTAACTTTGAACATGGCAAACCGAAGTGTTCCACTAGAACCGGTTCACTAGCTAGCCATAGTACCGGTCTCGAAGGACAGTGTGACCACCCAGACCAACATCCTGAGCCAACAACTCAGTCAACGCCCGCCCTGACCGACGAACAGATTCTCAAGAACCTGGATAGGACCGCGGCAAGGAACCGAGCCCTAGAGGTCGAGATTAAAACCTTGTTTAAGCGGGTAAGTCTACTCCAGCCTGCCTTGGCTCGTTCCCGGGGACGTAAACTTATCAATCATTCTTCAGTTTGAACAGTTTTGTTCCCTACCTTCCTCGCCTATAGCCGCATCAGCATCAAAGACATCGCCACATTTGAATGGTGCCCACCCTAATAATGACAATACTACTACCAGTGGCGTGATCGCAAAAGGGAGGAATGGAGATGGGCGTGATTCTGGCGATCGAGCAACTGATGATGACCAACAGCGGCGTTCCCGTAGCGTTCCTCGCAACAGAGGTGAGTACTCTTACACCTCTACTTTGCCTTTCCACCGAGTGGACAGTGCGCACTATAGCAAGCTTTCGGGCCGAAACCCGCTTCTCATTTATTCCCGATGTCGCTTCCTCCCACTTCATGACTCATTGCGTCGAATGCTAACCTTGCCTTAGGGAACCGCGCGCCTACTCATGCTCCATCTAGCTTGAGTCAACCATCGCACGAAGACAGGCGTGACAATAGGCGACGGGCGAGAAAGCCAAAAGAGCTAAAGCGGGGCCAAAGTACAAACCAATTCGAATCAACCCCGGGCTCGGAGGATATTGATGACCTTGATTGGGAAGCGTCTGGTTCAAAGAATATGCGCCTCCCACCGCAGGACAGTGTGATGTTTGGTCACACAATCTCCAACTCCGCCATCCTAGGACTACACAACGAGATCCAGGCGCTTTCGGCCCAGATCGATGCCTTGGGTCAGGAAAGGGAATTGGGAATGAAGGTTGTTGCTACGCAGCGAGAACCCTCTGTCCCACGAACTGCTCATCAATCAGAAAATACAGGACGAGCCGAGACTAAAGTCAGTACTTTTGCTTTCTTGAAAGAACATTCGATGATCAAATTTGTCTGAAACATTACTGCTAGCAGGTCAAAGATGGAGACTGTCGGGACAATGATGCAGAGGACACGAGAAAGCCTGTATTTGACATGCTTGAACACCGCCTACGATCTGTTGAAAAAGATAGTCTCCGGTAATCCACGGTTTCCGGGTTTCTAATCGGTGTTCTGGCGTTTGACGAATTATTTTTTTGGCAGATTACGACACGAGTTTGAACAGTACAAATTATTCGCACAAGCTCGGGAAGGCGAGCTATTGGACCGAGTTCAAACGTTGCAAAATCGGGTGGATGATTTGAACTTGCAATGGCGGTCGAAGCGGGCATCAACTCCGCCCTCATCACACCAACCATCATCACAACTCAACCATGGTCACCAACAATTGCATTCGTTATTCATTCCCGATCCGACTCCAAGGCTAGCGCTGGATGTGATAGAGGGCGATCATTTCCAGCCCACTATACGAGAGGATCATGCTCTCACACCCGAAGCAAATCTGCCGCGGCCCCCATCCCCACCAATCCCGCTGCCCTGTGATACTCTACTCGATGTGATAGAGGGAGAGATATCAATGGAGTTGGCTACGCCCCTGCTGCCCACAAATACGCTAGTTCATCAAGACCACAGTGAATATCAGTGCGTCGAGTCGAGTTTGGACCTGTCTTTCGAATCTCGCTCGATCGACTCGGAGCACAACGCACGGTCTAATGCAATGGGAAGCGTTGCTCAGGAAGAAGTGGACTATGCGGAGAGAGCTGATGGAACAATGGAAAAGGTGATGGTTGATCCCCCGACAATACCTCTACCTCCATCACCTCTAGCACAAACATCTGATGATGTTGACGGCGACAATTGTGACAATGATAATGATGATGATGATGACGATGATGGCGATGGCGATGGAGGTTATGAAGGATGGGAGGAGAAAGGCAATGACTCAGAGGCGGTTACATTGATGATGCCTATGCAAAGTGGCGCAAATGGAACGAGTATGACGCCACCACCTAGCAAACTCATCTCTCCTCCCTTGGCCGAGAACGATGTCAGTATCGAATTAGCGAGGGCAGAGAGGGAACTCGCGGTTGCTCAGGTGATGTTGGAGCAGAGCGACAACGCCCTTCGGGAAGTAGAGGCTGCGCTCGCATTGCAGGATGACCTCACTTCTTGACAGCCTGCGCGCGCTATTACTGTGTATTTTTTTTTTTGGTCCTCTTTTTCTCTTTGGGTGGTATGCGCACACGTCGCGCGTGTAATTTTACAGCTTTTATAATTTTTTTTTTCGCGTGTCCGTTGATATAGGGGATTGGATAATCCAATTTCTAGTTCAGGATAGATAGGATGACGATAAAGCGTCGACAGAATCATGTAACGACAACGAATAGCAAATCACAGGATACGATTTCATCTACAAACGAAAAGGCAAGGATTATGAATCGAGCCCGTCCTTCGCGGGTAAAAAATTTTCACGTTCCCCTGGCCCCTAGGTTCGCCTACTCCAAGTGTGAGACTCTGGCTGAAGATCTACAAGTTTGGGTTTGGGAAGGGGGGATATACTTGACAGAGTCATAATTGAGGTTCTGCCAAGGGCGAGAAGGGTCCACACGACTGCTGGCGTGATCGACACCTGGCAAGGGGGGAGGCACTCTGACAAGATGGGGGTCTTCCTCCGGGTTTGTCGTGGCTTCGGACTGCGAGTTTCTGGATGCGGGTCTAGAGTGGGCAGGCGTAGAGCTATACGACGATACCACGACACGCTTCGTCTTGGTGTTGAGGGAAAGAACTTTGTGCGTGTCTGCTGCCGCCGGGCGCGGCGTGGGTGCCTGTATAGAGGTGGGTGTAAGAAGAGAGGGAAAGGCGCCTGCTGCCTTTCTCGCTTCCTCGATTTGGCGATCACGCTCTGCCTGTTCATTCATAAGCGTCTGTGATAGCTCTGCTTGGAGACGATCGAGGAGTGATGAGCGTTGTTGTGCACCGAGTAATTCGGATGCACAGTGGGGACATGCATGAGACGGTTTGTTAACTCGGCAGAGAATGAGACCACAGGAGGTGCAGAGCGGTGTGTACGGTGACAGCGGATGTTCTCTTGCTAACTTTTCACATCGTCACCGGGGGGGGATTACAGATGGGAAGAGCGAGGGCAACGCACCTAGGCAGAAACAAGCGTGCTTGACATCACGATTTGGATTAACACTGTTGGGGGACTGGAGATTGGAGATGAGATTTTCGAGCAGTTTGACTGTGGTGGATTTTGTTGGCTCTGTTCCGCCATGCACGCTGGGTGATCTGCTCTTCTGCTGTTGGAGTATATTTTTTGGGCGGATTCTGTCTGACGGAACAGACGCATTCTTTGTCCACGGTGTTCTGGGCATGGATGGTGGGCTTGGGTTGGGGCGTTCAGCTGTTTCCGGTAATCAGTCTCTTGTCGGCAAGCGCCGAAAGCCCGGCGCCACGATGTGATCGCTCATCAGACCCATCCCACAAAAATAACTCATCGCTGGGGACCCATGAGCTCGGGCTTCGTACGTAGACACAGGTAATGCAGAAATGGTGTAGGCGCCTGGACAGAGGGAATGGAGTTGCGTAATGAGGCGAGGGATGGAAGAAGTATTCTATCCGAGGAGGAGAGGGCTTGAGCATATATGGATACATTGTCCCTTGGTCTAAATTGATTGCGGTCTAGGTAGATGGGGGGGATGGGGTGTGTTTACGTTTGCAGCTAGGATGGTCTGCGAAGAGCGGCAACGTTCTTTGGGTCCAGGGAAGTGTTTACCAGGTGTTTCTTTTTTTTTTTTTTCGTCTTCTACATCGGGGGTTATGATCCGTATGGGCAAGAAAAAGTATCTTTGAACGAGGCAACAGCGCCGAAATGCCACCGTGAAAAAGAAAAGAGACACTACGAAAAGGCTAGATGCTGTGTCTAGTGGCAGATCGCTCGCTATACGCCCCCCCAGGAACATGACCTGCCGTTTCATTGGCTGTGGAAGAGGAGGGCTTCTGGACTGGGGAGACCTTCCCCCTTGCCTCGCACGCTTTTCTCACACACAAGTCCCCTGGCCCCTTCTTGAACTTTCCTTCCGCATGGTGCACTTTTGAAAGAGCCAATGAAACCCTTGTTCCGTGCGATGATGGGAGCACATGGCCGTGCTAGTTCCTTCTCGTTCGAGATGAATGAGGGTAGGTAAGGGACTAACACTTTGGGAGAGGAGCCTATCGACATCAATGACCCGCCAAATGGCTCGGTTTGGGGATTCACATGATCTGGGCAGTTGACCCGCAAGGCACGAACACGTGTGGGTGGCGGGGGGGCGTTGAGAAAATTGTAGTGCGTGCAGCAGGACAAAGTATGTCCGGTAGTGACGGTGGGATGCTGCGCAGGAAGGAGCATCGCGGCAAGAATAGGCAGTGGCATCGAGCGCGGTGGGAGGGGTCGGCGGATCGCGATTTCGGGGCCGTGTTGTGTTGGTTTGGCAATCTGAGATGGGATGGCAGGGTCAGCGTGATAAGGTAGACGATCGGGGATCTGGGGCGGTGATCCACTTGAATCGCCGACAGCGGAGAGGGCTGATGCCGGGGAGCCGAGAGGCGGCGCCTGAATCTGAGTAGAGGGAGGGGTGATGGCCTGGGTGGAGAACTGGTTTGATTGTGAACTGACGCAAGAGAACATTGGCGATGGCCTCTTTGGGCTGGTCAGTTCGTTTTTATACCCCCCTTGTTCTCTCCTGACCCTCCCCCTCCAGGCAACAAAACTCCCCAGAAAACACAGACACCTCCAGAGACACAAAGGAGGAAGTCATCGACCCAGCCCTTCGCACAGAGGTCAGTCAGTTCCGTGCCAGCCACCCCCACCAAAGCTTTGGCTTACCTACTCGCTCGCCCGACACACAGACCTCTGATAAGACTATGTCCGTCAACGTTCATCCTATGAACACCAATTCCCGCATCCATTCGCGCTACGACCCCGCCACCAGCCAGCGTCTGCCCTCTCCTCCTCCAATCACCACCCTCTCCCACCCCCACCCCAACTCTCACCCCCACTCCCACTCCCACTCGCCCGCACCCTCCGACGCATCTCAGGACCGCTCCTCCATCTCCACCCCTCCCTTCCGTCGCTCCCCCCACCTCTACCCCCCACCCTACCAGCACATCCAACACCCAGGCTACATGCCTTACCCCCACTTTGACCACCACCGCTACGACCAGGACCCGGCCCACCACAGCCCATATCACCCTCCTCCCCAGTTCTCCATCCCAACCATGCACCAGCCACCCCCGCCACACCGTGACCCCTACCATCCCTACCCCGTCCCAGGCTCGGCCCCCGTCACCATCGTCCATACAGACGACGCCGCAACCAAGCTCAGCGACCGCGTCCGCCGCAGGTGCTTCAATTGTTGTACCACAGATACCTCTACCTGGCGCAGGTCCAACCTCAGCCCAGGCAAAGTCGTACGTGCCGTTTCTTTTTTTTTCTTTTCTTTTTTTTTCACTCGCTCACGCAACCCGTTCGCAGCTCTGCAACAAGTGTGGCCTCTTTGAGCGCACGCATTCCCGTCCCCGACCGGAGCAGTTCCCTCACAAGCGCGGCCCTCTCGCGGCCTCGACGCTTCGGGGACGCACGCCGCCCTCCACTCAACTCCCTCCCATCTCACCCCCTGCCAACTCCTACTATGCCCATCCCTCCATTGCCCCTCTTCCGGATAACAGACGTGATATGGGTCCTAGCAACATGCCTCAGTCCTCTGCCCCCTCAGCTAACCAGTATCCGCCATCCAATGGCACCCCCAATAGCCATAGTCTCCCTGCACTCCAGTGGCATAACAGCAGCAACGCCCCCCCTGGTGGCGGCGCCGCAGCTGGCACCGATTCGGCTCCTGGGGGCTCTCCTCATATGCCGCCTCCGCCTTCGAGGAAACCGACGGGTGACAGTCAGAGCCATAGCAACAGCCAGAGCAGGCAGGCCTCCCCTTCACCCCATCTCAGGGCGCAGAATATCCAAGACTCCAATGCTCGAGAACAACCGGCCGGCGAGAATGTGGCCTGAGGCGCGGATTGTCTCTTTTTCCTTTCACCTGTCTTTCCCTTTTTCTTTACTAGACCAAAACGAAAGAGAGGGTGGATGATGGATTCCTGTTGCTCTTTACTCCCTCGTCTGAATCTAATCCTTTGTACCGATGCTCTGTCAAGACCCCCACCAAAAGCTTTCCCTGGATGATGATCGCTTTCGCCACCGCCTTAATATTCCTTATACCAACCTGATCCGTTGTTCGTATCAGACGTTCGGTTCCCCCTTCCGTCATGAGCTCTGTCTTTTGCCTTTATCTATTTAACTGTTCTCCTTTCTCCCCTTTTTTATTATTCTTCTGTCTGTCGGCTGTGGTTCCCTCTCTCGCCAGTGATTCAGTCGATCTGATTCCCCTTTGACTATCTATCTATATCCAAGCGCCGTATATACGCAAGTACATAAACATCTACAACATACATCCACAAGCACTCTGCGTGCTCGCTTGCTTCTTTTTTTTGTGTTTTTTTTTTCTTCCTTTTTTTCTTTCTTTTTATTGTAACGTTGGGGAGGGGAATAAAGAGGAATAATGTAATTTTCCGATCATCGATCAACCTTGATCGATGGCCCATCAGCGAAATTTGATTGCTGACATAACTACCCCGACCGGCCCGGACGGCATGGCGAGCGCCGCCACCGGAAGGACAAACTGAAGGAGCGAAGGGGAAGGCGAAAGTAGTGTGTGTGTGCCCCAACCAGAGCCAAAGCACCCTGAGTTGGGTGGTGGCCCAAACTCCTGGTATGTATACCCATGGCACACACGCCCAACCGCAAATACCAAAAAACGCCTTTGGGGCTACTTGGATCCCCGCTTTGCCCCCATTAACACCACTGGTGTGACTTCTCTCCCCCTTCCTCGCCACCCCCTCCCCTCCTCCCGCGGGGAGAGTCAGCCGTATTGTACACAGCCCTGGGATACACGCGCGCACACACACCATACATTAACACACACCCATTTCCACCATGTCCCCGGGTTAAACGAGCCGCCCATTGGAACCCGGCGAGGAATGAGCTTTTTTGAATGAATGAACGAAGGCGAAAAGGGGAGGGAAATGAATTGAAATTCGAAGGGCTTCGGCATCATGATCCGCCGATGCGACCTCGCGTCTTTTTTTTTTCTCTTTTTCTTTTTTATTTTATTTTCGCTTATCGCCCCTTATATCCAACGCTCCCCGCCCCTCATGACGGATTTCAGCTCCGCCCGTCGTCAATGTGGGCTCCCCAGGGGCGTTTGATAGGTCGGGTTGCCCCTTGGCCGTTATGCGCGAAGGGCAGGGGTGGGCGGAGAGAGGGGGAGCAGGTTAACATAACAATCAACAATTACAGCTCGCTTAATTTTTGTTTTGTGTTACAAGTAAATGCTCCTTCCCCTCCCCAAAAGCTTAGCACGCAAATGAACAACTAAAGGAGCATCCTTTACACTCCGAGCTTGGTGTATTACTACAGCACCAGTCTATTGGCGCTTGTGTACACGTACAAGGGTACTTCCAGAACAAGCATAAAAGCCAACTCTTTTGGCTCTTTCGAGGCCATTGGGGGGTTCCGAGCACCCGGAAAATTCGAACGCCGGGTAGGGGAGGGGCTTCCCGTTTATTATCGGACAAGTGGCAGCCAAGGGGTAAAAAAAAAAAAAAAAAAAAGGTGTGCAAGAACGATAACGTTAGTTGTCACGGTTCCCCCTTCTTCCCCCTCACGCCCACGGAAATAATCGCGATAATTGCGTCCATCACCCAATTTAGGGGTGAAAGTGGCGAAGTTAGAGCATAATAACCGTAGCGGACGGTTGAGTAATCCGAAGTTGCTGGCGCTGAAAGGATCGACGTAAGACAGTCTGCTGGGCTCGTCACCTTCTGCGCCTTTGTGAAGAGAACAAAGAGCTTATCACTACCCCATTGTAGACACTCTATTAGCGCACGGCGACCAAACCCATTGATGATGAGCTACCAAAGTGCAACCTTTTTTTAATGACGCGCTCGGTTGAACCGGCTGCCGACTCGGAGGGGAAAAGACGCTGAGAGTCCGATACCAACTCCGACTGAATACACATGGTCCGAGGGGGCAAAGATCCCTTTATTCTGATCCCAAACCCGTGTCTATGTTTAATTATTCACCTTACCCCAAGCTGAGTTGGCTCGAAACTCCCGATGAAAAGTGTGACGCTCGTTTTTTTTATCAGGAAGTGGGTGTGAGAGAGGGAAACGGGAAAAGAGGCTGGTTCTCTTCATATGATTTGGATTTGCGCAACAACGGTACAAAAGCTGTATGATCCTGTTCTTGGCTCGCGGGCAATCAGTCGTCAATTGATGATGGGCAAGTGCACAGCTCGTGTGATATATCATCAACATCTGCAGCACCATCATCAGCTGGTTCATTGCCATTCAGTCTTGGCCCTGAGGAAGCTACTAGTGAAAGAAGAAAGCAACAGGAAGTGCATTGAATGGTTGTGTAAGCTGATATCCCCACTACAAAAATAGTAGGTATTCCAGTTGCAGGTCTGATGGTGTATCCGTGTGATTTATGATGTTAAATGATGGTTTCGAATTGTGGCTGAGGTTTGCTATGCCGGAACGATATTCTTGGTGGGCTCAACTGCACTAAGCATGCTGTTAATGAAATGATGGATGAGTACACCTTCCCCCCCGATATAAAGCTGTGTGCATGAATCGATATGCCTGATGCGGACTCGTCGAAAGCGGATAGAGAGGGGAAGAAACTGGGATGTTTGCAAGGTGGTAGCCACTTCCTCCATTAGAACCCAGCGATCCCGCGCGAGTGATACCAAATCACCGAACCACGTTGAGTTCATTGATTTATTCACTCATTCATAATTCAATACGAGAGCGTGTGATCGATGCCACCTATCACACAACAGCATCATCAATATCAAAAGTCTTAAAGATACCGAGAATGAATACACAAAGTGGAAAAACGAAGTTTGGGAAATAAAAGAGCAGTATCTAGTAACTACCATGCTGTGCTTGTCTCTTTCCCCCACGAGCTCCGAACCACCCAGAAGTGGGTATTTCGCTCGAACTCCGGAAGAGAACTGATATCCCTTTTTCGACATAATTTGATCCCCGTACAAGTTACAGGTACGACGTATGTACTCAGGACCCAGGGGAACCGGGGAAGAAAAGTGTACAGCAAGGGTCGCGGTGATATATGCATTACATTGGCATTTGGGTCGCCAATCCAGTCCAATCGGGGAGGAGATGTGGAGTTATCAAATCAATCAGTACATCAGATGCGTCGTTACCTATATGCCGGACTCTTTGGTCCGGGTGTATACTTGTACTAGTCGCACCATACAACATAGCTTCGAGATGACCTCACCTATTCCGAGTCGCAGTTGACCCCGTGGTAAGTTGCTAACCTTCTTTGGCCATTGGGCTCTGATATGATGAAATGATGAACTGATATGTGTGATCTTGCTGTAGGCAGCACCGAAGCATAGATAAAAGTGGACATGGCAAGAACTCTTGATGAGGCATCGATGATTGATGATGCGGTTGATGTGGTCTAGTTTGATGAGGAATACCTCCGTGGGTACTGGACTAATGATGGTACGATATAGGCACCCACCCGATCAGATTCGGTGTGTGCGATACACGCCGTCGAGGTTGGTCGTTGTTCCGGGAGAATATTGTTATGTGATGGGAAAGTGTGTTGTTGATGATGGATCACCATTTGTTGAGTCTTCTAGCTACAGGGCAGTGACAACTGTTCAATGCATGCCGGAACTGAACTGGATAGGCGGAAGTGCAGCAACTCAACCGAGGGTGTTCAGACACTGAGGAATGTTATCGGCGCTCAACGGGTCATCTTACTACCCAAATAACCCTCTACGTTCCGGAGCCTATATCACATATATGTCAAGCAAGGTTCGGTTTCAAGTTCGCAAACACAAAGAGGGTACAAGAAACGTCCAAAGTGCTATTCTTGTATCGCCATTGAACTCATATCCTCTTTTGCCCCACACAGCCGGCTCATTATGAGCTTAGTACAGCGAAACACTGTGGTTCCAATTTCCCCGGAGGAAGCTATTCCATACCAACGTCAGCTGCGAAGTGAATGTCTTCCCCAAAGCTTGGAGTACCCCAATCCAGATCTATTCTAAAGAAAGCAGCACCTTCGAATGGCAGGTATAAACTCCGAGCCTGTTGCAAATGTAGAGCGCCAATAGACCGGCTGAACAAGCCTTGCATGGTAGCCGCGAGACTGGTAATAGTCTAAACGCGTGTGAGAGACTGCCAGGACCGTCTATGAAAGACGCTGCGATGGGAATCTGGAGGGACGCTCCTGTATAGACAATACCCTTTTGAGTGGGTAACCCACTCTAGTCCGAAGGGTTATCTCTAGTGTGCTGGCGGTATTCGCTGCGCTAATGCTTTGTGCTATGGAAGGCACGCCCGGTGGGCTAAAGGATGAACCTAGAATTTTCCCTGGAAATCTGAGAACCCGAGTCATACAGCAATTCCGCTTTTCCTGAACATTTCCAAGTCAGGAGTGTTCCGACCGCACAGGAAGCACCGGACCATAGGCATTATCGTACTTTTCGTTTTGTCATCGAGTCCAAAACCCAGCATTGAGTGTCTTTAGTGGTCCGATGATGATGAAAATGCCCAGTTGATGCGCTATCATGTCAATTTGGTGACAACGGTGGAACACGTTTTCTACAGCTTCTGTGCTATCCTTTCTTTGGGTATTCCTTGTGACTCTGACGGGCGCGACAGAGAGATTCTAAATAGGTCAATATCTGCTGCGCATGAGCTGGTTGCTGGGGAGTTTGTGCCTAAACTTGTGCATTTTCCAAGGTCATCTTCCATGTTATGTCGTCGGGATCCCTGGATACAGGGCGGCCAGAAAGAATTGGTGACATCTAGAAAGGAAGTCCAAGTTATCAACATCCTGATCGTGAGATTGATATGATGCGTTCGTTAGACGTGGAGTTGTCATACGATTGGCCCCATGATTCCAACAGCTCATGATTCCATGGATTGAAATCGTACGAGGCAAAGTCTCATAGGTGCTCACGACACCCGCTGCAGCCGCTATCTCTGTGGGCTCGAGGCTCGAGGACCACTCCTACGGCACAAGTGGTTTAGGGATGGATTCTCTCCAGGGGGGCATGATCATCGAGTTCTCATTCTGATCGTCCCTGGACCAGTGGCGGGCGCCCCTGAATGGAACTCGAGGTAGCGTCAATGAACCTGTCTCCTTCGATAGCCTTTGAACGTTCTCTTTTCAGTACATTATGCGGAATAACGAGGCGTCTTTAACCCACTCAATGGCGTATGCACGTGGCGGCGTGTATGCCATGTGGTATCAGACGCTCATTTTCCGAGTCGCATTGGATCGATCCCCGGGGCGTAGCAGTAGGGTGTGGCACTACGCAGGCCCCTCAACCCCCTCAGGCCACTGGTGCCGTGTGTTGACCTTGGGGCTATTTTCACGCATTGGCTCCAGGTACGACAGTTTGAAGGGCCGCCTAGCAGACCCCTCGCACCGAAATTAACTTGAAGAAACGATCCAGTGGGTGCTAGGTAGCTGAGTGTGAACGAAGATACTATACGAGGATAGCATCACGGGTACATTGTCTCGCCAGCTAATCGAGTACACGGTAGGCACGCCATCAGTTGGGTAAACAGCTTCATCGAGCTTCACCGGCGACGCTCTATCCTCTCCGCCTCCTCGGCCGGCATCTTATCGAGAAGATTCTCAGACCCCAGGCCTCTAGGCTTGGAGAACCTGGGGCTCTTGCATTCTCACCTTGACCGGAGCTCTAACGCTCATCCGTCGCTTCCAGTCACAAACATTGGTGAGATGAAATTCGGTAATTTGTGGCACAGTGGTACTAGCTACTCGTTTCCAGTGTGAAATCCTCCCCCTGGCTGGCAGGTTGTTGTCTCTAGTGGACAGCTGATGGGCCAAACTTGCATCCCGATAGACATATACGACGGCGCTGTAGCTGGAAGGAGGAGTCGGCGGTGGCTTACCTTTACGCGCAGCACTCTCGTCACTCGTGTGCATCGATGACGCCGGTAAGAAGAGCAACCGCGAATAGTGTACCAGGGACTTGGCTCCCATTGGTGTGTATATCCAATAAGAAAGCCCTTAGACTGACGTCGCTCCCTTCTTAGGCCCGATAACCAAATCTATTCTGGTGAACTCCGCCAAACCCCAACTTGGAACTCACGACTGGCTTGGCATCATCAATCTCAGCCCATCCAGAACAAAAGTGGATTCAACCCCAGAAGTTGAGCCATGACGGAAGCACACGATTTTTCTATGCTTGCTCTATACCACATTGACACAGGGTTCGGCCACTGGAAGATTCTGATCCCTTTTCCCCTCTGTTCTTCACACTGATCCGCAACGGTGTGAGCTATCTGATCCTTAGCGAGGGTCGCTTGGAGTCTAGGCCCTGGTTGGACTCGTCTCTCCTACGTATTGCCTATGTGAAGGGAGAAGTGACGATCCGCGTCTGGGTACTTCAACCCTGCAGCCCACGAATCAGTTCGTCTCAAAATTGGGGGGGTATCCCATACCAGGAAATGCCAATGACCGCTTCTATACCGCAGACCCGACCGAAAAGCTTATGAAGCGCATTTCGAAACCCCCATCGAGCGAGAGGGGGTTCTGGTAATTGGTTTCTGCTGGTGTTATTAATCTTGCTGCGCATGGATCCTGGAAGAGATTGGATCGGCTTTCACACCAACGGCATGTCCGCTTGTCCAGGAGTTTGAGAAACCTCCCTCTTCTGTCGACGTCATGAAGAAAGAAGATCGTTGATGTATAAATGATGACCTTGAGGATGCAAGTACTGCGGTGCCACTAAACTATCGCCACTCTGCAGGTGTTGGGTGGTGGAGGGACCAGAGGAAATCCCAACGCCCTTCATTCAGTGCTCGCGTATGCAACATAGCGATGGATTACCCACTTAGCTGAGCCGAATTAGGGGCTCCAACGTTCGTCGAGGCACAAGCCTTCTGCCAATGAGTGTTTGAACTGTTATGTCAGCCGGTGCTGATGTCGAGGGGCAAAACGCTGCTCCGGACTGCAAGTCCGTGTTGCAAGTCCATTAGTCAAACGTACTCGGGTATATCCCCATTCATCGGACGACCAATGATCTCGGAGCCATTGGTACATATCTTCAAATGCGAGGATTTATTCACGGATCACTTGCTCCTCAAGCGCCCAAGTAGATATATTGTGGCAGCTGGAGACGATTTTCATGCGATGCTGGGCTAGCTTTGATGGAAGAAAAAGAGTCGGAAGGAAAATATATACTCACCTGAGTTGGTGGTAAGTCATTGACCCGCAGCTCTTCATTTATGACCGGTTAGCCCATCGAGTAACTGATATCGGGACCTATTGATGACTGAATGTTAAGTATTGCAGAGGATGCAGAGTGGTTGTGGAAGCGTTAATATACTATATGGACCAACTGGAGATATCTCAAGGACCTGCAAACCCTCGTCGGTAACACCCCTCAATGAATACAGATGAGTGAGTGCATTTGAATTAATCTTGGTTAGCATTGGGCAATTAAGGCGTATATGCTGATAACCAAACTTATCAAATCTCATGTATGTAAAACCAAGAGAGACATGAGCATGTATTTGTCAGCAAGTTTACTAGCGTTGATTGTCCTTTGCCGCGCTCTGGAGGATACATACATGTGCACCTCTGATCTTTGTCGATTTTTTTAGCGTAGCCGCCTTTTTTCATTCAGTGTTGTTGAGCCAATTTGCAGAGCTGCTGGGGCTTAACGGGGCAGTTTCATCGGTCGCTGCAGGTGGAAAACCCCATCAGCCCGCGGCACATAGACTGAACAGGCCTCCGGATTACAGCTCCCGTAAGTATTGCGCTGAGACTAAACAAGTCCAGTGTGAGGATGCTCGCCCATCGCTCTTGGCTGACAAACTGAGTAAGGCCAACCAGACGTGTATGGACCAGGTCGTTAGAGAAAGACAAATCAAGCACTGGACATGTGATAACGATAGGAATGGTCGACATTCAAAGAGCAGAAAGGCTGCTTGCGGGAGTGCGCCACGGTAATGCTGAGAGAGTTACCGGTGGGCGATTCATGACATGTGATTTGCGGCGCTGCTCCGCCCACCAGCTGACCCTCGTTTAAAATCCCAAGCGACGCTCCCAACCGCCGTTTCCACGCTTTCTCACACGACCCCCATCATGGCCACCCAGTATTCGACAACTCCCGCCCGCCAGCGTCTTCTGGAGAAGCACGACGACGATGTCGTTGTTGTCTCAGCCTTCCGCTCAGCCATCACTAAAGCTAGGAAGGGTGGTTTCAAAGACACAAAGCCTGATATCCTCCTATCCAATGTCCTTCGTGCCGTCTACACCCGCGCCCGTCTGGATCCTCGACTCATCGAGGACGTCGCTGTTGGCAATGTCCTTCCCCCTGGCGGCGGTGCTTCCCAGGCCCGCATGGCCGCCCTCCATGCTGGTATTCCTAATACCGCTGCCGTCAACACCGTCAATCGCCAGTGCTCTTCAGGGCTCACCGCCATCACTCAAATCGCCAACGAGATTAAGGCTGGGCAGATAAGCATTGGAATCGGTACGCTCCACTTTCCCCATTTCATTTGTGGGCGCTAATACGTACCTCAAGGTGCCGGGGTCGAGTCCATGACTCACGGCTATGGCTCTCGTGCCGCGCCTGATATCTCTGACGAGGTTCTGCAGAACCAGGAATCTGAAGATTGTCTTATTCCCATGGGTATTACCTCTGAAAATGTCGCCAAGGACTTCCACATCTCCCGTCAGACTCAAGACGAGTTTGCCGCCAACTCTTTCCAAAAAGCTGCCGCTGCCAACAAGGCTGGCAAGTTCAAGGACGAAATAGTCCCCATCAAGACCAAGATAATAGATCCAAAGACCGAAAAGGAGGTAGACATCGTCGTCGATTTTGATGATGGTATTCGAGATGGTGTTACCGCTCAGAGCCTTGCCAAACTCAAGCCCGCCTTCACCAAGGAAGGCAGCACTCACGCCGGTAACGCTTCTCAAGTCTCCGATGGTGCTGCAGCCGTCCTCCTCGCCCGCCGCTCCGTCGCCAGGAAGCTCGGCCTCCCTATTGTTGGCAAGTTCGTCACCTCCTCCGTGGTTGGTGTTCCCCCACGTATCATGGGCGTCGGCCCCGCGTTCGCTATTCCAAAAGTTCTCGAGCTGGTCGGCCTCAACAAAGATGAGGTTGACTTCTACGAAATTAACGAGGCTTTTGCCAGTCAAGCAGTCTT
Organism: Lepiota venenata; assembly: GCA_004296355.1. Taxonomy (NCBI): domain Eukaryota; kingdom Fungi; phylum Basidiomycota; class Agaricomycetes; order Agaricales; family Agaricaceae; genus Lepiota; species Lepiota venenata. The sequence continues at coordinate 178,355 of RCFS01000047.1, forward strand.
TTCCGCTCAGCATTTAAAAATCCCGTTCGAGAAAGTCAACGTCAATGGCGGCGCCATTGCCCTTGGTCATCCACTCGGTTGCACTGGCGCTCGCCAGGTCGCTACGGGCTTTAATATTGCAAAGCAAACCGGCAAACGCGTGTTTGTCACCTCGATGTGCATTGGCTCTGGTATGGGTATGGCTGCTGTCTTCGTTAGCGAGCATTAGAAGGTGAAGGTGCTGGGTCGTGGGGACATCAAATGTGGGTATGGGCTCGGCTGTCGTTTTTGCACCTTGTAGTCATATTTTGTCATAGTCATCTTCGTCAGTATATCTTTATATGTTGCACTCAAATACTGGTCTCGCAAATATTTAGTATTTATTCCTCATTTCGTGTTGCCAAGACCGTGCCATCTGAGATTTTTCCTCCTTGAACAGGCCGTCTCTCCTGTCTAACTAACGCGAAGGTGATTCAAACTTCGTCGTCGAAAGTTAGCCCAATTGCTCCTCGTGTTGAATGAACTCTCGCTACATCACCCCCCTAAGCTATTGAGGCATTTTACCCCGTGCCACTAGAGATCCCTGAAAAATTCAAGGAGGTTATTTCAGGGATGCAGGACGCATGGCCTTTAGATAGCACCAGGGTTGGGGTTTGATCATCAGCTGAAACTGCTTTCTCCCAACGCCAAGTGAACTAGGGTAACTCAGAGACGAGGAATAAATGAAAATTCTCTGATCATTCCTGGCAGGAAGACGTGAGGGAGTTGCCTCATTCGTGTATGAAAGAAAAGTGATCGAAGCTGATGGGAATATTAAAAATGTCAATGTGATGGAATCCATTTGTCGCGAAGCTTCGAAGATTATCCAGGGGGCACAAATTAATTAACATAACTATTACCAGGTCTACTGAATGGTCTCCTTTTAAAGATGGGATTTGGCTCGGTAATCTCAAGTGGAGCAACATCATTGCAGAATGGTTCGATTCCGGGGGAGCATAGGAATGTTTGTCGTCTTAGGAAGGTTTCGGCAGAATACGATAGAAGGAAAGGCCGGGTGAGGCTTCATCGCACTCCCTGGTGGTCTTCTCACAATCTAGAATTATCTATTCTATCCCATAACTACTTTGAGATGATGCACGGTTATTATAGGACGAGATTAAATATAAATAAAATAATCTATAGGAAAAATGCGACGACACCGTAGACGACAACATATTGAGCCAGTCCTTCAGCTCAGGGCTTCTGCAAGTTTGGAACAACCTTCAGACCGTTTGATCCAAAAGAGCGATGCAGCTCAATTGCAGCAAATAGCCCCGACCCCAAAGTTCTTCTTTCGTAGATCAAATGGTGGGCGCTGGCATCTTTGATATTGACGACCACCACTGCTAGACGCATGGATTGGTTTATCCAGTCCCTGGTTAGGAACATGCAGCCGTAAGCATGGGGCTGATTCCGCTCCATCAGGGATAGATGATCGGTACATGGGTACGAGGCACCCAATCGTTTTGAGCAACGCGTTGGCGCAAGAACAAGATGATGATCAGATGACCGCGACATCAATAACGCATCATCTGTGATATCAGATTCTCCAAAAAAAAGGTAGAATACTCTGGATCCCTAGACAATGTGTATCCAGTCGCTTAGGGAAGATCCGGATATGTCGCGTACGAGATATTACCAGCTAGAACAACATACTTCCGCACCGTGGATTATGGGAGCGGCCATTCTATTGTCCAACCTCAGTTTCATGAGACTACCAATATTTACCAGATCTATCCATTTCGAGTAACGGCGAACCGTCTTTGCAGTGTGACCGAGATGACCTCTGTAGGACCGCGCGCTGGTCTACTTCTCCCAAGGTTGATAAAGGTCTTTTCACCCGTAATAAGAGAACCAAGTTAGTCAATATTTCTCACTCAGACAGACTGAACGCCGTCCATGGGATATCGTACTTTTGCCTTTGAATCTAATACACTGCAAGCTGCCTGGCTGCGGAGTTCCACGGCGTTCGTGGGATATGGAGTATTTCTCTGCCAAAACTATACATACACCTTCACGGCCTCTATGGGGGGAAAAGGGTTGGTCCTCCTTCAGAACGTTCAGGGGCGGACTATCCCTGAAGGTACCGTCAAGGATGAACACAAAACACAGCAACAGACCTTCAGTCCAGTGCATTTAGCCATGAGACCTTGGCAGAACCCTTGTCCGGTTGACAGGGAACCACGAGAAGAATTGGCTAACATTAGGAGGACTTCTATGTCAAGGCCAGTACCGAATTCTGTGACGTAAATCAAGTGTGCCACAGTTGTGCATGATAGCCGCATCACTTCGTTGGTGCTCCCACAGGACATTTATCCCATCTTGCAAAATCAAAAGTAGTGCCATTGTTGCTCTGTACGACGCGAATGTGAGAAATATTTGACGCACAGTATGAGATGTATGACTGCGGTTTTTGGGTTCTGCGTTTCCGGACAGGATAGATAGATGGTCTGTATCGTGGGTACCTCACATATACCCTTGGCTTTACCATCATAGTCAAAGGAGTCCCAACTTGAGCTTTTCTGCCCACCACCTTCTCCCACCCACTTCAGCATCCACAGGTATTATCATTCGCTATGCTAAGGTGATGAAGGGACTCGAAGCGAGCGGACAACGACATATATAGAGTGGTAAACGAGCAGGCAACAAAGTACATACATAGACAGGGTGGTCGTAGGGGGGGGGGGGGTTACCATGCGCCACCATGAGGACAATATATGTTTGCATTAATCCGAAATTCCAACACGGCACCCTTTCAACTTTGACATATTAAAATAATTCAAGTCAGACTTGAGGACCAAAACCAAGTTCAAATAAACATATAGATTCAATCGAAGGACATCGCACCATCTCGGGTTGATGTTCAATGAGAGGAGATGACGGTCAAGGCCCGGGCAAGTAGAGTGCTTGTCTTTGTTCAACATAAGACTAGTGGTTCATAGATCCCCCCGCCTACAAGACAGCCAGGTAAATCCCTTTATTGCCATGGGTACCGACATTTGCACGACAAACTTGCGTTTTTTTAATCAACATTATCATGGATTTATATCCCAACGTCCATGCAGCTTAATTTCCTGATAGTAGTCTGTTCTGCGGACTAGATTATGTTCAAAAGCTTTGTTGACATTACAAGTGGGTTTCGATTACATTTTAAACCATCACAAGGCTGCCCAAAAATGGGTTATACCGGAAACATCGAAGGTCCTTTCACTTGCCAAGACCTCAATCATGGACTCTAGAAAAAAAAATTCTGGGCAAGTGAGCCAATACCAAATGCTCATCTCTACCCCTTCCGGTCTACGACATAGGATTTCCCAGAGGAGCTGATATACGAGCCAAGAACGGCCCTTTGCAAGTGCCAAAAGGACAAAAAGGGCCAGGGTCATAGGCTAAGGAAGCTGTCAGAATATTCAGAATGAAAATGCATGTAAAAAAAAGAATAGGGATCGCCGGCCTAGGCCCAGAATTGGCAAGGGTTGTAAGTCTGCCAGGGTACATAAAACAAAGAAGGGGTTTGTTTGTATTGGAGAGGCCAGCTTTCATGTGGCGTGGGGAACTCGAAGCGTCATTTCAATTCATTCATTCAATTGTAGCCCGGATGTTTTGCGGGGCCCGGCCAAGAGGGAAGAAGACTGCTGCTCATTTGTGTATCTTGTTGAGGCTAGAACCATCGTGGTGCGTGCACGCATTGGCCGTGCCTGAAGCGATCCTAGCATAATAAGTTGGTAACTCCGGTACAAGGCAACGAGCGTTCAAAGGGACAGCAGCGTCGTGTATTCCACTTTGAAGCTTGAATACCGAGCAAGCTGGTAAAAGTATAGGACAGTGCCAAAAATATGGGATTCATTGGCAACATCAGACCGCCGGGCATAGAATGATGACTCACCGGTTGTTGATATGGTGTGGAGATAGCAGAACACCACTGCGGCTACACGCGGGCACCGTGTCTTCACATATCTAAACGTCGAGGTCAAAAATAAGACAGGAGTTCCTGCGTTCCATGTTACAGAAATAAATAATAGTACCGGAGGTATTGTACATATATATCCCAGTCCATCAGGATATAAAAATACAAACAGATATCGCGCATTTATCGGTATTTTATCCAGACTAAAAATGAGAGAACGATGGAACCCAAAGGGTATCCAACCAGAGGGTGAAAAGTGTCATCGAGAAGTAGATGGTTGGTGTAGAAGTACCAGGCAAGTCGCGTAAGGGAAAAGCTTCGCGCCGAAGGCCAGAGAGGTTCTGAACAAACTTCTATAGCTCCGGATCCGCGTGCTACGCTCCTTCTATTGATCTGACCGCTAGACTAACGGAACCAGGTTTGCCGCCGTGTGAGATCAATGGTGGACTCACACGAAGAAGGGGTCTGAGCCACGTCGATAACCCTGTCGAGGGACGCTAGTTCTGTTCACTGAAGGAGGCTCACATGTCTTCTCGACCCATGGATCTCCTTCAAACCGTCGGTTCCAGACAGAAACGGAAGTGAGCTGAACAGTGCGCAACCTTGAGCAATATCTATTCCATCCAACAAGATAGTCTTTGAGATCGGCAGGGTCAAATGCTGTAGACACAGCATCACAAGGGCCCTGAGGCTCCTCGTCTGGTGTGGGTTGATTGAGGGCATGCATGAGGAAGTAGGCGTTGTAGTCAACAGGGGGTTGGGGAGGGATGCAGCTGTAATCCATAGAAACTCTAAGGGTACGCAATTGCTTAAGATCTGGTAGGATATCAGAGCCCAGCATAACCATGATGTTCTGTTAACAGCCCAAACATTGAGTATCAACAATCGGTGAAAATGAGTGGTTACATACCTCTGGCAGGCCGCCTTTACCAAAACGTATCGAGACCGATTCCACAAGGGGAAAGAGTTGGCGGATGGCAAAGAGCACCTCATTGTCGTACTTTCGCAATTGGAGATCCAGAGTACGAACATTTTTGGAAAGACGTTCGAGACCAGCAAGCAACGGAGCTATTTCAAGGGATTCCGTTACGGTGACATGTTCGACTTCGCTCGCCGAGCCTGCAAACATGCCGACAACGGGGAGGGGACCCCAGAAGGATTGGAGACCGGGCATCGGAACGCTGGTCGCAGAGATTTGGTTGTCAGGGACGTTGTGTTTATTGACCCGGAGGGAGACCCGCGGGCCCGCGGCACAATTATTGACAAACTCGACGGCCGAGTCCATCAGGTCGCGAGTGAGGAGGGCAACATGGAGATTAAGTTCGGTAAGATTGGGGAGGCGCCAGCGCTGGGTACCGAAAAGAAGAGAGGATGTGGGTGACCAAGTGATAGTGAGCGAACGAAGGGAGTGGCCGGCAAGGCGGTGCAGGGGATGGTCGCCAATGTCGGCCGAAGGCTGATCGCGCGAAGGTGTGTTGTTTTGAAGGACGAGGTGCGTGAGGGTAGATTGCTGCTCGAGCTCCGGCAGAGGGGAAAGTCCGAGTGGGTCCTGGTTCACAAAGGTGCAAGCGGTGATGTCAAGGAGACGGAGTTTGGGGAAGGAGGCAATGAGCTGGTATACGATGGGCGTAATGGTCGTCCTTGAGAGGAAGAGTTCCTCAAGCATGGTGAATTTGGAAATCTGTTGTATGACTGCGTCATAGAGCCTGTTTGAAGGGGGGATCTAACGAGCGGTCAGGAAGGTGGAAATAAGGAAACGAGAATTGTTGCTTACCTCGGCGTTAGAATAAGATGTGAAGAGGCCGTCAAATGGTATACCAAGCTTGAGACGACGAGGAAGACAATAAATGTCACGGTGAACTGTTTCCCAGTCTGCGAGACTGCGCCGGGTCGGGTCTTCCTTGGTCCATACAAGGTACTTGAGGAGGATTTTGGTTGCGAGTTGGCGGAACTTTGAGCAGACAAGGATGACCTGGGAGAGCTGTGCTGGTTCCTCTATGTACTCGAAGACGGTGATCCATATGTCCGCAGGGATGGACTCGAGGAAGAGCATGGTGTTCAGCAAACGACACATCGACGGAAATCAGAAAACATATCCACAATAACCCGGTCTGCTGAGGTAATCAGGTCACGGGACTCCCCGCAACATCCCCTCTCCAAGGCTCTCTCCAAGGCTCTCATGGGCATTGGGTAGTGTCTACAACAACACCATCTATCCCTGAACGCATGGCTGCGTTTTCACTGCCTATCCTTTTAGCTCGTCTCCGACCTACGGCCGTTCTGTTGGGGGCGCCATTCACCCATCCGCAGCACGCCTTGCCCGGCTGCTGTGACCGGCGTGATTCGCACCCCTCCGACCCTGAGGCCAGAAATTCGACCATCAAATATTTACGGGAGGCTATCACGCTGTCCCGTGACCCTGCCGCGATGCTGTCCTTATCCGCAGATTCCTGATCCGGCTAGAAGGCCAATCCTCCGCAGAACACGACAACTCACCAGTATCCATCAGAAACAATATTTGTCACTGTGCTACATGCAAGACTGCGATAAGGAGTGAGACAACGTCCTGCATTAAAACGCAAAGGCCCATATTTCTTGATGAAGTCGTGGACGGGGCAGATTCAATATCTCTCTCTCCATCCGGAACCCCCAAGAGACAACCTGGCACACACAAAAGAGCGCGCCATCCACCTCCTTCATCTCCGCTTCAGAACAGCCCTGAAACCGAGTTTCAAGGAACGAGGCCACGGCCTCCGAGATAGGACTGAGAAGAAGAGAGGGAAGCAACTGCCTCAGCTTCATCTCAACAACTTCGCTTCCCCCCCAACCCCCTAAACACACTAATTTTACCGAATCACACGGCCCTAACGCCAAAATCACCATGACCTGCTACGCTGTATATGGAGAACAGCAATGTGTGGATGTTCTGGACCGCACCCGCGCAGTGCAACCCACCTTGTGCTCAATCGTTCATCAATCTGCGTCGATATCTATATCTTTGCCCCGCGTCACCTGTCCACTTGGTCATTTGTCCACCTGCTTAAACAGGGAGAGATCATCAGCTCAGCCACTATTCTGGCGCGTTCTATCACTTGGCCCGGCACCCCGACTCAACTTTACATACGGGGGGGGAAGACCCCGCTTGGCGCCTAGGTCCCTGTCTCATGAACGTGTCTAGTCCGCTCCTGCCTGCGATTGGTTATACAAAAGGGAGATAACGGAAACAGGTTTAGTCCCCACACCCCTCTCCTGCCATCGTTATCGCCTCAAGCTCCGGTGTCAATGTGCCAAGTATCGGATTGCTTGTGACTGGCATGATATCGATCTTAGTGCGACAACTGACATGCGGCTGGCAGTCCGCTTTCCTCCCAGAACGAGAAATCGGAACAGAAATGTGAAAGATTGGCTTTGGACTTGCCTGTGATTAACTCGGCTATAAGCCCCGAGGATAAATGGACCTGGGAAAAAAGGAATACCACACACACCCGCAGCGAGGAAGGGGGGGGGGGAAGAAGCAAGCAACGAGGCGCTCGCCGATATTGATTGTCCATCCAGATTTCTAAACCTTGAAGACAGAAGGTCTACAGACTACGGGAGAGACTGCGGGTAGCCCGGAGATAGTATTGTTCCTGAACCCACGGTGCTGATGTTTTTTTTTTTTTCACAGATATGTAAGTATCTCCGAGGTCGGGGTTTTGTTTTAATTTGTGTGCTGGAGCGGGGAGAGGCTAGAGGAGCTCTGTAGGCGAGGTGGCGGTTAATCTCTCCTCCACCCCGCGTAAGCAGCATGACGGAGGGGCAGCAAGTAAAGTAGCCCAACACGCCCGAAAGTGAACATGGGTTTTTTGAATTGGGGTTCATCCTAGTTGAATAGGCTCAACCTAAGCCGTATTCAGATAGTTCTCGGCCATCGACACACAGGTCGGTGATCAGTTCAAGTGGGATGGGATTTCCGGCAGCGCGCGCATCCAATTCAATTGGACAAACGGGCTTAATGATACGCAAGACACGTCTACGTCACCCCCTGATATGGGGTGGGGGTGGAAGGGACGATTTCCGCGTGGAAAAGATCTTGTGAGCTGGCATTTCTAGGCCGGCCGTTGCTCTGGATTTGCAGAGCTCCTGGCCTCGCGCAGTGCTGCAGGAATGTAATGTATACAGTTGCACCGTGGCATGGACGCCAGATCGACTTATCGCGGAGAATTGCTTCTAGCTCGTTTGATTAAGTGTATGACCGTAGGCCCTTCTGCCTTCTCGTACGCGACGTTTATGTCCATGTATTTGTCGGCTAAGTTTAGTATATGGCTTGTTCGGGCAATGTGTACACTTGGCTGACAGCTCTCTTCATACCTAAGTGATGACGTCCACCCTGTGCCCGCGAGACGCGACAAGACGGTATCAATGGTATTTATTTGTTGGAAACCACATAAAAGGACAAATGAATGGTGAAATGTTTTCATATCAGCAGGGAGCCGTTACCGCTCAAAGAGCACAAGAATTTCAAAACATCTCCGGTGGCCGAGTTCGTGACTAGAAAGAGTCTATGTCCGCTGACGAAAGAGTATGTACATAATAATTATTATTATCGATGGCAAGCCAGGATTATCCCTCCATCACGGGTCGCTTCCGAACAAGGGTTATTTCCGTGCGATCTTGGGAAAAGAGGATATCGCTCTCCCTCGCCATGAACCGTTCAAGTTTTCCTCTGTGGAGAGGGCAGAAGAAAACCCAAATATCAAGCAGTCGAGGTGCAACTTTCGTAAGGAAAAAGAAGCCATCAGGCCCAAAAATGGGTTGGTTTATATTTGGGTAACAACGTGCACGGACCATGTGAGAAGGGTACTTAGGCGGGAGACTGAAATTCTTTTTGGCAATCTACAGTCACCTCGTCCCCAATCAAACATGATGCACCTCGTTTAGCTTTTGCCTTTATTCGATCTGCATGTTGTCGGGACGAGCAGAGGGTAATCTGAACCTGGGCATGCCGTTCGTCGCCCTGATACACTACTGATAGAGTGGCTAATCAGATTCAGAGACACGTACGCAAGCAATGTATCAATTTTTCTTGGTGTCGTTTCATGTTTTTTTTTTTTTTTTTTTTATATCAAAAGGAATGACAGGGATGTGATGGATTTTCTGTGACCCTGGAAAGAAATGAGCATACATACGGTTGTTAGCTTCGAACTGGGAGAAGCTGCGGAGATTGCGGTCCGTAGCTAGATGGCTTCTCGTGACGAAGGACAGAGGTGTTCTTTGTCGGCGACATGGCATCATTACAGGAAAATCCGTGCAACGGCTTGTGAACTCCGAATCTGGCGGTTCAAGCCAGGTTGAAAGCCGTCGGACCCCCCTCCCAACCGTAGAAGGGGTTGCAGATGACATATGATAAGTTGTGTTAGGCAAGGGGGCAGAGACGCGGAGACAAGAGATGACGAAAAGGGCCAGATATGAAACTTGGAACCGGACATAGCACGGGGTAGGATCTGGGGAACAGAATTTCCGCTATTTTAAGGATAAATGTGTCATGTTCACCGTTCATATTTGGTCCATATGGGCGACCTGGCCGCAAGATGAATGTTTCTTTCAGAT